>CM065690.1:9572405-9664905 GCA_017654935.2 Phymorhynchus buccinoides
CTGCATCCGTCACTCGCCCTACATAACTCAGAACCAATTGCTATAGAATAAACCTTTTCTGCATCCGTCACTCGCTCTGCATGACTCCACTCATCACATCGAACCAGGAGCTATAGAATAAACCATTTCTGCATCCGTCACTTGCTCTACATGACTCCACTCATCACACCGAACCAGGAGCAATAGAATAAACCATTTCTGCATCCGTCACTCGCTCTACACTGTGACTCCTCTCAGCATGTAAAAACATGAAACATAGAATTGTTTTTTGCCCCCATCACTCGCTGTGACTTCGTTGATCCTACCGAAACAGGAGGAATAGAACAAGGCCGTGTACACACATAAGCGGATATTCCATGCGGAAACCTGTGCGCAATCCATAAATAAGTGAAACAAGGAACGGAAAAGATGCGCGCATGTGTCCAAATTTTCCCAATATGCGTAAACTTTTATCCTTCTTTCTTCCACTTATTTAGGGTTTTCCGTACGGAACTTACGCGTCTAATGTGAACCCGGCCTTAACCTTTTCTCCACCCGTCCCTGGTCCTACATCGCTTCACTAAGTCCAAGAACAATACAACAGCATATTTATTGTTAGTATTCAAGAACCATATAGGCGCAATAGCCTAGCGATCATCTGTTTAGTTTAGTTAGTGCTCGAGCTACAATTAGTTCCTGTAAACAATGGCAGTCTATCCACCGACAGTGAAATCAAGAGTTAAGTCATAAACCAATTGTTTATTGGAATGATTAACGGCTCAAAATGACACAATCATAAAAAAACCACCCAACAACAGCAGTTCATTAGGCTATGTAAAGAGGGATGAGTTGGGGTGAAGGGAGGCAGAGGATGATGTAAGGCCAAAGGAGAAGGAAGAGGGGTATAGTAGAGAGGGAATAGGAGAACAACTGAGGCAGGTGGGCATGCACATTTTGTGTGGACATTTAGGTTATCTCTCACTCCATCCTTTCCATTCTTCAGTCTTATCTTTTTATAAATGAGTACATTAGTTGATACGAAATGTGTATGCTGAGATAATGGTGTCACCGATGAAAAAAAGTAGTTTTTTGTTGTTGTGTGTGGTAATAATGATATTGATTCAAAGCTGGTTTTGTGTTTCAAAGTTTTTTTGTTTTTGTTTTAAGTTTGCTCTTCTTTCCATGTATGTATTTGAAATAATGGCGTTACTGAAGAGAAAAAATGGAGATTTTTTTGGAATGATTACAATTTTGCTTCACATCCATTTTTCTTCCTTTTTGTTCTTGTTTATTAGTTTAGATCACACATTCTTTCTTTGTGTTTCTCAATAATGGACTGGTTTGTAATCTTACCATTTAAATATTGTTTTTGAATGTATATTTTGTGTACAAATGTATACCCATGTAATTAATAAAATATTTATTATTTTTCTCATGAAATTCCACACTTGATTTCAAATATTCTGACATTCCTGGACTGAAACTTGTGATTATTATTATTTTTTTATATGTATATAAATATATTCACCAAAATTTTGTTTTACACTTTCTTGTGCTGCTTGCATCTTGTATGAGTGTGTATGTGCAAATGTGCATGTGAATTACAGACAATATTTTACAACAATTCACACACACCCAGAGACACAGACACACCCAGACAGAAACACACACACACACAAAGGATTCAGACAAATTTAATGCACCACCAAAGTTACATCCCCAAACCTTTAACAATGTTCATACACAAAAGTCATATCAGTCACTGTAAAATAATTTTAAAGTAGAAATAAAATAAAATGTTAAAAAAAAAGTAAAACAAAAACCACAACTTTTGATTACTTGAATGAAGTATTATGTTTTCCACAATCAATAAACATGATATGTGTTGTATCAAATTAAAAAACAACAAAACAAATTTGATTGGTATTTGATACTCGAGTCTGAGGTCCTACCCCATCGATGTCAGAAGTAATGTGACTGTCCCATATGTCTCTCTTGGGACAGAGAGGGCGTTAAGCCCTTATTTTCGTCAGATACACAACATTTCAAATCTTATAAAGTACATGAGAAAAGTGTCAATCAAATAATATATTTTAAAAAGACAAGAGGCAAAGCCTTCAAGGCTCTCATGTGGGACAACAACAAACAAAGATTGAGGGGGGTGTCTAACGTACAAGATTGCCAATAAAATTGTAAAGTACAAATGAAACTATCGTTAATGGATACAACTAAAAAAAAAGGGCCAGACCCGGAACCATTGGCATGACAGACAGACACTCTACCAACGAGAGTGTTGATGAGTTTCTTAACTCATGTTGCCTGTTGAATACTCTCTAACCCACTAATCTAAAATGTAATCTGTTTACAGTGTTGTTTTAAGTATTTAATTATTCAAATCATTATTGTTTGAAAGCTTGCACAGTTAGGTCTAAGTGTGCAAAGTTTGAACAATGTATGTTTCCCGAGAAAATGCCAACGTCAAAGTTTGGAGATTAGACCACGGACGCAGCACGAACGAAGTTAACACGAGTGAGCCAAACAAAATGAAGTCAATTGCACATTCTCATTGAGTTAAGTTCACACAAATACTGTGCATGTGTAAAAATGGTACCATAAAAGGTTTTTCCTATTTTTAATAATTACCTTTAAAGCAACTTCCAGTTAGACTATGTTCAAGGATGACTAGAACAATTTAAAAACAGAGAAACATACACAACCATGCAGAAGGATGAAACAATTGCACACAATGTCCAACAAAGCCCAGATACCTCCAGGCATAATAAACAATCCCTAATGGCACTCAATGAATATCAGACCTGTTTACCCCTATTTCGCAAAGTTGTAATTTCAGAAACAAAAAAACGTAAACAAAAATGTAATCCAACGCGTGACCAAGGAACGTCGATATCGTACTGACCTGAGTGTGCAATACTAATGTCCGTCGAGCAGTAGACACAGAACACATGCTCGTCACCTAGTGCTGAACGACGTATTCCTGGAATATTTAGGTAACTTTCCCGAAATTTCTGTGCCACTTTTGATGTCTTTTCTTTTGATTTTCGACCAGAAGATACAGAAGCTTCGTAATGCACTCGCTTGGACGCCATTTTGAAAGAGAAAAGGAAATGTTTTACCGCATCGTTTCAAAAGCTTCGCTTACCGACACAACTGTATTTTTTTTTTTTATATTTAGGAATTTTTTTTCCTGGATTTTTTTTCCGTAGCCGTAATTTGACTTTTCCCCTGTACAAATTACGGCAAAATTGGGATGGTAAACAGGTCTGGAATATTGACCCAAGCACCGACACTTACACCTTAAGAGAAATCCTGAAACGGAAAGAGATCAACTCACCAAAGCCACTTAAAAATCCATGGATATTTACAAAGAAATTAGAGGCAAGGAGAGGAGACAGTGAAAATACACAAAGGTGAAAACTCTCCTTAAATTAACTCCCCTCCACCAAAATTACTTGCGACACCCTCCGCCAGGCTCCGCATGAGCAAGTGTCAAAGGGAAGCAAACCCAGCATCCTCCTCAAAAAAGGATGTGCCAGATATCTACAAAACTATACAGACTTATGACATACAAAATGTCTTTCTGTCTGATAAAAAAAGAAGAGGAATGATGTTTACTTGGACCCAACAAATCAGTCTCTTTGTGTTGCATTTAAAAAAAAAAAAAAAAAAAGACAAACGTAACATGTCTATCTTCATTACTAAGTACATTCTTTGCCGGAAGTCATACGAGTTTTACTGTAGAGCTAACTGAAAAGAAAAGGCGGCGGGAGTTGGGGATGCGTTAATCCAAGATATATCCATTCGGTTGGGAGACTGTCGATGGTTTTACAGAACATGGGAACAAACCTGTTTGAAGAACAAGTTTGAGATGTCACCTTAACCCTTTTGCAGCCAGCTATTTTTCAGCCCCCCCCCCCATTAAACTTACCTGCGTAGAGAAAACAAATCTGCAATATTGGGAATTCCTCTGTGACACGCATAAAATTAGGCCTATCCTTACCTCCAAAAATTACAAAAATAGGGTGTTCAGATAACAGGCCCTGATTTGATGCTTTTTAGTGATGTAGGTTGTGGTGCAAAAATGCGACATTGGTGGTGGTTAAGCTATTAAGTAAACTTCAATCTTTTCTTTCCAGTTTATGTAAAGAAGCCAAAAACATGGCCAGCAAACGATAGCTATACTTACAATCTAAGCCAGTACGTGTGTAAACTTGTGTATAAATTTATGACAAGGAGGATCCAATAGTGATATTGCAAATATTATTACTTCAAGTGACAGTAACCATGTTGAGTCATCACATCACAGACATCGATACCCATTTGGGTGGAATACTTCAAGAGTCATGGTACAGAGACATGAAATCCTTTGTAAAGTATATATGTCAGAATAAAAATCTGTCACAGTCACAATATAAAATCATCACATTAACAACAATATAAACTCGTCGCCGTCAGGTGAAAACATGTTTTCACACATTTACTGTAATCAGAAAAGACACAAAATAGGTGTTACTTTAAAAACGTAGGATCGTTTGATCATACATTGCTATTAGATTAATACAAAAAATACAAAAATACTATCACAAGAAGCACCTTTGACCATCAATACTGTTGTGACTAATGCTATTGGTAAAATAAAAAAATAGTCCCAAAATATTGTCATGTCAAGTATGTTAGATATCTTCAAGCAATACACCAATACATGTAGAAATACATAATAAAACAAATTGTCAAAAGAAAATGATTTAAAATGGCACACATGAATACAGAAGCAATTACCTTTTTCCTGAAATAATCTATGCAGGATATACAATGTCACATGATCTTCTCAAAAAGTGAATTATCAACTGTCAATATGACATTAAAACAATTACATTTATAATGAGGTATCAAGAAAACAGAAACAGGAATGAAAATCGTTACAATTAGCACAGTGAAACGTCATGTACGCGCTATATTCACAAATCCATATTCAACCAGGCATGCATTATGATATGTCTTGGTTTTCTAACATTTTTTTAAATGAAAAATGTAAAAAAAAACCTGTCAATTCAGCTTTCCCTTTCCTTTATCAACTTTGATAAAGATGTCAACACTATGAAATATGCACAACTCATGTCCGTTGTGCTTAGGATTTGCAATTAAAAAGTAGTCTTACAATAAAGTTTCAACAATGTTCACAACCACATAGTTCCTCCAAACAAGATGGGGAAAACATATAACAAATAACGAACTTCAAATACACGAGAAAACCCCCATCATCAACAAAATCTGCCGTGTGTATAAGGCACAAGCTCAGTCACTTTAAAAAGCATCAATTCTTGCAGCCTTTATTTATTAAAAAACACACCAAACAACAACTCAGTAGAATAAAGGAATGTAGTTTGTTGATGAATTCAAAGTGGTTTGTAAAACGATTATAAAAGGCCACACAAGAAGATTAAGAACGAATCCTCTCTCTCACTAACTCTCTCTCTCTCTCACACACACACCCATTCTCCATTTAAGCAAGCATACAAACACCCTCCCCCAACACCTCTCCTCTCATCCCCCCCCCCCATAAGCACCCATTCATTCCATTTAAGCAAGCATACAAACACCCTCCCCCAACACACACCCAACGCCTCTCCTCTCACCCCCCCCCCCCCCCCCCCCACTACACACGCATCATTCCACTTTACTCCAACAAGTCCCAGGCCTTCTGCTTGTTGTGAATGCCGAGCTTGGTCTGGAGGAACTTGGAGGAGACCTTAGCGGCGTTCCTGCGGAGGTACTCGGCGCCCCGGTGCCTCTGCCAGTCCTCCTCAAACTCGTTGGCCAGAATCTCCGCCCCTTTCTTGCGGGCCAGACCCGTCTCGTCCAGACTCAGCTCGCACATCTGCAGGTCGTCCACACCTGGGAACAAAAATAAAACGGAGCCCATTTCATCAATATTATTTTTCTATGCAACATCGTCAGTTCCACAAAACATACGAAAAGGCGTCTTTTGAACCGTATAATCCAATCCACTTTTTATTACCAAAAATAAGGACACCGATGGCTTTTTGGGATTGCTAATGTTCGGAGCACTGTTTCCAGAGAAACCTGGATGTGGTTGTGCGCTAAGTCTCGGAAATGGCATCATCAAGAATGCACATAAGACATATTGACCGAAGCAGGTGTCAGCTACACACTGAGTTATTTGCATAATTGCATAATCATCAAGTCTGGGCATTCTCCCGCATCACATGAAGTTTGTGAAAATCACTGCTCCTAGTGTTCCCTTCTCATATCGCACTGCCTTTCGCTGGTTTGTGACTAATAAGAGAAGCAATGTTGTCATGTCAGACCGTTCAAATACTGATGTGTACAACAATAAGATCACTACAGTGTGTCAGAGCAAGTACAGCACTAACATGCAGACATATAATTGGAATTTAATTAGTTTTTAAACTAGAAAGCACTGATGCAGCGCAACCTGGTGCCAAAAGCACCTGAGCTTCGCCTACAGTACTCCTCCCCTGTCTTGTAGGACGGGGAGGCAGGGCCTCCGAGACACCGGCCGCCGGCTGGACGCCGGACCGACGGGAGACCGCTGCGTCCGACGTGGGTGACGGTGAGAGGGCTGAAGAAGCCGCTACCGTTTCCATCTTACGACGGACCTCGTACGGGGGGGAGACATCATCCCTCAGGCCACGGCGGTGGCTACCGCCGGTGGCTGGGAAAACAGTCCACGGACCGTACCCTCACTGGCGGTGACGAAACCGGGTCCACGGACCGAGCGGCACCGTAGCGGACAGTGACGGAGACCGTAGCCGTCCGACCACACGGTTTAGCCTGAGGCCTCGGCGTCCGAGGGAGGCCCGAGGGAGCCGGAAAGGGGCAATACTCTGGATTGCTTTATTTTTCCAAATACCTGGAGTTGCTTCCCTTGGACCATTTTGGCAAAATTTGAATGTTAGTACTTGAAAAAACAACAACAACCAAACTTCATGGTCAAGGTCAGCACAGTTATATATTTTTGTACAGAACCCTCCCTGCATGATACACCATCACACAAAATGTGAAGTGATTCTGCTCACTGGTTCATGAAATACAGGTCAGAAATGAAATTATATAGCCCAAAGAAGGAAATTTCGGTTCTCAAGGTCAAACTTCAAGGTCAAGGTCAGCACATATATCGAAAGAAGCTTTCCTTTTCACGATGTCTACCCCTCTGCCAAATTTGATCAAAATCCGTCTAGTAGTTTTTGCTAAAATTGACGCACACACACACAAAACCATAAGAAACACACTTGCTGTTTCTGCACCAGAAAAATGAGGATGGAGAAGACTTATGCCAGGTGTCACACTGGGTCAAGTCCTAAAGTGTGCATGGAAGTGATCACCTCAGACATTTCCTTGGTATAGGATGAAACGCAATCTCCACAGTTACTGTTCTTTGCGTCTCCCAAGAGTTTCTCCAGAGTTATGCCAGGTGTCACACTGGGTCAAGTCCTAAAGTGTGCATGGAAGTGATCACCTCAGACATTTCCTTGGTATAGGATGAAACGCAATCTCCACAGTTACTGTTCTTTGCGTCTCCCAAGAGTTTCTCCAGAGTTATGCCAGGTGTCACACTGGGTCAAGTCCTAAAGTGTGCATGGAAGTGATCACCTCAGACATTTCCTTGGTATAGGATGAAACGCAATCTCCACAGTTACTGTTCTTTGCGTCTCCCAAGAGTTTCTCCAGAGTTATGCCAGGAATCACACTGGGTCAAGTCCTAAAGTGTGCATGGAAGTGATCACCTCAGACATTTCCTTGGTATAGGATGAAACACAATCTTCACAGTTACTGTTCTTTGCGTCTCCCAAGAGTTTCTCCAGAGTTATGCCAGGAATCACACTGGGTCAAGTCCTAAAGTGTGCATGGAAGTGATCACCTCAGACATTTCCTTGGTATAGGATGAAACGCAATCTCCACAGTTACTGTTCTTTGCGTCTCCCAAGAGTTTCTCCAGATTACCGCTCTTTGAAATTGTTCTTTGTTACTGTTCTTAGGGAGACGCAAAGGGAGGTAATAATAGGAGTGTGACGGCATGATCCTATTGAGACATAGATTGAAAGGCGTCTCATACGTTCGATTCGGATGCAAAACCGCTCTGAAAAATGCCACAGCATAGTTTTAGAATACCGGTAAGCACAGACTGTGAACTCTATCGCTATTACCCACCTTTTGTGTCCCATTCTTCAAAATAAATTGAGCATTCACACATATTTAAAAAACCCGCAGATCTGCCAGCCCGAATCAGCCCGCCATTCTGTCTGGCAGACAACGTCTTTTCTTGGAGAATTACATTCTTGATTTGACGTCACCCACAGATGCTGGCTTGAAAGAAGACTTCCTTAAGTGACGTCATAGCTTTTTAATTCTGACGATCGACATTTCACCAAAAGTAGACAACGTTCTAGTGAAATCCAGTGCATTTTGGGCAATTTATTTTGAAGAATGTGACACAAAAGGTAGGCAAAAACGATAGAGTTCACAGTGTGTGCTTACCGATATTCTAAAACCATGCTGTGGCGTTTTTCAGAGCAGTTTTGCATCCAAATAGAGCATATAATTACATGGGTGTACCTGGGAAATTTCAAAAATCCTGCAAGGGGGCGGACCCGGCGGAGTGCAGGGGCAGTGCACACACACACACATTTACTGCTCTTTTTTCACCCCTCTAGACCAGTACAAGTGCTACATTCCTTTGAATATAACAAATACTTATAAAGGCCCTTTTCATTGTACAAGTGTGTGTGTAAGAAAATCGTTGCTTCTCAAATTCTCATAATCCGACGCCGCCGGCTCTAGGCGATATAAAAATCCTGCAATTCAGGACATCCTGCAAGAAGGAGCATCCATGTAATTGTGAAGGTCCTTTAAGAGCATCAGAACACATACAGGTAACAAATATTGGGAGCTCTAATCCCCCCAAGGCCTTGTGAGTCTCACCAGCCAGGAGGAGGACGGCCGGCCCGTCGGGGCAGACCTCCATCTGCCGGGCGATCCACTTGCCGTCAAAGTGGGCGTACCACATCCCTTGCTTCTTGTTACCGCCGCGGAATTCGTCTCCCGGGCGAGCGAAGGGGATCTTGAAATAGCGCTGCACGGCGTTCGTCTCCTGCTCCTGCTGCTGAGAGGGCCGCTGGACAATGCTTGCTGCTGCTGAGGAAGAATCCATGGTTTGAAATCAACATTACAAACAACTAATTCTAGTCATTGTTTGCTTTGACTTAGGTGTGGTACAGCTTCTTAACTCATTTGCATCGCAACGATTTTGAATTATTAAAAAACCTCACAAATTACTCCAGCCATACACACAAACAAAACATACATAAACAAAAGGAGAAATTAAAGAAGATTACAGGTTTTTACTTCAGGTTTACACATAGGGAAGTGGTAGATCAGACTATTTTATATATAGACTTTATAGACTACACCGATTGGTTACCCCACAACAAACCACTACAAAAGCAAAGTCAGAGGCAAAATTGTGGTCTAAGGGAGCGAAGCGAGCTTAGAAGTGACCAATGTATGGTGTGAACACAGATTTACTTCCCTTGAAGCATGCATCAAATTGACAGCTATCTATTAATTCCAGACATATATGGCCAGAGTGACTTGAATGAGTTAAGGAATAAAGAGTTCAGGGCGGAAAGGCTTCATTTAGGGAGGTTTCTTCTTTGAACATCTCTAATTGTCGAAGTTCCCTACAATTCAATATCCGTACATCCACACACTTATTGCCAACACACAGAGCACCAAGGGGGGTTGAGTATCCCTCAAAATGACGCAAACAATGACGCAAGCATCACATGATTTCTCACAATCTCTACAATTTCAAGGGGGGAGAGGGGGGTACGCGCATACCCAACCAACGCGCAGACCTGTTACTACTCTACATTTCTTCTATCTTTATAAAGATACCTCTGTTAAAATCACTAATCTACCGCCATTGACATTCCTGACTGTCTTACCATGCACATGTATATACGTGTAAAAGCAGATTGACAGTGATTCACAAACACATAGAGCACAATATGCACATATACAGACAAAGAATGAAAACAATCAGAAGCATGCAGTGATGGACACACGTTTTCTTTCTGTCTTTCTATCTCTCTCCTCCTCATTCTCCTTTTATCCTCTTCTCTACTGTGTATCCCTCTTTCTTGTCTTTCTCCTTCTAATGATTTATCACAATATTTTGTGAAGAAACATAAAACCAAGGTACTACAACACACACACACACACATACTCACAAGCTGTAGACACACACTATCAAAAAACCCACACACCATCAATGGCAAGTAAACAGAATCTGAAAATGGTAACCGCCAGGTCACTAGTAACTAAGACGAAAAAATAAATAAATGAAAATGTAGTTCTGACCTCAGAGAGAAGACAGACAACAAGGCTGACGAAGAACATGATGTTTGAAAGCTCCCCAACGTCCGGTGACAACTACCTTTCATCGTTCTATTCTCCATCCTAACAAGAATCCAAATTCCAACTGAATCCAGTCACCTGCTTGTTCCACTGTCTTGGGGGCCCTCTGGTCTCCCCCGGCCTCCGTTCGCTTCTTGTTCTTGGACTTCCAGGAGTGGTACACCTTCAGGCGCCGGTGGAACTCCTCGCGACACGCATCCAGCAGCTCCAGATCTGAACAAAGGGGAAACACACTGAACACTATCTATGTTCGCTTCTTGTTCTTGGACTTCCAGGAGTGGTACACCTTCAGCTCCAGATCTGAACAAAGGGGAAACACAATGAACACCATCTATGTTCGCTTCTTGTTCTTGGACTTCCAGGAGTGGTACACCTTCAGCTCCAGATCTGAACAAAGGGGAAACACACTGACAACACTATCTATGTTCGCTTCTTGTTCTTGGACTTCCAGGAGTGGTACACCCTCAGTCGCCGGTGGAACTCCTCACGGCACGCGTCCAGAGGGGAAATATAAATGAATGAAGAAAAACTGAACTAAGCTGACTTGATTTCAAGGAATGAATGTTGACAAACTAAATTAAATGGGTTTGTTGTTGTTTAAAGACTCCAAGGATCATCCCAACAGTGTAAGCACTTGAACACTGGTACAAATGCACCAGTTAGGGAAGAGAACATTACGTGTGTGACCGTTTTTGATTACCCCGCAACGTGGGCAGCCACACTCCAACTTCGGAGGATATCAGATACTGATGATGTTATGCTAAAGACAATCCCTGCATAACTATGCAGAGCACAATAACATTTTGATGTAGCCTTGGTGTTCTAGCCTGTGTCAATTGGTCTGACACAGCCTTAAGCTAAGGCGAGACAAATGGGTTTCATGTCAAGGAAAGATAGAGGCAGATTGATAACGATAATACTGTTGTAATGATGAACCTTTATTTCACAACGAAAGTCCAATTAATTCACTCATAATCATACAAAGCGCTACTGACCACACGAAGTGTTGATGGCATCACGCAGCTCGGCATACTTCCACTTGTGGAGGTCGTACTTCTTGACGGCTTCCGCCTGCTGCATGGCTTTCACTGTCTCCGATCTGCACAACAACCAAGCCACAACAATCTTAGATTGCAACATTCAATCAACAGAAATATTCCAATGTTTTACACACACACACATGTGGCTAACAAGGCTTTAAGCCTTTTACTAATGCATGACAAATTGCATTCATATTTAAAAAAAATAATATTTTGAGGTTCAGTTCTATATTTAAGTGCATCCTTTTTCTCTCCTTCCTTCTTTATCTCTCTCTCTCTCTCTCTCTCTCTCTCTCTCTCTCTCAGGGTGTACCTGGGGATGGGTGGGGGCAGACTAACGTCCTCCACAGCACTCTGGTCCTCCAAGGCCAGACGCAGGGCCAGCTCTCTGTCTCTGTGCTCCTGCTGCAGTACGGCCTGTCTGTGGTCATCATCATCATCATCACTGTCATTGTCTTCATCATCATCATCATCACTGTCATTGTCTTCATCATCATCATCACTGTCATAGTCATCATCACCACCATCACTGTCATAATCATCATAGCCATCATCACTGTCATAGTCATCATCATCACTGTCATAGTCATAATCACCATCATCACCATCATTGTTGTGATCCTTGCCATTCTTATCAGTTGTGGTCATCACTCATCATAATCATCAACATCATCATCTTGGTTATTCTTGTAATATTCTTGTAATAGTTGTTATCATCATTGTTTTTGTCATCACCATTATTGGCATCACTGTTCCATTATCAATATGATGCTGCTGATCATCACCACCATCAAAAACAAAAGCTACATCATCATCATCATCATCAAGTTAATGTAGCTTTGCACCATGCAAATCTATGACACACATTCGTGGGCACACACACACACAATCCAGTCACATACTCTACTCATTTACATAGAATTATTTACCTCTGCGCTTGCTCTTTACCCTGCTTTGCCAGTTCTGCTTTCAAAGCTTCCTGCACATATGAGAACCATAGCAAATAATAAATGAAAAATTCCATCATACTTCAGACGATGATGCAGTAATAAAGTAAAACACAGCACACGCCTGAGCGCTTGAAACATGCCAAACTATGTACAATATAAGAGACAATAATAATAGTCACTATTTTAGTTACTCCAACAATTCTGCAACATGCTTGCATACATTCACAACTTTATTAAGTTAAGCTATATGAATGGTTCTCTTCCAAAGTTAATTGGCCACTTTAAACCAGTACATTCCAAGAGTTTCAGTAATGATGCAAAAAACAACACCCCCAAAAAAACAAACAAACAAAGGAGCTAAAATCATGTCCCAGGCTTAAGCTGAACAACCAATATTGATCAGACTATTCACTGATTGAAGATAATACTAATGATTGTAAGTTGAATGGCTATAACGATGGAACGCAAAGTGACCTGTACACTCAAACCTATTCACTGATTGAAGATAAAACTAATGATTGTAAGTTGAATGGCTATAACGATGGAACGCAAAGTGACCTGTACTGTACACTCAAACCTATTCACTGATTGAAGATAATGCTAATGATTGTAAGTTGCATGGCTATAACGATGGACCACAAAGTGACCAGTACAGACACACCTCAATATTGATCAGACTATTCACTGATTGAAGATAATGCTAATGATTGTAAGTTGCATGGCTATAACGATGGACCACAAAGTGACCAGTACAGACACACCTCAGTATTGATCAGACTATTCACTGACTGAAGATAATACTAATGATTGTAAGTTGCATGGCTATAACGACGGAACGCAAAGTGACCAGTACAGACGCACCTCAGCGTTGCGGCCACCCAACAGACTGACCCAAACTGTCAGTAACTGCGAGGTGGCCGTTGCCTGGAGACTCTTAAGAAGAGACTGAATTAAACTGTCCAGGGCCTGTAGTCATGAGAGCGGCTAAAACAACTAATCTGGGATGGAAAATGCAAATGAGTCTAAACTGCCAATCCGCCTGATGACGGAGATACTGGGTCCCCGTTAGGCGGGGTTTGATGACGGAGATACTGGGTCCACCGTTAGGCGGGGTTTGATGACGGAGATACTGGGTCCCCGTTAGGCGGGGTTTGATGACGGAGATACTGGGTCCCCGTTAGGCAGGGTTTGATGACGGAGATACTGGGTCCCCGTTAGGCGGGGTTTGATGACGGAGATACTGGGTCCCCGTTAGGCGGGGTTTGATGACGGAGATACTGGGTCCCCGTTAGGCGGGGTTTGATGACGGAGATACTGGGTCCCCGTTAGGCGGGGTTTGATGACGGAGATACTGGGTCCCCGTTAGGCGGGGTTTGATGACGGAGATACTGGGTCCCCGTTAGGCGGGGTTTGATGACGGAGATACTGGGTCCCCGTTAGGCGGGGTTTGATGACGGAGATACTGGGTCCCCGTTAGGCGGGGTTTGATGACGGAGATACTGGGTCCCCCGTTAGGCGGGGTTTGATGGACTGGGTCCCCATTAGGATGATACTGGGTCCCCGTTAGGCGGGGTTTGATGACGGAGATACTGGGTCCCCGTTAGGCGGGGTTTGATGACGGAGATACTGGGTCCCCCGTTAGGCGGGGTTTGATGACGGAGATACTGGTCCCCGTTAGGCGGGGTTTGATGACGGAGATACTGGGTCCCCGTTAGGCGGGGTTTGATGACGGAGATACTGGGTCCCCGTTAGGCGGGGTTTGATGACGGAGATACTGGGTCCGGAGATACTGGGTCCCCCGTTAGGCGGGGTTTGATTATGGAAATACTGGGTCCCCATTAGGCGGGGTTTGATGACGGAGATACTGGGTCCCCGTTAGGCGGGGTTTGATGACGGAGATACTGGGTCCCCGTTAGGCGGGGTTTGATGACGGAGATACTGGGTCCCCGTTAGGCGGGGTTTGATGACGGAGATACTGGGTCCCCGTTAGGCGGGGTTTGATGACGGAGATACTGGGTCCCCGTTAGGCGGGGTTTGATGACGGAGATACTGGGTCCCCGTTAGGCGGGGTTTGATTACAGAGATACTGGGTCCCCGTTAGGCGGGGTTTGATGATGGAGATACTGGGTCCCCGTTAGGCGGGGTTTGAGCGCACAACGATGATCAACAATGGCCCACTGACCGCCTTCTTCTTCTCCTCCTCCTCCTGCTTCTTGCGAGCCTCCTCTTCCTTCTTCCTCTTCGCCTCCATCTCCGCCTTCCTGTAGCATAAGATAAAAGCAAAATAGCAACAACAACAACAAAACATGAATGTCTGGTAAATTTAAACACTGGCTCCAAACAATCTTTTATATGTTCAATATCAATCTTCTTTCAAATGAAAGGTCAAAAACCAAATGTATTTGAATATAAAAAAAGGAGGATTTGCAAACGCCCAAGTTACCCAGGGTAATGTTTTCTTCTTTCTCTGTCCAATCTCTTGACACATTCAAAAGCAAATTCTGACCACTTTTTGAGCAAGTCTTTGGAGTGTTTTTTTAAAAAGTGTTATATATTTTTTTTATAATAATCTTTACACGTAACTGGGTAGGTGGTATAATCTGCGAGTGAAATTGTGAACAGTTAATGCACGAGTAAGTTTGTTCTGGGAATGCTAAATTATGGAAAAGACTTGATATGATGACATTTATTTTTGATTCCAGTGACATTCATTTTCTGATCCTCTCTCACCCTTGAGCCTTTTCCTCTATCCCACATCCTCTTCTTCTCAAAAGACTGATAATGAATCAATGCAGGCTATATCATTCTAGTCATTCTAGTTTCACTACCATTAACTCATTCAAGTCATTCCGGCCATATATGTCCGGAATGAATAGATAGCTGTCAGTTTGATGCATTTGCTTCAAGGGAAGTAAACCTGTGAGCACACTAAACCTTGGTCACTTCTAAACTTGCTTCGCTCCCTTAGACCACCATTTTGCCCATGACTTTGCTTTTGTAGTGGTTTGTTGTGGGGTAAACCATCGGTGTAGAGAGCTTTTCTATATAAAGTCTATGTTATAAAAAAGTCTGATCTACCACTTCCCCATGTCTAAACCTGAAGTAAAAACCTGTAATCTTCTTTGATTTCTCCTTTTGTTTATGTATGTTTTGTTTGTGTGTATGGCTGGAGTGATTTGTGAGTTTTTTTAAAATAATTCAAAATCGTTGCGATGCGAATGACTTAAAGCCAGAGGGTACCATCACAAAGCGAATAAATAGGCCTGACCTTCTGACTTTAACCCCTCAAATTATTCTAAAGGAAGCACACTTACAGCCTCCTCTGTTCCTCCTCTTCTTTGCGCCTCCTCTCTTCATCCTCTTTTCTCTTCCTTTCTCTCTCCATCTCTTCCTGCGAGGAAACATGGGTCACGCCGATGAAAACTTACATGAAAATAAAGAAAACCTCACACAGAAACTAAGGAATAAAAAATATACTAACAAATAAAGAAAGAAAAAAAGGCTTACAGAAAAGATTTTCGTTTGACAGAAACTAACGAATATGGGCTCTTACAACTCTTCTAACGCCAAGTAGTTTTTGACGTTCTAGGTTGTCCGTTGCATATCAACCAACAAAAGGGGAGTAACTATTGTTTTAGTGCGCATGCGTTGCTTTATCCAAATGCGGGAAAAAAATCACCCTGACACAAGCTCTGAAAATAGATAAACACATGGCAGGCCACTTGGCAGTGAATGTCTTTGCATTTGGTGGGAGTGAAGAGTGATGTACTGGGTGAATACATTCGCCGGAGGTGCTAGAAGAGCTAAGTAATGCTGCACCTCAGATTCAGACTTTGATCCAAATGTCTTTCAATCACTAAATCACACAGTAGTTATGTAGGTATGCCTCACAGTAGCAGTCAATGGGGGAGGGGGGGGGGGCACACAACTGGGGTTCTGCATACAAGCATAAGGGGAGAGGGGGGGGGGGGCACACAACTGGGGTTCTGCATACAAGCATAAGGGGGGAGGGGGGGGGGGGTTCTGCACACACTGGGGTTCTGCATACAAGCATAAACGACTTCAGGGGTGCTAGACACAAAGGAGGTCCAAAAACCTGAAATTACAATTCTTGAAAACCCAAAAACCTTAAATGAAAGATTGTGAAAACCCAAAACCTGAACTTTCCTACAAACAATTGTTGAACATCAAAACCTTCAGCCTGAAATGAAAGACTGAAAATAACAAACCTGAACTTTCCTACAAATATTGTTCAACATCAAAACCTTCAGCCTGCAATTTTCCCCCCACTAGATTGATACGACTATCACACAAACTGGCTTCCAAAATCAGGAAGCCACAAGTTCTTGCACTCCAAAGACAGGAAGCCATAAGATTTTACACTCCAAAAAATGGAAGCCACAAGTTTTACACTCCCAAAACCTGAAATCCAGCGTGGTCCAGAAAAATAGCACCCCTTCGACTTAAACCAGAGTGTAACAGTAAATGCACTAACCTGTATTTTCGTAGTCTCTCTCACCGTTCTACATACACGCATGAACAACTTAAAGCAGAGTGTGACAGTGACTGCACTGACCTGCATCTTGCAGTCTCTCTCACCATTCTGCATACAAGCATGAACAACTTAAAACAGAGTGTGACAGTGACTGCACTGACCTGTATCTTGCAGTCTCTCTCACCGTTCTGCATACAAGCATGAACGACTTAAAGCAGAGTGTGACAGGTAATGCACCCACCTGTATCTTGCAGTCTCTCTCACCGTTCTGCATACACGCATGAACAACTTAAAGCAGAGTGTGACAGTGACTGCACTGACCTGCATCTTGCAGTCTCTCTCACCGTTCTGCATACACGCATGAACAACTTAAAGCAGAGTGTGACAGTGACTGCACCCACCTGCATCTTGCAGTCTCTCTCACCGTTCTGCATGCACGCATGAACGACTTAAAGCAGAGTGTGACAGGTAATGCACCCACCTGTATCTTGCAGTCTCTCTCACCGTTCTGCATACAAGCATGAACGACTTAAAGCAGAGTGTGACAGGTAATGCACCCACCTGTATCTTGCAGTCTCTCTGTGTTCTGCATACAAGCATGAACGACTTAAAGCAGAGTGTGACAGGTAATGCACCCACCTGTATCTTGCAGTCTCTCTGTGTTCTGCATACAAGCATGAACGACGTAAAGCAGAGTGTGACAGTGACTGCACTGACCTGTATCTTGCAGTCTCTCTCTGTTCTGCATACAAGCATGAACGACTTAAAGCAGAGTGTGACAGGTAATGCACCCACCTGTATCTTGCGCAGCCTCTCCTGCTCCTCGGCCTCTTTCTGCTGCTCCAGTTTCTGCTTGAGGTCGGCCAGGGAGGTGTCCATCTCCGTCATCAGCTGGTTGGTGGTGCGTGACATCTCCTCCTGCGTTATGGCCGTCGTCTGGGCACAGATCAACAACAAAGGCATATCAACCCTGTCATTGCCAATTTTAGCAAAACAAACAGATTTAACACTAAAAGGCATTACTTCGTAGTCTGTTTTCCCGATGACCTTGTGTTTTGATTTGGGGGAGTTTAGGATCTATAGGTCTTAAGCAAAAGACACAATAACAAAAGAACAAACAAACAAAAACGGAAGGCGGTGCTGCACTAGCGATGTGCTCTACAGGTGAGGGCAGCCCCAATTTCACTGTAACTATAACCTCCCTTATAACACCTTCAAAAATAGAATCTGTTTAACGTCCTCCGGCCTGAAACGGACACATATGGGACATTAGTAGATGTAAAGATGGTCGGAATGATCCTGGAGGCAATGCTTGGAGGCAGTGCAATACCAGGAAAGTCCCAAATTTTTGACAAGATATTATTGTAAAACCTTCAAAAATAATCAAAAATTAGGCCTTGAGGGGTTTTATAAGGGAGGTCATTTTAATACTTACAAAGAAGGGCAATGTCTCAGAGAAGTAGGTCTTATGTGGGAGGGAGTCTGATAATTAGCAGTCTTATAAGGGAGGTTCCACCGTGCAATACTGCTCTATACAAAACAAAAAAAGAAAGGATTGTGTGTCCTGACCCTGATCCTGGTGACGAACTGTTTGAGGGCGGTCTCCACGTTGTGGACCTGCTTGGCAGCCACATCCTTGTCCCTCTTCATCTGGCCCACCACCTGGCTCATCAGGCTGAGCTGCGTCTGCAGCGCCTTCACCTGCTGGATCATGGCGAACCTGACCACACCAACACACAGACAGTTAGGATGGACAGTCCTCTTCACCTGCTGGATAATGGCGAACCTGACCACACCAACAGACAGTTAGGATGGACAGTCCTCTTCACCTGCTGGATCATGGCGAACCTGACCACACCGCACCAACAGACAGTTAGGATGGACAGTCATATACAAGTACTCACAGATTTTGGGTAAATTTATTTTGACCCAAAAAAAACCAAACACCAGTTTTAGGTATGAAGATCTTTTGGAGGTTTTTTTTTTTTTTTTTTTTTTACCATCTTCAATTCCAAGGACATGTGAAGAAGGCATGACATTGTCTAAATATATAAAACCGAAATAATGCTTATCCTCGTCCAGATATAGGAATCTGAATAATTTAAAGTTCAATCCTCTGAAAACAACAGTACAAGGGCCATGGCCCTTGTCATACAGGGACAACACTGAAATCAGTTCCCAACATGGACAATATGATACATTTTAGGTATCATCAGCCTCAGTACAAAAACCAGCGTCATAAAAAATGATCTCACTGGAAGTACATTGACATCACTTGCCATTTGGAAGATACAACATTACAGGTATAATCGTCATCTTATATGAAACAATTGTGCAAGCTGTTATTATGATCCATTAAGTAGGTTTTATGCTCTCGACAGAAAACACACCACACACACGTAGAGACACATGCACCCCCCACCCCAAAGAATGCGCATGTTCACACACAGATTCAGAGCCCATCTTTGCTCAGCTCTCGAAAACAGTGAAAAGAATGTTAATAACCGAGAAACAAACAATAAAAAGACACACACTGCCACAAAAGAACAGAATGCATAAATGATCATGGGGGGATAAGCTATACAATATAAGAACAAAGTAAGCTAATGATACGAAGACTGATCACAATTTGCTTCACTGACTTGGTTTGAACTTGCGGACACGTATTCACATGTAAGAACAAAGTAAGCTAATGATACGAAGACTGATCACAATTTGCTTCACTGACTTGGTTTGAACTTGCGGACACGTATTCACAAAGAACAAAGTAAGCTAATGATACGAAGACTTCACAATTTGACTTTGGTTTGAACTTGCGGACACGTATTCACATGTAAGAACAAAGTAAGCTAATGACACGAAGACTGATCACAATTTGTTTCACTGACTTTGGTTTGAACTTGCGGACACGTATTCACATGTAAGAACAAAGTAAGCTAATGACACGAAGACAGATCACAATTTGTTTCACCGACTTTGGTTTGAACTTGCGGACATGTATTCACATGTAAGAACAAAGTAAGCTAATGACACGAAGACAGATCACAATTTGTTTCACCGACTTTGGTTTGAACTTGCGGACACGTATCCACATGCGGATGGACTTCTGCATCATGACAACCAGCTCCTTGCGGTACTGGATCTTGTTCTTCACTGATAACCAGAACAAACAATAACACATCATCATTTCAAACACACATACAGACACACACAAAAACCCAGTGGTATAGAGTGGCACAGTGGTAGCGCGTTCGCCTCATGTCAAGTAAACCCGAGTTCGAACCTGGGTACAGGGGATATTTCCTCTCACTTTGCACTAGGCCTTATGGTCTGAACGAGGAGTCTTTCGGATGAGACGGTAAACCGAGGTCCCATGTGCCCATGCGCTTAGCACACGTTAAACCCAGTGGCAAAGAAAAAGTAGTCATTTGGTCAAAATTTACCACCACCCCCTTTCCTTCCTCATCAGTCACACAAAAATCGCATGCAATTTTTAAAAATTTAAATTGGGTGGGGCGCCTCTGGCTGCGACGTGCTCTCCAGGTGGGAGCAACCCGAAATTCACAGAGACACCTCTGGGACTATAAAGTACCTAATACCTACCTAAAACCAGTGACGTCCTGAGGCCCAAGTCATAGGACATGGTCCTATTAAATGTGAAAATGTCCTATTGTGTTAGCACTTGTCATAACAATCTCTATTCTTCTTCTTCTTCTGCGTTCCCAGGCCATATGGCCATAATGGATAAGGTACATATGTGTCTGGTTTTCAGTTTTCACTGGTCTCCCCGCTGCATACAGCCAACACATTCCGATTTCGGAGGAGCTCAAAGGAGAAAAATTATCTGGAATATTATTTTTAAAGGCAGGAGAATGGGCCAATCAGTCAGAAAAATAGTAAATGATTGAAAGCAAGGGGAAAGGACAGTCAAAGAAGGTGGGGGAACTATTTGTACAAAAGACCCCCCGGTATCCCCATGGGGAACAAACCCTATTAACCTTTACCGGATCATGCTTTTGACTACACGGACACGATGGCGGGGGTCTTCCACGACCCCCTACTCAGCAAAGAGCAAATTCTGAGGTGTTTATCCGTCCGGATGGTGGGGGTCTCCCACGACCCCTACTTGTCAAAGAGGCACCATGTGTTTATCCCTGTCCGGATGGCGGGGGTCTCCCACAACCCCTACTCAATGCACTGCAGTGCTCTTTAAAGTAGAGGTCGTGGGAGACCCCCGTCATCCGGACAGGTATATCAAAATTACGCGTCATATTACGTCATTTATATTTTATACACATTAATAAAATTGAACACACTTAAAACCATTTACGTTTTTGACAAAGTCATGAAATTTCATGAAGATTGCTTAAATAGTTTTAGAGATATAACATGTTTTGTGTGTCAAGGGGTCGTGGGCGACCCCAGAAGTCCGGTAAAGGTTTCATTGAACGCTGACAGACTTTCATCCATTGATTTCTACAAAAATCTGAGGACATTTTCCCCTCTTTGTTTCTTCATTCAGGACAGTTTGTCCTATCACTTGTCCATCCCCGGTGCATCGCTGTAAGTGCACACACATATACACATTTAGAGCATGGTCTTTCCCTCTTACTCTCTCTCTCTCTCCATCATTTGCTCACTGATGCTGAAAGGCTTTTTTATATTCTTCTCTTTCTCTCCTCCCATTCTCTCTCCTTCTCCCCCTCCCTCTCTCTCTCTTTCTTTTTTTCTTTCTCTGTCTCTGTGTCTCTCTCTATCACTTCTATCTGATCACAGTCAAAGCACATCATTGTATTTCCTAAAGTGAACATGTAAGCCATTTTCACTCAAACACATATTCTTTCGTTACGTTTGATGACAGTCGGGGCACAAGACTGTGCCTTCTTCTATCGTGAGCACAGCAGCCATTTACGCACACACATTCTTTCCTTACGTTTGATGGTGAGGGCACACCACTGTGCCCTCCTCCATTGTGAGCACAGCAGCCATTTACGCACACACATTCTTTCCTTACGTTTGATGACGGTGAGGGCACACCACTGTGCCCTCCTCCATTGTGAGCACAGCAGCCATTTACACACACGCGCACACACACACACACATTCTTTCCTTACACTTGATGATGGTGAGGGCACACCACTGGGCCTTCCTGCATCGTGAGCACAGCAGCCATTTTCACACACACACATAACCCAACACACATTCTTTCCTTACACTTGATGACGGTGAGGGCACACCACTGGGCCTTCCTGCATCGTGAGCACAGCAGCCATTTTCACACACACACACACACATAACCCAACACACACACACACACACATTCTTTCCTTACACTTGATGACGGTGAGGGCACACCACTGGGCCTTCCTGCATCGTGAGCACAGCAGCCATTTTCACACACACACACACACACATAACCCAACACACATTCTTTCCTTACACTTGATGACGGTGAGGGCACACCACTGGGCCTTCCTGCATCGTGAGCACAGCAGCCATTTTCACACACACACACACACACATAACCCAACACACATTCTTTCCTTACACTTGATGACGGTGAGGGCACACCACTGGGCCTTCCTGCATCGTGAGCACAGCAGCCATACACACACACCACACATTCTTTCCTTACACTTGATGACGGTGAGGGCACACCACTGGGCCTTCCTCCATCGTGAGCACAGCAGCCATTTCTTGACCTTCTTGACCAGCTCAGCCAGGTTCTCGGGGTCGCTCTTCATGATCTGGTCAAACTCGGCAAACTTGCCCGGCCGGAAGAACACCTTGGTCAGCCCGAACTTGAAGTCCTTGTCATCCAGGCCCAGAGCTTTGAACAGGGACTGTGAGAATAACAATAACAATTAAAACTGAGGCTTGAGAGAAAGAAAGAGAGAGAGAGGGGGGAAGGCAGAACAATTGAACAATGGTTTATTTTCTTTAGGCCACTAGCCCCTAGAAACATGGTCAATGAATGAAAAATAACATAAGACATGTACTAGACATCTCAATTAGATATCATCATCATTATCAGGACTCACTTTGTTGATGGTGAGCGACAAATGATAACATCAGACGTATACTAGGTAACCCAAAATCTGTTAACAACATTATATAGACCTATTTTTTTTAGAGCATTATCACAGTTATTAATTGTCTAAATTATCAATCACATTTCTCTGTCGAAGTGCATAGAAAATAAACATGGCTAATTTACGAGTTAGCGTCATGTACCCATTCAGAAGAATATTGGTATAATGCTTTTCAATTCCACTTAATTATTTGTTTCTAATATCGTTATATATGGTACAAACATGTATGAAGTGATTTTTGTCTTCAACTACCTTACATGTGGGACAAAGACAGTTTAAATTATAACTGAAAGTAGTTCTGAAGGAGAGAGAGAGAGAGAGAGAGAGAGAGAGAGAGAGAGAGAGAGAGAGAGAGAGAGAGAGAGAGAGAGAGAGAGAGAGAGAGAGAGAGAGAGAGAGAGAGAGAGAGAGAGAGAGAGAGAGAGAGAGAGAGAGAGAGAGAGAGAGAGAGAGAGAGAGAGAGAGAGAGAGAGAGAGAGAGAGAGAGAGAGAGAGAGAGAGAGAGAGAGAGAGAGAGAGAGAGAGAGAGAGAGAGAGAGAGAGAGAGAGAGAGAGAGAGAGAGAGAGAGAGAGAGAGAGAGAGAGAGAGAGAGAGAGAGAGAGAGAGAGAGAGAGAGAGAGAGAGAGAGAGAGAGAGAGAGAGAGAGAGAGAGAGAGAGAGAGAGAGAGAGAGAGAGAGAGAGAGAGAGAGAGAGAGAGAGAGAGAGAGAGAGAGAGAGAGAGAGAGAGAGAGAGAGAGAGAGAGAGAGAGAGAGAGAGAGAGAGAGAGAGATTGACAGTCAAAACATTGACAGAGGAAGAGAGAAAGGGTGAGGGAAGACACAGTAGTCGTTTAGACAATAAAAAGATATTAACTAAATTATGAAACTATAAACTATTATAAACTAAACAGTGAAACTAATAAGACAGAGACTACACAGATAAGTGACTTGGAGACAGATTATAGAAAACAAAACGAGCAACAACAAAAAAGAGAGAGAAGGTAATTTTTATTTGTTTTGCTGTCCCATCTTCTGAGTCCTACAGTGGCGTTGCTCTCACACCGCTCATTCCGAATCCTAATTCGCAGCCATACCTCCGCACATTCAGGTCGCAGAATCCGAGACCAGCAGTCCAAGGGGAGTGAATCTATGCTAGGCCATCAGGAGGCAACCAACCGAGGAGACACTGCACTGCTGCTGAGTCACTTCGGTGGAGTTCATAGAGCCTGTTCAGGACACCACCTACTAAGCCCCCTATACTGACGACACTGTTCTCTTAGTCGCGGAGCCAGCGTGAGTGAGGTCCTTCTCCGAGGGCGCCACCACGACCGTCCACTGACAGCTCCCCAAAACACACTGATCCCCATGACTTTGACCCAAACGCACCAAGGCATAGACTGGATTGGAAAGTGAAGGTAATATTATAGGTTAACAAAAACAAGCAAGACAAAAGATGGTAAATGTAAGAACATACATTAACAGAAGAAAAGAACCTTGACAAAATTATTTAAAAAACCCTGTTACCTTGCAGAAGAGGCGGGGGTCAAGGCGCGTGAGCTCAGGGGGCAGGTAGTTTTTGTACATGTTGTACAGCTCTGAGAACTGGGTGCGAGAGGGGTAACCCTGCTGCATCAACTCCAGCACAGACACCATACCTGTACACACAGGTAAAACGCAAGTAAACTATAAAATATAACTGTTTCCGAGGGCCAGGTAGCTTTTGTACATGTTGCACAGCTCTGAGAACTGGGTGCGAGAGGGGTACCCCTGCTGCATCAACTCCAGCACAGACACCATACCTGCACACACAGACAAAATGTAAGTAAACTGCAATATATAACCGAGTGTTTCCGGGGGGGGGGGGGGGGTAGTTTTTGGTAGTTTTTGTACATGTACAGTTCTGAAGACTGGGTGTGAGAGGGGTACCCTTGCTGCATCAACTCCAAGACAGACACCATACCTATACACACATTTTTTGGTTTTTTTTAAGAATCACCACTCTCCTTGTGAGAGGGGCGATTCATTTTTGTTTTCTTTCACATCTTTATTTCTTCCTTTTTCTATCTCTCTCACTCCCACACTCTCCATCCATTGTTGTTGTTCTTGTCCTCCGCTGCCGTTCTTGTTCTGGAGTCTGGATCCTTGGTCCACCTTGTTTTCTTGTCCTTGTCCTCCCCTGTCGTTGTTCTGGAGTCTGGATCCTTGGTCCACCTTGTTTTCTTGTCCTTGTCCTCCCCTGTCGTTGTTCTGGAGTCTGGATCCTTGGTCCACCTTGTTTTCTGGTTCATGTCCTCCCCTGTCGTTGTTCTGGAGTCTGGATCCTTGGTCCACCTTGTTTTCTTGTCCTTGTCCTCCGCTGCCGTTGTTGTTCTGGAGTCTGGATCCTTGGTCCACCTTGTTTTCTTGTCCTTGTCCTCCGCTGCCGTTGTTGTTCTGGAGTCTGGATCCTTGGTCCACCTTGTTTTCTTGTCCTTGTCCTCCGCTGCCGTTGTTGTTCTGGAGTCTGGATCCTTGGTCCACCTTGTTTTCTTGTTCATGTCCTCCCCTGTCATTGTTCTGGAGTCTGGATCCTTGGTCCACCTTGTTCATGTCCTCCCCTGTCGTTGTTCTGGAGTCTGGATCCTTGGTCCACCTTGTTTTCTTGTTCATGTCCTCCCCTGTCATTTTTCTGGAGTCTGGATCCTTGGTCCACCTTGTTCATGTCCTCCGCTGCCGTTGTTCTGGAGTCTGGATCCTTGGTCCACCTTGTTCATGTCCTCCCCTGTCGTTGTTCTGGAGTCTGGATCCTTGGTCCACCTTGTTCATGTCCTCCCCTGTCGTTGTTCTGGAGTCTGGATCCTTGGTCCACCTTGTTCATGTCCTCCCCTGTCGTTCTGGAGTCTGGATCCTTGGTCCACCTTGTTTTCTTGTTCATGTTCTCCGTTGCCGTTCTGGAGTCTGGATCCTTGGTCCACCTTGTGCATGGCACAGGTGAAAATGGCATGCAAGTCGGCATGTAAAAAGCGTTATACCTATCAACTTTAAAAGTATACAAATGAACTTAGCAGCCTTTTTTCAGTAAGTATGCACAATTTGGTCGTGATAGGACATCATTCAGCTTAGCTAGATGCGTTTGTTTACAAGCACCCAATTTCTATGAGCCACTCGGCGGCAGGCTCAGGCCTGCACTGAGAATAGGCCGAGGCAGCATCAGTCACAATAGTGTTAAGTGGGAGGGAGTTGCATAAGGAAGGTAATGTTAATACTTACAAAGAAGGGCAATGTCTCAGAGGTCTTAAGTGGGAGGGAGTCTTATAAGAGAGGTTCCACTGTATTCTTGAAAATCTTTTGCAATAATCGATGACGTTCAAAATGCAAATATTTATTTTTAGGAGTATAATATGCTGTACCGTATTTTACGGACTATAAGGCGATACTTTTTTTCCCAGACTGAGACCCCTGCGCCTTATAATGTGACTGATAATATAGTAAGAAAATATAATAACAAAATCTGAGTTTTGTGTACAATTTGGTGGGGTGGGGGGTGGGGGGGTGTTGCGCCTTATAATCAGGTGCTTCCCCGAAGACGGAGTGTGGCTGCCCACGTGGCGGGGTAATCAAAAACGGTCACACACGTAATATTCTCATCCCTAGCTGATGCATTTGTACCTTAGTGTTCAAGTGCTTCTCGCTGTTGGGATGATCCCTGGAGTCTTTTAGCCAGGGTAAACCAACCAACCATAATCATGTGCGCCTTGTAGTCCGTAAAATACGGTAGTCACAAAGCACGGGCACCGTTGCTCGGAGTAACCAGGCTTTCAGTCCCATGCAAAGGGAGGTAATTGACAAGCGTGTGGCGGCACCACGGTGCTTCCCGCAGCGTACCTGCACACTGCAGCTGGCTGAGGATGTTGGCCCCCTCAAACAGGTGGTCCACCATTTTCACATTGGGCTTGATGCAGCGGATGAAGTTGGTGCCCTGCACACACACACAGACATAAACATACGGTACATGGGTGCAACGCCCCAAAATGAAAAAAATATGAAAGGCTGGGGTCCAGGGACCCATGGCCCCGGCAGGGTACAGGGGCAGAACCTCGTCGGACGATTCAGGGGGGCAACTTAAGAGAGAGATATAACGAGACAGACAGACAGTTAAAATGATAGAAGATGAAAAAATTACTGCAGTACCTTTTAGAGTAATGTAAAAATGGTAGGTAGACAGAGACAGAGACAGTTAGAGTCTGATAAGCCTTGTGCCTTTGTAAACTTCCAAGTAAGATCAACTAGACTAAGTTCAAAACGCCTCAAATCGCTTGTGGTCAATATGTTTTTGGATGAGTTAAGAAAAACTGAAGTTCAGTTTCTGGTAAAATTAAAAATACTGAAATCAGTGTAAAAATGAAAGAGTAGCACCCATGCATTCAATGAAGACCCCATGCATACGTGCATGAAGACACCCATGCATTGTGCATGAAGACACCCATGCATACGTGCATGAAGACACCCATGCATACGTGCATGAAGACACCCATGCATACGTGCATGAAGACACCCATGCATACGTGCATGAAGACACCCATGCATACGTGCATGAAGACACCCATGCATATGTGCATGAAGACACCCATGCATACATGCATGAAGATACCCATGCATACATGCATGAAGACACCCATGCATACGTGCATGAAGACACCCATGCATACATGCATGAAGATACCCATGCATACATGCATGAAGACACCCATGCATACGTGCATGAAGACACCCATGCATACATGCATGAAGACACCCATGCATACGTGCATGAAGACACCCATGCATACACACAGACAATGACACACAATTTTAGCCCCAGAGAAAAATTGAGAAATTATCGATTTTCTTATTATAAAATTAAAAAGAGACCTGTTAGACTCAATCTGAGAAAATGGTCCAGATATACTGCTAATATATCTTTCCTGACTTGTCTAAACCCCAAACCACCATTCCAGGACTATGACATCAAAAGTTATGACATCATCAATGGCATCACACAGCACATAGTAGACACGGGACAGGGCTGGGAAGGGGTTAATATATGAACCGTCACCCTCTGAAGGAGACCTGCCGTCATTCTGTTTCCCCAGTATCTTGTGAACTACTGCACACAATCACTTCAATTTTACTGTGGCGGTATATTGACTAAAGATGTCAACGACAGAGACCTTGCTGCTATTAAACATTAACGCCTTAATTTAAAAATAATAATACAGTGGAGTACTTAACACAAAACTGGATGGCATGAAATATTGGTTAACACAGAAAAATCTGTAACGGATGAAACCTCTCTTCATTATTACTTAATGCCTAACACAAATACTGTTTAATGCACACAAAATCTTTGTTCTCTGA
Organism: Phymorhynchus buccinoides; assembly: GCA_017654935.2. Classification (NCBI taxonomy): domain Eukaryota; kingdom Metazoa; phylum Mollusca; class Gastropoda; order Neogastropoda; family Raphitomidae; genus Phymorhynchus; species Phymorhynchus buccinoides. The sequence continues at coordinate 9,600,798 of CM065690.1, forward strand.
ATTTCGTGTTAATTAGGTATTAGGTACTTTATAGTCACAGAGGCGTCTCTGTGAAATTCGGGTTGCTCCCACCTGGAGAGCGTGTCGCAATTTTTGTGTGACTGATGAAGGAAAGGGGGTGGGGAAGTAAATGCTGACCAAATGACAACTTTTTCGTTGCCACTGGGTTTAACGTGTGCTAAGTGCATGGGCACACGCAGGACCTCGGTTTATCATCTCATCCGAAAGACTCCATGTTCAGACCGTAAGGCCTAGTGCAAAGTGAGAGGAAAAATCTCCTGTACCCAGGTTTGAACTCGGGTTTACTCGACAAGGCAAACGCGTTACCTCTGTGCCACTGTACACCTTAAGAGTAAGTACTCCACTGAAAAACAAAATGCTAATTCGCTAAGAAAACAGTTGGAGCCCTGGTGACTTACGGTGGACCTGAGTTTGTCCATGAGGACCTGCAGCTGCTTGCGGAACTTGGACCCCACGCTGATGAAGGTCAGCTTGCCGGTCGTCTTGCCAGTGTGGGGCTTCTGGGCCACGTGGGCAAACATGTGCTTCAGCAAGGAGTTGGTGCTCTCCGCGATCAGGAACTCCAGGGAGGCGTGCAGGGCGTCGTTGTTCTTCTCAATGAACAGGTTCTGGCGCAGGAGTGGGGTGGAAAGAAGGTTTTCAAAGTTTTGTTCGTCTTAACATACACAATATAATACGGGGATGTATGTGACTAATACCATGCACGGTCGAACCTAGCTAACTAAAAACAGGTACCACAAAAAAAGCGGATGACTTGTACACATTTTTGGGTCCCAATTTAATTTTTCTTATGGCAAATCTTTTTCTTTCTCAAAATATTGAAATTTCAGTCTACTAAGTTCTGACTACCGGCAACAACCAGATTTCCACTGTAGGTACATGCACAAAAATGCACACACACAGGCATACACATAAATAAGAGAGCACACTCGCACAATACAAACACATGCACACACACACACACATAAGCAAACACACATTCTAATATTACCATTGTTGTGAATAGACTTTAAATTAAATCAATCAAATCAAAACACACTAAAGTAACTTAGTAAGCAATACTAACAGCATGGTAGCAGAAATCTGTCATCATCTCTGACACACACAGAATAGGCAAACACACAGACAGAAAAACGAGAGCGAGCGGGAGAGCAAGAGAGAGACAGGGAGGGAGAGAGAGACACACAGAGACAGACAGACAGACAGAGAGCACTGCTTACAGTGTGGTAGCAGACAGCTCCGGCAAAGTGCCTGATGAGGAACCCTTCATCGTCCCTGACATCTCGGTGAGTCTTCAGCTTGGACTTACGTGGATGCTGTCAGACAGAGAGAACAAAACACAGCTCCACAATAAGAAAACAACAGTAGGGGGCTCAGTAGGTGGTGTCCTGCGCATTGTTAGCTCAGAGCAGGCTCCACTGAACTCCACAGAGGTCACTCAGCAGCAGTGCAGTGTCTCCTCTGGTGGTTGCCTCCTGACTGGCCTAACATAGATTCGCTTCCCTTGGTTTGCTGGTTTTAGATTCCGCAACATGACAAGCCTGGGTGTGGCTGCGAGTTGGGACTGGGAATGGGAGAAACAACACTGTACGGGTCAGAAAAAAAGAAGAAAACATATGTCTTATGCTATGCTGTCCATGGTACTTCCCCTTTGGGGATACCGGGGGGATTTTTTCAGCACAAATAGGTCCCACACCTTCTGGAAGCTCTGTGCTGGCAACTTCCTGTAGCCTATCACTCTGTCTTTTCCTCTTCTTAATATCATCTACCACTTGCCTGCCTTATTGGCCAATTCTCTTGCCTTTTTTTTCAAAAAAATAATCTTCCAAATACTCTTCTCCTTTGAGCTCCTCAGAAATTGTAATGCATCAGGTGAATGCAGCGGGGAGACCAGTGAAAACTGAAAACCGGACACATATGTACCTTACCCAAATGGCCTGGGAACGCAGAAGAAGAAAGTGGATGTCACTTACGCTGAGCCTGAAGTGGTTTTTATTTCGCCGGTGCGCCTCGGAGGTGAAGTGTTCCGGTTTGGGGGGTGGTACTTACACTCAGCCTGAAGTGGTTCCTGTTTCGGCGGTGAAGTGTTCCGGTTTGAGGGGTGGTACTTACACTCAGCCTGAAGTGGTTCCTGTTTCGGCGGTGCACCTCGGAGGTGAAGTGTTCCAGTTTGGGGGGTGGTACTTACACTGAGCCTGAAGTGGTTCCTGTTTCGGCGGTGAAGTGTTCTGGTTTGGGGGGTGGTACTTACACTGAGCCTGAAGTGGTTCCTGTTTCGGCGGTGCACCTCGGAGGTGAAGTGTTCCAGTTTGGGGGGTGGTACTTACACTGAGCCTGAAGTGGTTCCTGTTTCGGCGGTGAAGTGTTCTGGTTTGGGGGGTGGTACTTACACTCAGCCTGAAGTGGTTCCTGTTTCGGCGGTGCACCTCGGAGGTGAAGTGTTCCGGTTTGGGGGTGGGCAGCTTGCTCTCCTCGTCCAGCAGGTCAAAGATGCCGCTGGACTTGCCCTCCACCAGTTCTGCACAGACAGACAGACAGACAGACAGACAGCATGCAGACAGGCATATGAACACATGCGTGCACATACATGCAAGCATCCATGCGTGAGCGCACAAACACACACACCATTAATCACATCCCATTGGATTCATTTGAACCAGATGGTAAATCATCCCTATTTTGAGGATCTATTTGATGGTAGAGTAACTTCCCCTGCGGTCGATTGAGTTAGGCAAGATCACTCCCATACACCATGAGATCACTCTCCTTAATAATTCCAAACAATTCCTATTTGAGGGCAGTTTGCACTCTCTCTTTCTCTCTGTCAAAAATAGATTATGCCTTCTGTTTGACCAAAGGAAATGAAGTAAGGGGAGTTATGTTCCGTACGATCACAAGAAGAGCTCTGAGATGAGCAGAGTAATGAAGACAGCAGGAGGGGAATGAGCGGTTTTCGATAAGGGGAGGTAGGAGGGAGGGAGGAGGGAGGAGGTAGAGGGAAGGAGGAAGGGGGATTGGACATGAATGAAGGCAACAACTGACCGATGCAGTCCTGGTTGTCCGTCCAGTCGATGCGCTTCACGTTGAGGCCTTCTTTCTCGTACAGCACTTGTTCCTGCACCAAGAAAGAAACACTGCATTTCTAAAACAGTTTCCCACTTGCTTGATCAGTAAAGTTATCGAAGCGTCAATATTCTCAGGAATAAAAAAAAAGCTTGATATTTTCAGCCCATTTATTTATATTGTATAACAAGATGTTAGACGTTCGCTTACTGTGAGGCGAATAACCTAATCAAGAAGAAAAGAACCATTTCTCCATGCTGTGGGGATGAGCAGTTATTATCAGCAACTCGATTATCGAGATGTGATTTGTGCTTTGTCTTAATTTTGTAATTAAGAAAGGCTGCACTCAAAAAGACATGGTACACGACAACATTTTCAAATCAAGTCGCTTTTTGCTCTACAAGTACAAGACCTGCCAAACATTAGACAAACTTAAAGAAAGAACGAACATTACATCTACACTGCAAAGAGCAATGTAGAGAGTGGAGGTCACCTCTTTCAGGATGCGTTCGTTGAAAAACTGCTGCAGTTTCTCGTTGCAGTAGTTGATGCAGAACTGTTCAAAGCTGTTCACCTGGAAATACTCTGCAAGAAAAAACAACAAACTTTGAGTTCTTCCTTATCTAACAGTTAACATTCAAATGATATATCAATACTCCACTACCCACTCTCCAAGAAAAAACAACAAACTTTGAGTTCTTCCTTATCTAACAGCTAACATTCAAATGATATATCAATACTCCACTACCCACTCTCTAAGAAAAAAATGATTAAAAACAAAATCAAGAGGACAATTTACCCTCACTGTTTATCATAGAGACAACCTGTTCATCATGACATTAAAACTTAATCAATCAATACTTAATTATTACTGTAAGAGTCTCCAGTATACAGGCTTCACTGAACTTTACCGAAGAGACTCAGCAGCAGTGCAGTGTCTCCTCGGTTGGTTGCCTCCTGACAGCCTAACATAGATTTGCTCCCCTTGGACTGCTGGCTTTGGATTCTACGACCTAACAAGCCAAGATGTGGCTGAGAATTAGGATTTGGAATGGGTGGTGTGGGAGCAACACCACTGTAGTCTAGAACATGGGACAGAAAACAAAAAAGAAGTCTCCAGTATAATGGCACGCACACACACACATACACACACACAGCTATCACCTACCAAACCCAGCAATACACACACACACAAACACATACACAGACACCCCCCTATCACCTACCAAACCCAGCAATGTCCAGGATACCAATGTATGAAGCTGAGGTGGAGAAAGGGATGGAGGTGTTGACGCAGTCCACAATGAAGTCGAACACCCGCCCATACACTGCTTTGGCCAGCGCATCACGAGCGCTGCTCGCCTCGCTCGCCTTCAAAGGAACTCTGCAATAATCAACCAGCAACAATTATTAAACAATTAACAGGTCCCATTATATATGCCCCCTTAGCGTGGAAATGTCAGCCTTGTGCTACCAAAACCTATCATCCATATCTCACTTGAAGTAGCCCACCAATGAGAATAAACATCTTATTTCACCCTTTCACTATAGTTAATCCCTTGACTGCCAGAGAAAATGAAAGACAAAATCATTGTACAAATCATGACATGAAAAAGACAACTGATATAGCCAATCTGGCAAAATTGTCTGGGGATGTAACTCTCTTGACTGTGCAAGAGTAAAAACCAGAATATCAGTTATTTCTCTTCATCTGATGACATCATCAGTGATGTCATCAAATCAATATGTGATACGTTTATGGCAGTGAAGGGGTTAAGCACCACTTTCAAAGTAGACTTAATTTATTGATGTCGAATTAGGATCTCTAATCTGGAATTTATTAATTTTGATTATCACAGATCATGAGAAAGGCTTTACAAAAGTTTAGTTTGTTTATGTCAATGGGTAAACTCCAGAACTGCAAAACATTTTGCAGGTATGTTAAAAGCTGACTGGGGGAGAGACTCCAGCCTTACTTGATGGCGCTGCCCTTGGGCCCGCCGCTCTGCATGACGCGAGAGACGAGGGAGTCGTGCAGCTCCTCCGTGTCCAGTCCCAGCATCTCTGCCACCGCCTTCAGCGAATCCTCCGCCCCCTCCATCACCTTGCACCCACCTGGGGCACAGCACACAGCAGTGCTAAGCTTGACGCACATATGTGCATCATCATCTGATGCTGAAAACTGCACCATCTGACGCATTGGCTTTTAGAACAGTCACTACAATGTAGCAAATTTTTCACCTAAAGCGCACTTTAAAAAAAAAATCTTCAAAAACGATAAAGTTAGACCCTCTAAAATATCCAGGTACTGCTCGCGGGGATACTAGGGGGTCTTTTGTACAAATAGCTCCCCACCTTCTGGAAGTTCTGAGTCAAATGGACAGACATAAAGAAACAGAAATACATAAATTCAAGGTCAAGATCAAGACATGGGTGTTATAGATGCCATAGACGAAACCAAAACTATGTCATAAAAAAACCACCTAAGAAATTCTGACGCAATGTCAAAGTTAAAACAAACAAAATCTCATGGCAATCTTAACAAATAAAATAACCCTAAAATTAATGGCTACAATAGCGACGAGTGCGGATAAAGAGATCAAATGTTTAGAGCACTGACTGACCTCAAACGAACGTGAACCAAGGGAGATAACATTCAGAGACTGTGACTGACCTCTGGAGTCGTCATGGTTCTCTTCGAAGGCGATGTTGCCAAGGTGAAGGACGCCGGCCACCAGGCGGAAGATGGCGCCCTTGTCGGCGTCGCTGACGCCCATCTTGCTCATGGCCTCGTCGCACACCCTGAAGTCACGCACGTCGTCCAGCACACGGTCCTTCAGGCTGCCCTGCTTCAGGTGCTGGGGAACACAAGGAAAAACACAGTAGGTGATAACTTAATTAGGTACTTTGGCCCGTCGCCCCCTTTGGAGCAAAGGCCGTTGGTGACACTCCGCCATCGCACTCTGTTCTGGGCAGCTCTCTCTATACCTCGCCAGTTGGTTTCTGCCTAATATTAGGTGATAAAACAACCCATATTATTAAAAGCATTTAAAAAAATAGAAAATAACAACTCATTAATCTGATAAATAGAAAGACTGAAAAACAGATGGGGGAATGTGTGTGTGTGAGGGGGGGGGGGGTCAGATCTCTTGATTATTGAAGAATGAGGGGAAAAAATTCATGCATTTATATAGTTTATGAACATTTTACTATGTACGCAGACAAGAAACATTTCTTTCTCTCCACAAGATCAGATTTGTTCGCTTTTCTCCTTCCCAAACAAAAACACTAAGAACAATTTGTGTTGAATTTATATAGTGGGTAATGCACACTTGTGTCTGTAACCTCTATTACAAAACCTCAAAATGGATTCAAATTAATTACTTTCCATTCACCACATCACATTATATATTTTCAAACAATCAAGCTGAAACATTATGCCATACAATCATATCGCAATCACACATGCGAAGTCTCATTCACAAAATACATACCAGACAATACTTTGTAATCGTGTGTGTGTGTGCGTGTGCGTGTGCGTGTGTGTGTGGTAGGGGTGACATTAAAGGGGTATACTATTGAACATTTTTATGATCATTGAAGAATTTAATCCACAAACACACACAGTGATACACACACACCAACCTGTGCGCTTTTCCTGTCAGCGCCCAGAGCCTGGTCCGTCTGGTTGTTGCAGAAGAACTGTGTGTTGCCTTTCTTCAGGTACTGCACAGAACGCAGCACATAAAACAATAAAACAAAAGAAAAAGCACTAAAGTGAGACAACGCAATGACTGCTCATGATACTTAACCGATCGAGGCACTAGACAGCCACAATGTGTTTTGCAAACTTCTGTCTCCCCTAAAAACAACAAATAACAAACAACAAGAACAGTAACAAAAGCATCCACTTTGAATAATAGATAAACAAACATCCAAAATGGAAGCCAAAAGGATGGCACAGCAAAAGGATGGTACAGCAAAAACTGGTGAATTTTCTTTTTTTTCATGTTTTTGTGCTGGGAGACCAGTGAAAACCGAAAACCGGACACATACGTGTGACACCCATATGGCCGGGGAACGCAGAAGAAGAACTGCGGCCGGGCCTGCATATCGGCTTGATCAGCCACTTCTGAGCTTGCAGTCGGCTGGACAAACTCGCCTACGTTCTTAATCTTCATCTGTGAAGCAAAGCCATGATGATGATGACGACATCACACATACCACCCTTAACTCCTCTAGTACCATGGGCGAATACATTCACCCAGTACATCACACATACCACCCTTAACTCCTCTAGTACCATGGGCTAATACATTCACCCAGTACATCACTCATATCACCCTTAACTCCTCTAGTACCATGGGCTAATACATTCACCCAGTACATCACTCATATCACCCTTAACTCCTCTAGTACCATGGGCGAATACATTCACCCAGTACATCACGTGTTCGTCTCTTTTCAGAGCTTATTTTAGTGTTTTTTCTGTTGAAGCAACAAAGAATGTAAAACAAAAAATACATGGCGCTAGAAGAGTTAAGGGCCTGCTACACTACATACGACTTGCTGTCAATGCGATACGATTTTGACAATGCAGGTCATGATTCACGTAAAATACTTCCGTCTAAAAATAATTCTACTACTCTTTGCTCTATATACTCAAGTAAACCCAATGCATGAATTTCACCTGGATCGCGACTCGCATCGTCACAATCGCATCACACCGACAGCGAATCGTACGCAGCGTGGCGGGCCCTTTACCTGGAAGTGGTCAGGGGCGGCCAGCTTCAGCTGCTTCCTGAGGTTGTCTGGGGCGCCGGCACACAGGCGGTAGAAGATGTGGTAGTTGCGCTCCTCCTTGCTCTGCAGGCAGATCCGCGACTTCTCCAGCAGGTAGTGGGAGATGTAGCCGCCGCACACCGTGTGCTGAAACAACGGCAAAGAAACACACACAAGGTGCAGCTGGTGGGGCTCACTGACACACCGGCCTCACCTGCCCTGCCAACAGAAGAGCAGCCCCAGACCAACCCTGGAAACCCGTGATCAATGTTATATATCTTTTAGTGCTTAAGGCCATGTACACACATAAGCTTCCCCTATATGCGTAAACTTTTATCCTTCTTTCTTGCACTTATTTAGGGTTTTCCGTACGGAACTTACGCGTCTAATGTGAACCTGGCCTAACAGTCAAACATGACAGTAACACACTTATAACAAAAAATACAACAACAAAAAAGAAAGACAGAAGGAACAGCATTACTAAAGTTGAACGTAGAAAAGTAAAATGAACAACGCATCAGTGCACTGTGTGGCTACTTTCTGATGCGCTCTAGGCCACAACATCAGAACAAGATGGAAACAGGATTATAACCCTTTCAGCTATTTTAAAGATTTTACACTCTAAACTAGAAAGCTCAACGCTCTGTCCAAGGTGATTAAAGTAAACTGGGCTGTGTGGAGAAAAAAAAGTGTGGATGTTCAGGTTTATATTCTTCTCCCATTAACCCCTTGACTGCCACCAACGTATCTCATACTGACCTGATGACATCACTGATGATGTCATCAGATGAAGATGAATAACTCTGATATGCTGGCTTTTGCTCTAACACACTCAAGAGAGTTATAACCCCAGACCATTTTGACAGATTGGCTCTATCAATTGTCTCTTTCATGGCATGATTTGTACAATTAAATTTTCTTTAATTTTCTCTAGCAGTCAAGGGGTTAATGAGACAGATGAGAGAGAGATTAAATACTATTGTATGACCAGTCTTCCATTCCCCTTCCCTACCCATCCCAGTCTTCTTAGCATCAATAGCAACCAAAAAACCCCAATCCACATGATAACCCCATCATCTCCAAAGCTTCACGGATAATTGGAGACAAGGCAATCATAGGTCTTAACTTACCTTGTTGTCAAAATGGATCTCCACAAATTTCCCGAAGCGACTGCTGTTGTTGTTCCTGACAGTCTTGGCATTGCCGAAAGCTTCCAGCAAGGGGTTGGCTGCGCACAACAGTCAGTTTACAATACAGTAGTCAACACACACAATGACAATCATAACAACAATAAAGCAGTTGCAGCAGCAGCCACTTTATCCACATAAGCCAACAATGATCCCCAGACCCACACCCACAAATCCACACTCTCACTGACACATGCATGCATGCATGAACACCCCCGCCCCCCCCACCAATCCACCCTCTCACTGACACACGCATGCATGCACGAACACCCACAAATCCACCCTATCACCGACACACGCATGCATGCATGAACACACACACTACCCTCTCACACCCACAAATCCACCCTCTTACAGACACACGCGCTTACATGTGCACACACACACAAATCCACCCTCTCACCGACACACGCATGCATGCATGAACACACACTACCCTCTCACACCCACAATCCACCCTCTTACAGACACACGCGCTTACATGTGCACACACACACACACAAAACTCACCATCTCACACCCACAATTCCACCCTCTTACTGACACACATGCACACATGTGCACACACACAAACTCACCCTCTCACACCCACAATTCCACCCTCTTACTGACACACACACACACACTGACACACACAAACTCACCCTCTCACACCCACAATTCCACCCTCTTACTGACACACACGCACACATGTGCACACACACACTGACACACACACAAACTCACCCTCTCACACACACAATTCCACCCTTTTACTGACACACATGTGCACACACACACACACACACACTCACCCTCTCACACCCACAACTCCACCCTCTTACCGACACACATGCGCACATGTGCACACACACAGAGACATTTCCCTCACATTCCAGGATGCGCTGTTCGATGGGCCCGCTGTTGGATCCCCAGTTCTCTGTGAGGTACCGCAGGATGTACTTGGTGCTCTCCGTCTTCCCCGCCCCTGACTCCCCGCTGACCACGATGGACTGGCTGTGCTTGGACACCTTCATGTCCCGGAACGCCTTGTCCGCTGCCAGGGGAAAATGTACATGGATAGGTATGGATAATCATAGACTTACTGGATAGATATTAATGCATCAGAATCTAATCTTTTTTTCCCAGGCCCCTGACTCCCTGCTGACCACGATGGCCTGGCTGTGGTTGGACACCTTCATGTCCCGGAATGCCTTGTCCGCTGCCAGGGAGAAAATGTACATGGATAGGTATGGATAGTCACGGACTTACATTTATATTAATGGATATTTATGCATCAGATTATATACTCCCCCCCCCCTCCCAAGCCTTGTCCTCTGCAAGGGAGGAAAATGTTCATGGATATTTATGGATGATCATACTTGCAGACGGAATCTGCTAAGTCAAAATTGAAAGGACTGCATGTTGAAATATTATTTTGAGACAGCTGATACACTGAGATTAACCTTTTTTTTTTAATGAACCTAAGGATTAAACTGTGACCAAAACTCCATTGTGAGTTATCCAATTATTTGAGGCACCCTCATACCCTGGAATGAGCACCATCAGACCGATGCCATGACACTGAACAGCCCAGAAGTTGGGACAGCAAAACAAAAGTTAAATCCAGTTCCGACGGAAGACCTCTTACCGATGGCGTAGACATGAGGCGGCAGGGTGCCCAGGGACCTGCCCCTGTACTTCTGGATGGTGGGGGAGGTGTACAGGTCTGGGACCTCGTAGTACGGGTTGATGGCGATCAGAATGTTGGCCGTGAACGTCTGTGGGTTCAATGGGTTACAAACTTGAACTTTGCAAGCCACAGAATTAATGTTGAAATAAATTAAAACATCCCCCCCCCCCCCCCCCCCCCCCCCCCCCACATTTCCACCCATTTGGAGCTGAATTTTTTTACGCATTAAATGTTTTTTGTTGTTTTATTTTTTTTAAATCTTTTGAGTCACAGAATAGGACATTCATGCATTTCTCTTAAAGGGGCACCCTGACGGATGAGATTTTGCAAGAAACACGTGGAGATCACCAGGAAAACACCCTTTACAGAGCACACAACAAACAACTACATGACAGGTGTAAAGTGACGTTATTTTATTCACAAGAGACAAAACAAAACTAATGGGTATTTTGGTGAATGCGCCTTTATCAACATAGACAAACAAGAAAACAGCAAACAGCAAATATAGCAAAAAGCAGGCAACAAAAGGAGAGATCGCAACACTCACATGCGAAGGCATGTGCTTTCTCTTTTCTAATGGCCGCCTGAGTCACTTAGACTAAATCACAAAATTTCCACAATACAAGTCTTTTTATTTACAGTTTACCAAAAGGAGTTTCGCTCACAACAAAGGAAATAGCTCTAATTTTTTTTATTACTGCACTACAAAGAAGAAAAAGCTTCAACCACTCATGAGTGTCCTCCACCCACCCCGTCCAAAATTGCTTCTCTCTCCGGCAATTCCGCCAAGGAGGAATCGCCGTTTTGACGGTTTGATTTATAGGAAACCAGAGCAAAGTGAGTGTTCCGATCCTTGAAAAGGCTGTCTTTCTGGTGATCTCGACGTGTTTCTTGCAACAACTCATCCGTCAGGGTGTCTTTAAGGTGAGGAAGGGCAACAGTTTTGAATTCCATCATATTAGTGTTTATGCTTTGGCTGCTGAAAGATGCTTTTTCTGATCCATAAATGTAATGTGTTTATCAGAATGCTCTACCAACCTGTCTTATTATAAGGACAATAAAAATGACTTTTTTAAAGGGTAATAATTCTCTTGCACATACAACTTTTAATACTCACATAAATCTGGTTCTTCATGTACCGGATACGGATATTGTGGAGCAGCGTTGCCTCATTCAGGTACATGAGAGCACCTGGAACACACAACACACAGAACAATATAAATACTCACATTTTGTTAATAAAAAAATAAAAAAAATGTTTAGGTACACATCACGTTTACAGACACTTATCAATTCTTTTTCATGTAGCTGCACAGACCAGTGGTCAGCCAACCAGAGAAGAAAAGAGCCAGAAGAAAGGCAAGCTGCAGTGGAAGCAACCCCTCGTCCAGCCACATCTGCACCCGCTGTGGTAGGGACTGCCACTCCAGAACAGGGCTGACAACCCCTCGTCCAGCCACATCTGCACCCGCTGTGGTATAGGGACTGCCACTCCAGAACAGGGCTGACAACCCCTCGTCCAGCCACATCTGCACCCGTTGTGGTAGGGACTGCCACTCCAGAACAGGGCTGACAACCCCTCATCCAGCCACATCTGCACCCGCTTGTGGTAGGGACTGCCACTCCAGAACAGGGCTGACAACCCCTCATCCAGCCACATCTGCACCCCTTGTGGTAGGGACTGCCACTCCAGAATAGGGCTGACAACCCCTCATCCAGCCACATCTGCACCCGTTGTGGTAGGGACTGCCACTCCAGAATAGGGCTGACAACCCCTCATCCAGCCACATCTGCACCCGTTGTGGTAGGGACTGCCACTCCAGAATAGGGCTGACAACCCCTCATCCAGCCACATCTGCACCCGTTGTGGTAGGGACTGCCACTCCAGAATAGGGCTGACAACCCCTCATCCAGCCACATCTGCACCCATTGTGGTAGGGACTGCCACTCCAGAACAGGGCTGACAACCCCTCATCCAGCCACATCTGCACCCATTGTGGTAGGGACTGCCACTCCAGAATAGGGCTGACAACCCCTCATCCAGCCACATCTGCACCCGTTGTGGTAGGGACTGCCACTCCAGAATAGGGCTGACAACCCCTCATCCAGCCACATCTGCACCCGCTGTGGTATAGGGACTGCCACTCCAGAACAGGGCTGACAACCCCTCATCCAGCCACATCTGCACCCGCTGTGGTATAGGGACTGCCACTCCAGAATAGGGCTGACAACCCCTCATCCAGCCACATCTGCACCCATTGTGTGTGTGTGTGTGTGTGTGTGTGTGTGTGTGTGTGTGTGTGTGTGTGTGTGTGTGTGTGTGTACCGGTGCACACACGTGTGTGAGCACGTTTGTAGAAATGTGCAAGACAGCATAATATTAAAAATAACTTTTGCAAACACCTAAATTCACCAGAATTGCAACTGAAAAAAATATGTAAAACAGCTAATAATTTAAATAAGATAAACATTTTTAGGATATCAAGCTAAAAAAATCAATCTAATGCCGTTAAATTAAGTTAGTATCGGCATATCACAGAATGTTTTTTGTTTATTCATGATTTACGGATTTTTTGCCTGTAACCATCTCCAAACTATCCACTGCTTTCCCTTCTCCCTTTTTTAACATACCCACAACCAAAGATTTAAGACAAAGTTCCTGGGTTTACTAGGTTGTACGTTTTTCCAGTACTGAGCAAGGTGAATAGGTACTGCAGGCACCTTGATAGTAGACGTGTGCCTTTTATGGGGAGAAAGTACTTTATCATCGTTTATAGATTAAAAGATTTAAACGATAATTCAGCTGACAATGGAATCCATGGTTGCGAAGACTTACAGTTGTCTTCCGTGTCCTTGTTGTCATACTCTTCAGCAGGAAAAGTTCGGTCATACAGTGCGTTGATCGTCTGTCAAACAAACAGTGAAACACATTCACACAAACAAAATCAAACATCTGGGGGATAACAACAATAATACGAAAGAAGAATTCATCCCATATCAGGATACAAGCCATGATGCAATGTTATCAAAACAGAGTCAATTTGGTTAACCCTTTTACCGCCAGCCATATTTCAGCCAAAAATTGCAATTAAATTTACCTGGATAGAGAACAAAATCAATCTGCAGTATTGGGAATTCTTCTGTGACATATATAAAATAAGGTCTATCCTTACTTCCCAAAACTGAGATAATAGGGTCTTTGGATAATAGACCCAAATTTGATGCCTTTTAGTGACATAGGTGTTAAATCACTGTGGTGCTAAAATGCGACATTGGCGGTGAAAGGGTTAAAAGGAATGAGTTCACTATCTGTAAAATGAAAGAACAATAGGAAAAGTAGCGGCTATCGATTCATTCTCAGAACATTTTTCTTAATTCTCAGTGAAGTAAAGGAGTTGGTAGACTTATCTACCAAACACAACGATATACTAACTCACCAAAGAAAAGCTCTCCTTGAAAAAGGGTTAAAAAGAATATGAAAATGTGGGTACACCACTGCTTTAGTTCTTCACTTCTTGATGTTGTTTAAGATTTTGTTTTCTTTTCTTACCAAACAACCCAAAACAATGTTCATTTCACAGTCACACAAACCAAACAACCCAAAACAATGTTCATTTCACAGTCACACAAACCAAACAAGCCAAAACAATGTTCATTTCACAGTCACACAAACCAAACAAGCCAAAACAATGTTCATTTCACAGTCACACAAACCAAACAAGCCATAACAATGTTCATTTCACAGTCACACAAACCAAACAACCCAAAACAATGTTCATTTCACAGTCACACAAACCAAACAAGCCAAAACAATGTTCATTTCACAGTCACACAAACCAAACAAGCCATAACAATGTTCATTTCACAGTCACACAAACCAAACAAGCCAAAACAATGTTCATTTCACAGTCACACAAACCAAACAACCCAAAACAATGTTCATTTCACAGTCACACAAACCAAACAAGCCATAACAATGTTCATTTCACAGTCACACAAACCAAACAACCCAAAACAATGTTCATTTCACAGTCACACAAACCAAACAAGCCATAACAATGTTCATTTCACAGTCACACAAACCAAACAAGCCAAAACAATGTTCATTTCACAGTCACACAAACCAAACAAGCCATAACAATGTTCATTTCACAGTCACACAAACCAAACAAGCCAAAACAATGTTCATTTCACAGTCACACAAACCAAACAAGCCATAACAATGTTCATTTCACAGTCACACAAACCAAACAAGCCAAAACAATGTTCATTTCACAGTCACACAAACCAAACAAGCCATAACAATGTTCATTTCACAGTCACACAAACCAAACAAGCCAAAACAATGTTCATTTCACAGTCACACAAACCAAACAAGCCAAAACAATGTTCATTTCACAGTCACACAAACCAAACAAGCCAAAACAATGTTCATTTCACAGTCACACAAACCAAACAAGCCATAACAATGTTCATTTCACAGTCACACAAACCAAACAAGCCAAAACAATGTTCATTTCACAGTCACACAAACCAAACAAGCCATAACAATGTTCATTTCACAGTCACACAAACCAAACAAGCCAAAACAATGTTCATTTCACAGTCACACAAACCAAACAAGCCATAAAAATCATGGATCTTACTTCGTCAGAGTTAAAGGGTTGGACGGTGATGGCGTCGGTAGCGATGTCGGCGATGCGGCCCAGCTGGAAGCCCTCTGTTGGGTGGGGCACCCACACCTTCTTGCCCCCATCCAAATAATCCATGGTCACTGGTTAAGGCTAGGAGACCTCTCCCTGTACATAAGGAGAATGAACATTCAGCAAGGAAAGTGCAACGCAAGGGGTTGATGGGTGGGTGGGTGTGCAGAGAGCAATGCGTCCCAGTTTGAAGCCCTCTGTAGCATGGGGCACCCACACCTTCTTGCCCCCAGGCAACTGAGACCTCTCTAGTAGAGCTCTCTGTGAATGAAAATGAGGTTCAACGTCCACTCGGCTGCAAGCAGCACATGTGAGATGAACCATCAACCAACCACCATTTACAGCTCTCTGAACATACACTGATACAGGGAATAGTTAAATAGTGAACCATTCAGCAAGTACAAAGCAAGGGTGGGTTAAATGGGTGGGTGGGTGGATGTGAAAAGAGCAATACGACCCAGTTTCAACTAGAAGCCCCCACACCTTGTCGCCTCCATCCATTGTTCACTGGCTTAGGCTAGGAGACAGGTCTCTCTCTGTACATAAAGGAGAATAGTGAACCCTTCATCAAGACCCCCCAAAAGTGCAACCATGGTTGGTTGGGAGGCCGTGTGTGGGGTGGATGTGCAAAGTATTCCAAGTTTGAAGCCCTGTCACTGTGGGGTGGGGTACCCACGATGGTTCACTACAGTGTTCAGACTAGACCTCTCTCTCTGCACAGCGGATTACATAGTAAACATTCAGCTTTAACAAACGCACAGAGAGGGGGGGGGGGGGGGGGCAAAGAGAGAGGGAGGGGGAGAGAGAAAGAGACAGGCAGAGAGAGACAGAGAGAGAGAGACAGAGAGAGAGAGAGAGAGAGAGAGAGAGAGAGAGAGAGAGAGAGAGAGAGAGAGAGAGAGAGAGAGAGAGAGAGAGAAACACACAAACACACAAACACACACAGAGAAACTTAGAATGAGAGGGCAATACATCCAGTTTTATTCAAACCTCTGATGGGCAGGGCAACCACAAATTCCTTTTCACTAATTCAAGCTAGTCGGAGACGTCTATCTGCATAAATAAATATGCAAACTTGTGTAAAGCAGAGAGAAAAGAATGCATGAATGAATTGAATGTGTGTGTGTGTGTGTGTGTGTGCGTGTGCATGCGTGCGTGTGTGCCTACGTGTGTGCATGTTCTGAATGTGAGTGACCAAGTGAATTGTGGGTAGTACTACTACTAGTAAAGGTGGGTAAGACAAGGAAAATTGGGTGGGATGAGACATCTGACCTAGTCCATTTCGAAGAGGAAGGAGAAAAGACAGAAAAAGAGAGTGAGAGATAGTAACTAAAACACATGTTTCTTTGCACATGTATAACTGTCATGGACATTATGATAAAAACCATACTTATAGGCAAAGAAACTCTATGGAGAGCCGTCCGGATGACAATGAAGTTATTTTCCCCCCAGATAATTATGAAAGGATAATTGATATATATATATTGCTAAACAATAATTTTCTGCTTTCTTTAACCCTTTCACCGCCAGCCATATTTCAGCCAAAAATTGCTCCATTAAATTTACCTAGGTAGAGAACAAAATCCATCTGCAGTATTGGGGATTCTTCTGTGACATAAGGTCTATCCTTACTTCCTAAAACTAAGACAATAGTGTCTTTGGATAATAAACCCAAATTGATGCCTTTTAGTGACATAGGTGTTAAATCACTGTGGTGCTAAAATGCGACTTTGGCGGTGAAAGGGTTAAAAAAAAAGAAGTTTAATGTACTTTCCAAAAATGTATGTCTTAATTGTCAAAAAATTATATAAATTTTGGCTGCTGGCACTTACTACTCATACACTGATACAGTCATAGTCATTACTTTTGGATAAAAAGAAGTCACCTTTAAAGCCACATAGCTCAGAAGTACACACAAACACTGGTCACACTGTGTTGAGGTTGTGAATATCAGGTATGTAACTCTAAAATTGCCAGCATGATTCACGTACACTACCAATGTCAAGTGCTAGGATGCTTCAAATAAACCGTGGTCACGAAATGAAGATAACATTAACAGATAGCAGGGAAAGCTTCCTGTATCAACATGCTTGCAAAGCAGACTATACTACTGGGTACCACCATTTGCAAAAGGATCACAAATGATAAAGTTGTGTGTGTGTGTGTGTGTGTGTGTGTGTGTGTGTGTGTGTGTGTGTGTGTGTGTGTGTGCTCTTGCGTTTAAATGCTATTCCTTGTTTAATTTAGTTTACTTGAAATAGCAGGCAACAAGTATGGGTGTTTGTGTGTTTTTTTCTTTCTAATATATGCTATTCCTCATTTCTTGGGGGATGAGGGTGAAGGTGGGTGGGTGAGATGAGGTAGGGAAGGGGAACAGAAACAAGCCTTTGTACATTTGTACTTACTGGTACCTATAAAAAATAAAGTCTACCAACAAAAAAAAGCCATGTAATTAAATGAGTTTACATGAATTTACGCATGACATATATTTAATCTTAAAAAAAAAAGATATATGTAAAATAAAATAAAAGGATAAAGACACTCACAGAAACACATGCTGGGTATACATGTATTTATCATTTATGTATGCTCAAGTTTACACACACACACATAGTAACATACACAGTACACACACACACACTCATAAACCCAGCCTGATTAGTAGCAAACAAAACCATGTAATGAGAACATTAACTTTTAGTTTACTTTAAGGTAAAGTCAAACTCTATTGTGTTATGTGTGCAGTACACAGTAAGCTTACCTGGTCACAACTTCAACAAGATACGACTCTCGCACACAGACCTAGCACCCTGCCAATTAAGTAACTGGTACTGGTAGGTGTGTAATTATCTTTAGTGAACCTCCCATAATTAGTAAGAAACGTTACTTATTAACTGTTAGTGATCACCACTGAAACTACTATGCCTTGGCTTCTTGTATGAGTGTGCAAAATAACTCTTTAGACAACTGTCAGCAGTGATGTCCCGAGGCCCCGGTCATAGGCCATTGACCTATTAAAATTGAAAATGACCTATTGTGTTCTCCCCTGTCAGGACAAATGTTTGATTACATTTTTAACACTGGGTTCCTTCAGATAAATCTAACGTTATCAAAAAAAACAACGAAGACCAACGCATAGAACACCTTAGTGCGGCCACATCTGGAAATTCCAGAGTGGAATACTGCTCAACTGCATGGAATCCACACACCACCAAATCAATTACGAAAATTGAAGCAGTCCAACGAAGAGCGGCAAGATATGTCAGCAACAACTATGACACTACCAGCAGCATCACCGCCATGCTTTCTGACTTGAAATGGGAAAACTCAGAGGCAAGAAGAACCAAGCATCAACTGATCAAGTCACCATGCTATGCAAAATTGTCAATGGCCTCGTGTGGAATCCGTTTAATTGGCCATCGGATAATCGGCCAAAGCCGCTTAATTGGCCAATTGCATCTGGAACAGAATTTTTTCTTCTTTAAAGCATGTGTTATTTTGTTCGTTTTTACGCCCAAGGCTGAAATCTTCAATTTCGCTTTATTGGCCACTTTTTCTCTCTATTTTTTCCTCTTTACCCCCCAACAACAGAGGCAGACAAACTGACAACACGCTTTTGACGTTTACATGGTTGAGTGTGAAGTTGGAAGGTGAGCTGTTGTCAATTGACAGACCCTGCATGGCGTTAAAATCACTCAATAAAACAAAATCATTATCTTTTACTCGTGCTTCTGTCAAGTTGTAGGATTAATACACACACACACATCACAAAAAGGGAAATAATTTGAATTTGAACTGCAACATTTAATTTTGATGTCATTGCTTTTGACTTGCATAATTGCGTCATACAGTATCTCGATGTTCGTTTTATCAGCCGATTCGCTTTATCGGCCATATTTTTCCTGGTCCCAAAAGTGGCCGATTAAGCGGATTCCACTGTATATCCCAACTGACATGTTTCTCCTCCCTGGCAATACCCGCACCAGATCAAGTCATGCACTAAAATATAGGCAAATAGCAGCAAGAACAAATACCTTTAAGTACAGCTACTTCCCTAGAATAGAATCATCCCTGTATGGACTCCCTACCACTACCAGCACAAGCAGCTGAGGCTCCCTCAGTGGTACTCTTCAAGAGGGAGCTCAAAAACATCTCCTAGTTAGAGAGTTACATTCTAGTTAGGGGGTCAAAGATCAAAGTAGTGGTAAATGAAGGGAGGGAGCTGTGCCGGTTGGGGCTTTTTGCACGCGACAGGGCTTGCCCCCGGGGACCGCTACGGTAGCCGGATTGATACTGCGAAAAAAGGTCTATGGCTCAATAAATAAAAAAAAATAAAAAAAAGAGAGTAGAGAGAGAACTATTGGAATTAGGATTTTTGTTTTTCCCCACATTGCGCATCCCATGACAGTCACTCAATGTCTAATGTGAGACGGCGTGACGAAAAGAATTTGAAGATTTGAAGACTCCTTGGCTGTGTCCACATGCCATGGCACATCAAGAACATGATCATGATGATCATGATGATCTATCACACTCAGTCACAGTATATTACATTTCTTCAAAACAATCATCACCAAGTCACAGCCTAGTTATAGAATAAATCAGACAAAAATTGTAGACTAAAATCAAACACAACAAGAAATCACCTTGTTTTTAATTGTCCTGTAGGCCCTATGTTGGTTTATAAATTTCCCTCCTCAGCAAGTAGGCTAAAGGTGGCAAGAGTGGGTGGACATTGTGGGCGGAGAAATGGAACTGAAATTAATCCGCGTACTGTCGAAACATCAAAACATAGTCCAAGAATAAAACGGTTCCTTTACTGATATTTCAGAAACAAAACAAAACTGTAATGGTTAAATGGTCAAGTATTTAGTTGTGTCAAATGAACCTTGAACTAGTATCTATGTACATTAAACAAATATACGTAAAGGAAACAAAATCACCCCCCTCCTACCCCCCTCCCACCCATGCCATCCTTTCTCGTTTCACTTTCGAAACTATTTTTGTGTGTAGTGTTTTTCAATTAACATTTTAAATGCAAATGCACTAAGAGATTGGCACAAGATGTTTTCTTTTTTGTATATCATCCATTGAATATAAATAAAAATTATAATAAATATGATAGACTACAACTTTCGGTTTTCAACGCGAGTTTAGAAACCGGTCACGGGAGGTAACTTCCATGTCATACCTGCAGATTCGTAAACTTCTAAATTTAGCTGAAGATTCAGAAACTTGAGTTGGGCAGACAACTTTTGAAGATCGTTGACAACATTGCGATTTTGATCGGAACAAATTGTTGTGCAAACCATCTTTTAAAATGTAAGTTACTGTAAAATTATGCTCATCTTGTGCACCGTCAAATGCTACTGTCGTACTGATAGTGTACGGTTGTCACCGTTGTGCTCAGATGAATCTTGCAAGACTTAGTCTAGTCTACGAAAGTTCAGAATTTACTAGATTTAAACTAAAGAGGAAGTAACGTTGGTATTAATAATACTATTATGGTAAGGCATTTTGAGGGGAACAAAACATCCTGTTTCAACTTAAAAGAAGCCTGCCCTGTTTGAAGCATTTACATTTGCAGCAGAATCTTCAACATGATGAAGATTGTTTTAGACTGATATGATATGATATGAAATGAAATAATGCTTAACGCCCTCTTTACCCTTTCGGCCATGTGGGGCAATGATATGAAATAAGGCTCTGTAGGCTTTTTATAGCCTTTTGCCCTCTACATATTGACTTCATTCGTTTTTGATAATCGGCGTAAAAACCGATGGCTACTTAGCAGTTGTGTTATACTACTGATCCATTTTTGTAAAATTCATTGCATACACAATATTTTGAAAGTGCTTATCTATTGAATTTTTAAAAGCATTTAATGATTTTGCATTTACTGCCTCATTGGTTAGATCATTCCATGCATTAACAATCCTGTTAGCAAAGAAAGTTTGTGCCAATTTAGTATTAGTAGTTTTTTTTTAAAGTTTATAATTATGTCCACGTGTTCTATCCTCCTCGCACAGAGTTAATAAATTTGTTGTGGTAGTATGATCATAAAGGCCATGTACAATTTTATACACTTCAATAATATCACCTCTTAATCTTCTATACTCCAAACTTGGTAATTTTAAGTACTGTAGCCTATGTCAATTGGTCTGACATCCTTGGCTTAAGCCAAGGCAGAGTTTTCCTTTAAAATGTTTAACTAAAAAAAAACCACCTGTGTGTCACTGTCAGCGGTCAGGTGAGAATCTAAATATATAAACGAGCTGTGTGTGTGTGTGTGTTTTTTTCTCCGAATAAAACCATATTTAACGTGGTTTTATCGCCGCCAAACTTTCATTGTATCCAGATGGATGATCCCGGGTCAACATAGGGTACATTACAAAATTTACATTTTGCAACACGCTCCGTAATTAGCGTAATTAGTCAAAGTCAATTTGAAAGCGATCGCAATAGCAAGATACAATAGCCTAATGGTTAAGTCATCGCATACTGACACAAACGTTCCGGGTTCGAACTGGCGTTACGGGTTCGAACCTGGCTCCGTCAAAGTTTTTAAAACAAAAATTTGTTAACAATCAACCCAACACGCAAATAATTATACAGTGGATTCTTAATACAGTTGATTATGCTTATTATCCGCGAAGCGGGTAGTAACCGGCTAGTTTGCTATGTTTTGTGATGCACTGGCCAGACATCCATTAAACATCGGATGGGAGATTTTCATAGACACACATCTGAACCTAAGAATTAACACTGAGCCCTAGATCAGATCATATCACTCCGGTTCTTCATTCCTTACATTGGCTCCCAGATCAATCTCGTATTCGCTACAACATTCTCCTCGTCTTCAAGTCACTGAATGATCAGGCTCCCTCACTTCTCTCTGAGCTTCTTCATCTCTATGTCCCAGCTACGCTCATCTTCAGATGGACTGGTCTGGTCTGGACCCAAATCCCCGAGGCCCTACTTGCCACTCAGTCATCATTTCACTGCCAGGTGTCAAGAAACTTCTGCAAGAACTGGACCCCAGCAAAGCGCCAGGCCCAGATGGAATCATCCCCAGACTGCTGAAAGAGTTAGCAGATGAGCTTGCTCCTGCCCTGACGCTCCGGTCTACCAGTCTTCAGTGAACACCGGCATTGTACCAGAGGACTGGAAGATGGCAAATGTGACGCCTATCTTCAAAAAGGGTGAAAGGTACAGACCGGAAAATTACCGTCCCATTTCACTTACCAGCGTGCCCTGCAAAATCCTCGAGCACGTCCTGGTCAGCAAGATTATGGGTTTCGCTGAGGCAAACAAAATCCTGAGGGAGGAGCAGCATGGCTTCAGGAAAGGCCATTCTTGTGAGAGCCAGCTTCTCGGGCTGATGGACGAGCTCACGTACAACATGGAGAGAGGCAAGCAGACGGACGTCTTGGTGATGGATTTCTCCAAGGCGTTCGATAAAGTCAACCACTCCATGCTGGTCCACAAGCTCCGACATTATGGCATCACCGGGCAGATCAACTCCTGGATCAGCAACTTCCTCACGGACAGGAAACAAGCGGTGGTTGTGGACGGCGCCAAATCGGAAACGATCCCAGTAGAGTCAGGAGTCCCCCAGGGATCAGTGTTAGGGCCTACCCTTTTCCTGCTCTACATAAATGATCTCCCTGAAAAACTGTCCTCAACCTCCAGGCTCTTTGCTGACGACACCCTGTGCCATAAGACCATGGAGTCTCAGAGAGACCAGTACAGGCCTCTCTTCAGCAAGATCTGGACCGCATGGCTGACTGGGAAGAAAAGTGGAGGATGAAGTTCCATCCCGAAAAGTGCCAATCTATGCACGTATCCAGAAAAAAAGACCCCTCAAGCTGGCACTTATCACCTTCACGGCCAGAGACTACAGACAGCAGAAGAAGTCAAGTACCTGGGTGTCACAATCTCCCAAAATCTGTCATGGGACACCCACATCAACAACACCGTAAACAAGGCAAACAAGACTCGAAATTTGAAGATAGGCTCCATCTCCGTCAAGGAAACTGCCTACAAAGCCTTAGTTCGTCCCACCCTTGAGTATACTGCTTCTGTCTGGGACCCTCATACAGCCAAAACCACCGGCAAGATTGAGAGGGTCCAGCGCCGCGCAGCTAGATGGGTCGTAAATCGCCACCGCCAAACATCCAGCGTGGACAACATGCTGACCCAGCTGCAGTGGCCTCCACTCAAGGACAGGCGACGCTCCGCTAGGCTGGCCACCTTCTTCAAGTTCCACCATGGAGAGGTGGCCATCAACACCCCACACGCAGCCAGTCCCCCATCCTCCCCCCCCCCCCTCCCTCATCAGGGTGGCGACAGGTGCGACAGACTCACTCACAGGCCTACCTAATACACCAGCCAATCCCCCATCCTCCCACGACAGATGTACAGAACAAATTACAGGAAGTACTCATTCTTTCCAAGGGCTGTGAGTGAGTGGAACTCTCTTCCACCTGAGGCAATATCATCAGCCTCGGTGGAGGAATTCAAATCCCAGATCTGAGCTCCCCCCCCCCCCCCCCCCCCACCCATTCCCCCCCCCCCCCCACTCCTCCTCACCCTTCCGTTGTCTCAACGGAGTCAATTCCATACCCCCTGTCCAGGCCTCCCCCTCCCCCAAAAAATCATGCCCTCGCCCCCCCCCCCCCCCTCACCCCACCCATTCAATCCCGCATTGAGCTGACCATCCGGGCAGCAAGTCCTTCATACAAGATCCTGATTAGTTGGAAACCCCCCATGTCGTAAGCGTCATAATCATCAAATTGTTGATGGAGGATGCTATATCAGTATATGCAAGAAGAAGAAGAAGATACTCATCTCCTTTTCCTTCCCTCCAACCGTCTCAAATCTGCTGGCCAACATTCTTTTTCCTGTCAAACACCATCCCTTTGGAATTCTCTGCCTTCTCCTCTCCGACACTCCAGGCCTATCCTTACATCCCAAAATTAAGAAAATAGGGTCTTTGGATAACAGGCCCTGATTTGATGCCTTTTAGTGACATGGGTGTTAAACCATTGTGGTGCTAAAATGCGACATTGGCGGTGAAAGGGTTAAAATTAAGTTAAAACCCATCTTTTTCCTGCTGCACGCTAAACATTTGCTGCGCCCTTATGTTCAGTTGTCTATTTTTGTGTGCACGTGAGGAGAGATTGAATAGAAGGTATGTTTTGTGGTATGTGTATGTGTGTGTGTGTGTGTGCATGCATGTGCAGGGCTCCCCATTTTGTTTGACCATAGAGGGTATTTTCACCCCCAGGAAGCAGCTATAGAGGGTCTATTCACCCCCAGGGTGAACTTATAGAGGGTGAAAAATCAAAACAAAATAAGCATAAAATTCCTCAGATCCCTAATTTGTAAAGTGACAAAATAGTCAACGCAGTCACCCAAAGGAAGGAAGAAAGAAAGGAAGGAAATTGAGGGCTCCATTGGACTTAGCGAGTAGAGGGGTGGAAGAA
This sequence comes from Phymorhynchus buccinoides, assembly GCA_017654935.2. NCBI lineage: Eukaryota > Metazoa > Mollusca > Gastropoda > Neogastropoda > Raphitomidae > Phymorhynchus > Phymorhynchus buccinoides. Next base: position 9,625,714 of record CM065690.1, read on the forward strand.
GAAGGGTCTTTATCTTCTAACCTAAACAGACAGCAGTGGTACCAGACTCGTAAACTTTGGGCTGACATGCCTAATTGGTCTAGACCGGCTTTTCGCACTGGGTGAAATGGGAGACGGGCTCACGCACTCGGCAGATTTATAGTGCGTCTCATAACCCTCGAGTAGTAATTATAGTGCGTTGTTTCACGCCCAGTACGAAGTTTTAATGCGTCTGTCACGCACATTTGACGCACAGACGCACAGAATGGGGAGCCCTGATGTGTGTGTGTGTGTGTGTGTGCAGTGATGTCCTGAGGCCTCGGTCATAAGCCATTGACCTATTAAAATTTAAAATGTCCTATTGTGTTCTCCCCTGTTAGGACAAATGTCTGATTACATTTTTAACACTGCCACACTTTGTCCTATTAGTATTGATGAACTTAGAGCCAGGACATTGTCCTATTGATTTTTCTCGTCTCAGGACAGTTTGTCCTATCACATTTCGATCCTCGGTGCATCACTGCACTGTGTGCATGCATGTGTGTCTGTACATGTGTATGTCACTATGTGTCACTGTGTGTGTATCACTGTATGTGTTTGTGTGTGTGTGTGAGAGATGATGAATGAGTCTGTGTCTTTGTGTGTGTCCGTGTATGTGTGTGCGTGCGTGCATGTATATTTGTGTGTGTGTGTACATCCGTGTGTGTGTGTGTGTGTGTGTTTTGGTTTGTACATGTATGCATTGTTGCTGGTTTCTGTCATTCTTAAATACTATTTTTGTTGTCTGCTTGTTGATGAGCATTTGATTGTAAAGCGCTTTGGGCTCATTTGAGGTAAAGCGCTATATAAATGTACTATTGTTATTATTCCTTAACAAATAATGCACATTAAATATGTATCATCATGACCATGACATCTCACTCTCCCCTCCATCTAACAATTGCTGTCTTCTTGCTCCCCTCCCCTCTACCCTTTTCTCCTTCTCCTACATCGTATTTTACAGACAATAAGGCGCACCTCATTATAAAGCGCATCCCCCAAATTTTACACAAAATTCAGATTTTGTTATTACAGTTTCTTACTATTTTATCAGTCACATAATAAGGCACAGGGGTATCTGTCTAGGAAAAAAAGTATCGCCTTAAGTTAAAGTCCGTACAATGCGGTATATTTTGCATAGATTTCAGTAATAAAGGATTTGACAATTTAATAAAAGAAACTTGAAAAAAAACCCAGTAGAGAACTTATGACTGATCTGTCAAAAATTCTATGCAGTTAACTTTTGACAGTTGCTTTGATTTCAGATGAAGATGTCATTGTTTAACGACTGTCAGATTGCTCTCGACCTCGGCTACAATGTTGGTTTTAAGAAGAAGGCGGAGCTTCGCAAAACCATCATTGAGCATGGGGGCATAGTGTCCTACATCGTCACCAAGAAGGTAAGAATGCAGCTGATGATTGTGGTTTAAAGTGAACCTTTCCCATGTTTTGAACTAGGCATTTAATTTTTTTGCTGTACACAATCATGATCTATTTGTTGTGAACACAAAAATGTAATATATACATTGAAAGTGAAGGAACTCCGTAATATTAATTTGATTTAATGATGTTAGAAGATTCTGCATACCTACTGTTTGAACTTTGATATAATTTAAGTAAATGCATGCATTATTGTTGTAAAAAGTAATCTGAATTTGATTTGATTAGTGGCAAGCATTAGTCTGATTTAATTTGAAAAATACATCTACCTCAAAGGATAATCTATTGTGTTAATCTCAAAATATATTTCAATGTCCCCCCCTCCCCCCCCCCCCCCCCCCCCCCCCCTTAAAAAAAAGTGAAAGACAAAAGGCTTACAGTTACACTCTACAAAATTTTATAAAAATATGTTGTAAATTTTAGAAATAAAGTTGATAAAATATCAGATTAAGATTGTAATAAGATTAAAATTATAGTCCCGTCAACAACTAAGGCCATATCAGGGCTGTCACCACGTTAAATCTTACAGCGTATATAAAAAATACCGGAAATTATAACCTCATTGCACATAACCTCATTATAACCTCATTGCACATAACCTCATTATAACCTCATTGCACATATCCTCATTATAACCTCATTGCACATATCCTCATTATAACCTCATTGCACATAACCTCATTATAACCTCATTGCACATAACCTCATAACCTCATTGCACATATCCTCATTATAACCTCATTGCACATAACCTCATTATAACCTCATTGCACATATCCTCATTATAACCTCATTGCACATAACCTCATTATAACCTCATTGCACATATCCCTGAATTGATAAATTGGACAATGTCCAGTGGATAATCCACCTTTACCCACAGGAGGACATGTGTTGATTGAAAAAAGCTTTGGTAAGATTATTTCCATTTATGATTTTTTTTTTTACGGGGATAAATGTAGACATTACCATAAATCAATCATAAATCAGGCAAAAATAAATGTTAGCAGTCTAAATGTTTGTATATATATATATATATTATTTAAATTTATTTTTTAATGACTTCCAGAGTTCCTTCGTGGTGGCCAGTGACCCCGAGAAGTGCGACGTGTCGTCCAAGTGTCGCATGGCGGTGAAGTACGGCCTGCCGGTGGTCAGTCTGGACTACATCGGGGACTGCGTGCGCGCCAACAAGCGCCTCTCCGTCGACCGATACACCATCGGAGGCAAAAGCAAGGCGCTGGACTTCCGCTCCGGCAAAATCTCAGGTGCTCATGTGCTGAGTGTTTGGGTTTTTGTCATAATTGACAAGAAAGAATACATGACAAGTGATAAAAAATGAACCAGCAAACTTCATCCTTGATGTGAGAAAAAAATTCGGTGATCGCGCTATGAATTTTGAAAACCAGTCCCTTCAGTAACAGTTGTGTGTAACAGTATGTTTCTGCATGTGTGCGTGCGTGTGTGTGTGTGTAAAAAACCCCACAATATCAAAGCCTAGCAAAAACATATCAGTCCCTGGGACTCACAGGTCAAATTTGTTTTCTGTATTTTGGTTTTGCAATCAATAGCTTACCGATATTTGCCAGTAAACGCGATCACTGAAAATACTAGCATTGGTTTACATGTCAATGGTTTGAAGTTTGTGTATGACTTTTGTCTTTTGCGTCTTTAGTTTTGAAAATGGGATGGTCTGATGTAAACAATGTATTAAAGAAAGTATGCTTGTTTCATACGGACATCGTCTATATACTGGTACATTGTTATCAAAGTATGTTTTCAAAGACAGTCTGACTTATTCAAGTAATTGGCTTTAGAATTTAATATGCCTGACTAAAATTTTTAATTTGCCATGTGCTTTTTAAATGTATCTAATCAACCAATGTCGATAATAAGCAATTTAATTGTTGTTGTCATACCCTGGCTAAAAGACTCCAGGGATCATCCGAACAGCCAAAACACTTGAACATTATGGTACAAATGCATCGTCTAGGGATGAGAACATTACATGTGTGACCGTTTTGATTACCTCACCACATGGGTAGCCACACTCCGACTTCAGGGGAATAAGCAGTTTTAATTTTGCTTTGTTAACACAGCTACCGACTCGTCCAAATCGACGACAAGCGGAAGTCGCTTCAAAGCGAGGCCTGCCTTCAACGTGCGCAGCGTGCCGGTGTGGCGCCCAGGTCAGCCCGACGCCCCTGTCTTCCAGGAGGACAACTATGAAGTGGCCAAATATGCCATCTTTGAGGTATAGATAGAGATGGGTTTTTATTGTTTGTTTTTTGGTTTCATCAGATTTAAGTAGACAGTAGAATCCCAGGAGTATCATGCCTCACAAATACCCCCCTGGGGATACTGGTGTCACGATAAATAAGTACCTGCCATGAAATATCTACCTCTCGCATGCGAACTATGACCATCTAACCCTAACCCTATCCCTAACCCTAACCCTAGCCCTATCCCTAACCACGGAAAGAACCAAGAAATAGAGCAGGAGGGTGTAAATCTACATATTTGACGAGAAATCGATGCACTTAGTTTCGTAAAATTCACAATGGCGGACAATTCTGATTGGCTAGGCGCCGGCTAGGCCTACTTATTTCATGAGGTAGGATATTCTCTTCACACCGGGTACAAATTTGAGAGGGAGGTGTGTGTGTTTGTGTGCGTGCGTGTGTGTGTGACTAATGTATAAGATAGACAATGATTGTTTTTGAGGGTCTTAGATTTGATCAGATCAGGCGTATTTGAAGCCTAAGAGCAGTAACACACTGTATCGTTTTTATTGCCATCAGATCTGTGACAGAAGAAATATTTATCGACATATCTATAGATACAATATTCACCATTGTTTTGGTTTTTTTATCGTAAAGATGGCAAATTGAACTGTTATTATCTCCTAAATTAGTAAGAAATCTACAGAATTATTTTCTATTCCTTTCAATCCTACTCTGCGTGTTGAGCACATTCATTCATTGTGTGCTTGTTATGCTGTGTGCATTGGGATATGTTTTTTGTTGTTGTTTGGCCTAAGTCCAAGGTGAAATTGTGTGGTTCAGGGTATGAAGAAGAAGGCGGACGCTGCCACTTTCTGTTGCCTGGAGATTCACGTGGCGTGTGGAGGGCAGGATCCTCAGACCCATGACAGCAACGCTCCTAAATATCGACTACACTCACACTTTGGAAATCTTCACGATGTGATGGTTAGTGAGGAAGGAGGATTGGTGATGTGTGTGTGTGTGTGTGTAATAACGCACTCTCTCTCTCTCTTCTCTCTCTCTCTCTCTCTCTCTCTCTCTCTTACATGATGCAGTGTATGTGTGAGAGGGAGAGAGTGTGTGTGTGCATGTGTACATGCTTGTGTGTAGACTCTACTCCCACTTAGGAAAACTTCAGGATGTGCTGGTTAATGGATTGGGGTGTGTGTGTGTGTGCGCACGCGCCTGTGGGCGTGTGTGCGTTGGTGTGTAAATGCAAGAGTGCATTCGTTTGTGTTAGTGTGTTTGTGTGTGTGTATGTTTGTGTGTGTGTGTATGTTTGTGTGTGTACGTGTGTGCATATGCGCGTGCATGCATGTGCACATACGTCAGTCCCTGTCCATTCGTGTGTGTGTGTGTGTGTGTGTGTGTGTGTGTGTTACATGTGTATACAACCACGACCATAGCAGATTTTTTAATGCTGAATTGCAATGCAAACTACAGTCATCTTTTAGCAAACCATTGTATGCAGGCTGGCAAGGCGTGCACCACAGAACTGCGCTACGTGTCCTCAGCCGACCAGGCCGTCACAGGGTACGCCACTCTCTACAAGGAGCAGGTCACCGTGCACAAGATGGATGTTGTAGAGGGCGCTTTCCCATCATTCATCAGGAATGTCGGATCAAAAAAACTGAAGCAGGTATTGCTGTATTGTCTTTACTTACTAAGGTTGTTTCTGTCGACACTGAAGGCTATATTAATCTTTTTTTTTATCTATCATAATAATTATTGTTGATCAAACAAGTTAGAAATTAAAGAGAAGCGCTGATGGATTAAAAAACAAAAATTGGAGGCAAAAAATGATCCCCTCAAAGAACATCTCATTACATTTTAATATACCGGTAGATCTCTTTTGTTGTTGTGGTTACATTTTAATATAGATGTTTTGGGTTACGTGTTAACATAGATCTAAATTGTCATTTGGATTGATGAAAAGATGTGTCTTGGATATTTGTTGTCAGGATCACTTTAATTTGGTGTGCATGGATTAGAATGATTTTTTTAAATTTAAAGATTTACTATGAAATCTCAGAAATAAATGAGCATGATCATTCAAATAAAGTAATCCATTACTCATTAATAACAAATTAAAAAATATAAAAATAATATTAATGAAAGATGTGAACAAATGTGCCTGTAGGATATGATCACTTGTCTCACTGCTGTTTGTTTGCACTGTCTCAGTGCTTTCTTGTGTCTGTTGCCTTTACTATTTAAGATTTGTATTATTTAAAGCACTAAGTACAAAATACGTGTAGCAGTGCCATAGCCGACGAGGTTTAGCCGAGGCGTGGTTACCGCTACACCTATCTGTATTAATAAAAAAATCGGGACTTTACTGGTTTCGTACTGCCTCCGGGCATTGCCTCCAGTATTGTTCCCACCATATTTGTATTTACAAATGTCCCATATGTGTCTGATTCAGACCAAGAGGACGTAAAACACCATTTTGGTCGCCCAAGGTGAAAAGACAAACCTAATAGTAATACTGAGACTGTTTATATTTGTTCCAAGGCAATATGTGTATGTACCAGTATTGTCTTTCTGCCTTGCTTCCCCCTACCTGTTTGTTCTGGGCCCATAATCATGTGTGCTGTTAAAGAGTTAACAAGGGTGCTTACATTCAAATAAGAAGTTTGGGCAGTTTAGTACAGTTTAAGTTTTACTACCCGTGTTGACTGCTTAACACGCACATATGATTACGGGCCCTGGAGATTTGTTTGAAGAACAGAGGTTATTTGGATGTGGCAGATTATGTCAGTGTTGGAGAGTGAGGTTGGAGAAGCCTCTCCGGCTGTGTCGGAGATTGTGGAGCACATCTGGAGAGAGGCTGTCGGAGAGGTGGAGGCCATATTGAGGACGCCCGTCACTTCGGTGAAAATTGATCAGGTAGGGGCCTTTGATTGTTCAGTTGTGTGAAACCTATCAATGTGTTACAGTGTGTTCATTCAATTCATTAATGTTTGTTTTGCTCACTTGCGTTTCCTTTCTTTGTTACCATTTGGTCTGTGTATGTATGCTTGAACAGTTGGAAGTGTCAGGTAGCTGGCTCAGGGAAAGGTAAAACAAAAAAGACTGAGATTGATGATGATGATGATGATGATGATGATGATGATGACACTTGATGGTGATGATGATTACAATAGTGATGCTGATCTTTTTCTTCTTCTGTGGTGGCCACCAACTTCTTTGTATAGACGTATCTGTACGCACTTAGGGATGTGACCTTACAAAAGGAAAGAAAGATAAAAGAAACAAAGGGGTGGGGCTGGGGAAGCGCTTATAGTGATTTGATGATTTACTAATCTTTGTTGATTATTAGGTGTTGTTGACACTGACAGTCTTGTTTATGAAGCGTTGGTGGTGATGAAGATGATGATTACAATAGTGATGGTGATGATTACAATGGTAATGATGATGATGATGACACTTCATGGTGATGATGAAGATGATGAATACAATAGTGATGGTGATGATGAAGATGATACTTACAATGACGGTGATGGTGATAATGAAGATGGTGATTACAATGGTGATGGTGATGATGAAGATGATGATTATGATGATACTGATGATGATGACAAGGACGAGGATGATGATAATGAAGATGATTTTGACAGTGACAATGATGATAACAATGATGATGATTGATGGTGATGTTGATACTTACATTGACAATGATGGTGATGATGACTATGATGTTGATAATGACAACGACAATGATGATGATGATGACTGCGATGATGATGATGACTGCGATGATGATGATAATGATATTGATGATGATGACGATGATAATTATGATGATGATGACGACTGTGAACTGCAGGTGGAGAAGGCAGAAGCCCTGATGAAGATGAGATGGACTGATGATAAAGGAGTTATGATGATGATGACGACTGTGAACTGCAGGTGGAGAAGGCAGAAGCCCTGCTGATGAAGATCCGAGATGGACTGAAGAACAAAGAGGACAACGACGTGGCCGAGGCTGTGAAGGAGTTCTACTCCACCCTTCCCCACAGGGCAGAGTCCGCCTCCTCCGTGAAGCCTTCTGTGGCCTGGCTCTCCAGGAAGCAGGACCTGTGTCAGGTGAGCATGCAGCTACAGACGCTGCTTTGGTGCTGCTCTTGTGTGTTATGTCTACCGTACTTTTTTGACTATATGTAAGATGCACCATGTTATTAGGTACTTTATTGTCACAGAGGCGACTCTGTAAAATTTGGGTTGCTCCCACCTGGAGAGCGTGTCGCAGCCAGAGGCGCGCCACCCAATTTTTTCTTTTGCATGCGATTGAAAGGGGGGGGGGGGTAAATTTTGACCAAATAACAAACTTTTTCGTTGCCACTGGGATTAAGTTGTGCTAAGTGCATGGGCACACGGGATCGCAGTTTATCGTCTCATCCAAAAGACTCCACGTTCAGACCGTAAGGCCTAGTGCAAAGTGAGAAAAAAAATCCCATGTACCCAGGTTCAAACTCGGGTTTACTTGACTCAAGGCGAACGCTTTACCTCTGTGCCACACCTGTGGTGTGTGTGGGTGGGTGTGTATGTGGGGTTGCCATTTTGTTTCTATTAGGCGCACCTCCCCAAATTTTACACAAAATTCAGATTGTGTTATTACTTATAGCACTTTCATCACCATTTTGTTCGTTATTTTACAAGGCGTATGGGTCTCAGACTGGGATATACACCACACATGCATGCACGCACGCGCGCAGACGTACACACACACACACCCAGATTTCTGAATAGCTATTGATTTCACTGCTAACTGCAGGCCTTTGATGGATATTTCTGACTAGCACACACATATATACATACTGGCTTTCTGTGTGTGTAGTTGATCAAGGACATGATTTCGGTGAGCCCACGATTTCTGAATACCGAGCTATTGATTTTCACTGCTAACTGCAGGCCTTTGATGGATATTACTGACTAGCACACACATATATACATACTGGCTTTCTGTGTGTGTAGTTGATCAAGGACATGATTTCGGTGAGCGAGGCCACGTCGTGGTCTGTGCGGCCAGGGGTGCAGGCCAAGTACCGAGCTCTACGATGCAACATAGCCTGCGTGGACACCGACACTGCAGAGTTCAAGAACGTCCGCGAGGACTTGATGGCTTCTGTTGACAGGTTGGTGATTGTGACTGATTGTGGGGATATTGTTTTTGGTATAAGTGCGATGCAACATAGCTGATTGTGCAGCACTGCCTACAGCACTGACACTGCAGAGTACAAGATCGTCCATGAGGACTTGATGGCTTCTGTTGACAGGTTGGTGATTGTGACTGATTGTGGGGATATTGTTTTTGGTATAAGTGCGATGCAACATAGCCTACAGCACTGACACTGCAGAGTACAAGATCGTCCATGAGGACTTGATGGCTTCTGTTGACAGGTTGGTGATTGTGACTGATTGTGGGGATATTGTTTTTGGTATAAGTGCGATGCAACATAGCCTACAGCACTGACACTGCAGAGTACAAGATCGTCCGTGAGGACTTGATGGCTTCTGTTGACAGGTTGGTCACTCAGTGATTGTGATGCAGTGTCTTTGCTGTTGTCTTTCTCCTTTAAACAAAAAATTTTTGGGGGGCATTTTACTTTTCAAACATGGTGCACATGACATAATAGTACAAACACAAGCAGCATGCTCACCCATGCAGACACACATACACATACTCAGACACACACACAGATATAGATATACCAGTACACTCACACACAAACATGCACACACACAGAGACACAGACATACAAACACACACAGCGTGCACACACACACACATACATACACGCACGCATGCACACACACACGCATGCATGCATGTTGCATATTGCTGTGTGTGTGTGTGTGTGTGTGTGTGTGTAAGACTGTCTGTGTGTGTGTTGTTATGTTTTTCGTACAAGATATAAAGACTTGAACACTGCTCATGTGTTTGTCTAAGTTTATTGTCACTAGAGAGCTTGACTGTAATAACGCTGTTATGAGGGGCTGGCGAGGAAGTGTGCACATGCACACATAATTAGCGTGAAGGCCATTAACTGTTACTAAGCAACGCTGCATGTGTGTGTGTTTGCGAGTGTATGTAAGGTGTGATGGCCTGTTCTTGTTCATATTTATGGATGCATTAGATATTATTTAACCCCTTCGATGCCAAGCCTGTTTCCCGTTCTGAGGCAACTATTTGCCAAGCCGTTTTAGGTTGCGAAGTCTATCGCAAAAAGGATAGAAAAAGGGAAACTCTTAGAATAACCCTATGACGGATATTTCCGTGATGGGGCAGTTTATAGGTTACCGGAACTTGACGGAGATATCCGTGACGGGGCAGTGAAGAGGTTAATGATTGTTATTCCTTTGGCTGTGTAATCATTGCAGAGACATTGGCTTAAGCATCACCAGTGTGTATACCGTTCAACGACCCATCGAGGATCAGGCCTTTTGCCATGAGCTGCACAACAAACGACACCTCTACCACTCTTCCAAAGTGGAGAACTTTCTGGGAATTCTGTCCAGGTCAGTTCCATCTCACAATCTTGTCAATTATGTTTTGGTGTTTTCTATTACCACAGACTTGTGAAATTCGGGTCGCTCCCGCCAGGAGAGCGTGTCGCTGCTAGTGCAGTGCAACTCATTTTTGCCATGCTATGTGAGTTTGCGTCATCCATCCCACCGACACAACACGGCCTACTTCTACAGAATAGTGGAATGGGCTTTAACGTGTGTGGGCAAGATCTTGTGCATGCGTTCACGTATGGGACCGCGGTTTTAAGTCTCATCTGAAGATCTAGGAAATAGGAGTAAAGTGTCTTTCCCAAGGACGCAACACTGCGGATGGAGCTGGGTTTGAATCCCCGCACTCGCAAACTTGTTGGATTATGAGCCGGCGACTAACCAACCGAGCGGGCGACTAGCCAACAGTAAAAGTGTGTGTGTGTGGTGTGTGCGTGCGTGCATGCATGCGTGTGTGTTGATATTGCGAAATGTAGGATTTCCGATCAGATTGGTGTGTCTAATGTTTGTTTTCCACATTTTGTTTTGTTTGTTGTTTGCCCTTTGACACCTTGTTCATGTAAGTCTGTTGTTTGTTGGTTGGTTGGTTTTTCAATATCTTGTGAAGCGCAGAATCATGTAAAAGTTTGATTGGTGATGCAAAATAGTTGTGTGAAACAATCAGTGGTCTGTTTTTTTCAGAGGGCTGCTGCTGCCCAAAGTTGTTGTGGACGACCATGGGGGGACAAGGTCAGACCCCGGCATGCTTGGAAGTGGCATCTACTTTGCCAGCGCCGCCAGGTGAATATTGGATATAGCATTCTTCCTATGTGACATTATTATATAATGTCTGTTGTGATAAATATTGAATGATAATACACACACACGCACACACGCACGCACGCATGCACGCACACGCACATGCACACGCACGCACACACACACGCACACGTACACACACACACACACACACACACACACACTTTGAAAGGAAGCTGTTCTCCTTGTACTACATTCAGACTTACTCACTCACTCACTGGTCCCTTGGCCGGGGATGGTCGTGGGGTCGCTGTGCTGACGAGAACACCAAGCTCCTCCATCCATGCCCATCATGTGCCAGTGCATGGGTTTCTGCAAAGGTCTTCTAGGTCCATTCAGTGATGTTGTCGGCTTATATGATTCATGAGCCACGAATCACATAGTCATATATTATTATATGCATGCAGACTACACCAGCTTAAAAACCCAGACACTTTTTCTCTTTCCCAGCACCAGTGCCAAGTACTCCACCCCCAGCAAAGCGCGCTGCACACGCCTGATGCTGGTCAGCGAGGTGGCACTGGGGGAGTGTCGTGACGTCACTGCCACTGACACCAGCCTCACCCAGCCCCCCGACGGCTACCACAGTGTGCACGGAGTGGGCAAAAAGCATGACAACGCCTCACAGTTTCAGGTCAGTCATAATACACAGTGTTCATTCTGATGCACATTTGTGCATTTCTGATGCTCAAAACGTGCTATATGACGCACTGGGTTTTACACCAGTGCGTCATAATTAAAGAATTATAAACAGAAAATACAGTGGAGTACACTCAACACAAAGCTGGATATCACAAAATATTGGTTAACACACAAAGATCTGTTTGAACAGACAAAATCCTTTTTTATTTTTTTTTCAGATTATTATTAGGTACTTTAATGTTAGATGGCATGAACAGTTCACAGATTTGCTCTCCTTATAATTGCTTGGCCATGTCGTATTATCAGCTATCCTTTTACCTGTTCCAGGATGACGAATATGTGGTGTATAACGTCAACCAGCAGCGACTGCGCTACCTGGTGGAGTTCACCGTAGGGAAGGAAACTCCAGGCGCCCGTCTGCAGATTGAAGACACAGACGAACTGATGGACACTTATCTCCCCACACTGATGGCTGATGTTGGTAGGTTGGCCTGTGTGTTAAGTCAACATTTATTTCGCTTACGCAGTTTTGCTAACATGTATTTCTGACTATTGACCACTGCAAGTAGGGTTATTAACACCCTTGATGACAAGAGTTAAGCCCTTGTTGATCAGTATCCAAAAGGGCATTCACTCTTGCAAAAGCAGCCATTAAGTGGCGACAGGAGTTAAAAAAATGTTTGGTCAGTAAATACTTCGTTTTTGCTACTAAATACTTCAATTGGGGGGCTTTTCAGAGTTTTTTGTCTCTGACAATATTTGAGGCCTGCCTCAATGGCTGCTTTTGCAAGAGGGAATGCCCTTTTGGATACTGATCAACAAGGGACCCACTCTTGCATTCAAGGGTTGTTAATAACCCTTCTTTGCAGTGGCCAATAGTCAGAAAACCCCCCAGAAATGTTAGGGTTCTGTTTGCCTATCTTTTATTTAGCTTGTGCTGTTCTTCTGAATCAGATACCGTATTTTCCGGACAATAAGGCGATACTTTTTTCCCAGACTGAGACCCCTGCGCCTTATAATGTGGCTGATAATACAGTAAGAAAATAGAGTAACAAAATCTGAATTCTGAGTCAAATTTGGGGGGTGCGCCTTATAATCAGGTGCGCCTTATAGTCCGTAAAATACGGTATGTCATGAAGGCAGTCTAGTGGCTGACAAAGCCTTGGGACAGTGAAGCTGAATGACTTTTGACGAGTGTTGAGTTGAGTGTATGTTTCGTTGAACGTGGTCTGTGGCTCAATGTGTGTACGACGTGAAGAACCTTTCTGTCCCTCTGAGCTGGGTGAAGGCAGACCTGGTGGCTGGTAAGGCACAGGTGCAGCTCAGAGCATCAGTGACTGTGCCTTGTTTGTGTGGTGAATTGGAAGGGACTGTAGCTCTGTGTGTGTGTGTGTGTGTGTGTTTAAGTGTAAAGTTGTGTGACATTTTGGTGTGTTATTTACATTAGAGTTATCTTTTGTAACTGTTTTCAATTGTTGCATTAATTTTGTATTTGCTTGATAAGCCCTCCATGCCCCAAAAGGGGTCAACGGATTAAACAATCTTTGAATCTTTGTGTGTGTGTGTGTGTGTGTGTGTGTTTCAAGTTCAAGTTCAAGTATACTTTGATATATCCAAAAGATAAATTCAGGTTAGGTGCAACAACATGACATAGATACAACATAACTGAAAGAACAATAATCAAACGTGTGAAACAAAATTATACCAACCGAATAATTATCATTAAAATTCATTGCATCAACTTAGAAATGTGCACTTTTGAAACACAGAGAGAGAGAGAGAGAGAGAGAGAGAGAGAGAGAGAGAGAGAGAGAGAGAGAGAGAGAGAGAGACTGACTGACAGACAATGAGAGAGAAAGAGAGAGAGAGAAGAGAGCAGATGAATAACCATTATTAACACATGTTTGTGTGTGTGTGTTTGTGGGTGTATGTGTGTGTGTTGTAGATCTGGGTGACGTGGAGAACATCACAGACCCCCTGAGCAAGGTGAAGGCCGGCCTGGTGGCTGACAAGGGACAGGTGCAGCTCAAGGCTGTTCATGTGCGTGCCAAGCTGGTGGATCTGGCGGCCCAGGTATGTCGGTGCTAGGCATTCCCTTACGCGTAGACTGTGTTGCTGAATTGCCTCTTTCTGCTCTGAAAATTAGGTGGATGATCTTGTCTCTGTGGTCACACTCAGCCTTCATTCTTCTTACTATCATCTACTATTGTTATGCCTTATTGGCCCATTCTCCTGCCCTTTTACCCCCAAAAAAGTCCAAATATTTGTTATAAGTTTGAGCTCCTCTAATGTGATGGCTGAATGCAGTAGGGGAGACCAGTGAAAACTGAAAACCGGACACATACGTACCTCAGCTCACCCATTATGGCCATATGGTTTGAGAACGCGGAAGAATAAGAATCGCCACTTCCAGATTTATTTCAATGATGGAAGATAGAGGGAGAGGAATGAAGCTTGAAAGAAAGAAAAGAAGGAAAAGAGAGAAACAAACAAAAAAGGAAGGAAAAAAAGAAGGAAAACATTTTTTTGCATTTATCTTGATGCGATTTCATAGAAAGAGCGAGAGAGAGATAGAAAGAAAGAAAAGAAGTAAAAAAAACACCCCAAAAACTTAAAATAGAACTACATCCGAACTTCAATCTCCTGTCACACAGGTGGTGGTTCTGCAAGAGTACCACAACCAGAGCCCCACAGCCATCGAGGCGAAGTACGTGTTCCCCCTGGGGGAGGGCGCGGCGGTGTGCGGCTTCGAGGCCTTCATCAACGACAAGCACGTGGTGGGCCAGGTCAAGGAGAAGGAGACCGCCCACAGAGAGTACAAGCAGGCCATCAGTGAGGGCCACGGGGCCTACCTCATGGACCAGGATGAGGAGACGCCGGTAAGGATGCAATATGAAACAATGCGGTATAGTACAGTATCGTGCAATACAAAACAGTGCGGTATAGTACAGTATCGTGCAATACAAAACAGTGCGGTATAGTACAGTATCGTGCAATACAAAACAGTGCGGTATAGTACAGTATCGTGCAGTACAAGTACAGTGCGGTATATGGTACAGTATTGTGCAATACAAAACAGTGCGGTATAGGTACAGTATCGTGCAATACAATACAGTGCGGTATGGTACAGTATCGTGCAGTACAAAACAGTGCGGTATGGTACAGTATCGTGCAGTACAATACAGTGCGGTATGGTACAGTATCAGTGCGGTATGGTACAGTATGTGCACAAATACAGTGCGGTATGGTACAGTATCGTGCAGTACAATACAGTGCGGTACAGTATCGTGCAGTACAATACAGTGCGGTATGGTAGTACAATACAGTGCGGTATGGTACAGTATCGTGCAGTACAATACAGTGCGGTATGTATGTGCAGTACAATACAGTGCGGTATGGTACAATAATACAGTGCGGTATGGTACAGTATCGTGCAGTACAGTGCGGTATGGTACAGTATACAGTGCGGTATGGTACAGTATCGTGCAGTACAATACAGTGCGGTATGGTACAGTATCGTGCAGTACAATACAGTGCGGTATGGTACAGTATCGTGCAGTACAATACAGTGCGGTATGGTACAGTATCGTGCAGTACAATACAGTGCGTATGGTATGTGCAGTACAATACAGTGCGGTATGGTACAGTGCAGTACAATACAGTGCGGTATGGTACAGTATCAATACAGTGCAGTACAATACAGTGCGGTATGGTACAGTATGGTGCAGTACAATACAGTGCGGTATGTGTACAGTATGGTGCAGTACAATACAGTGCGGTATGGTACAGTATCGTGCAGTACAATACAGTGCGGTATGGTACAGTATCGTGCAGTACAATACAGTGCGGTATGGTACAGTATCGTGCAGTACAATACAGTGCGGTATGGTACAGTATCGTGCAGTACAATACAGTGCGGTATGGTACAGTATCGTGCAGTACAATACAGTGCGGTATGGTACAGTATGGTGCAGTAGTACAATACAGTGCGGTATGGTACAGTATCGTGCAGTACAATACAGTGCGGTATGGTACAGTATCGTGCAGTACAATACAGTGCGGTATGGTACAGTATCGTGCAGTACAATACAGTGCGGTATGGTACAGTATCGTGCAGTACAATACAGTGCGGTATGGTACAGTACAATACAGTGCGGTATGGTACAGTATCGTGCAGTACAATACAGTGCGGTATGGTACAGTATCGTGCAGTACAATACAGTGCGGTATGGTACAGTATCGTGCAGTACAATACAGTGCGGTATGGTACAGTATCGTGCAGTACAATACAGTGCGGTATGGTACAGTATCGTGCAGTACAAAACTGCGGTATGGTACAGTATGGTGCAGTACAAAACAGTGCAGTATGGTACAGTATTGTGCAGTACAATACAGTGCAAGTGCAGTACATACAGTGAGTGCAGTACACAGTGCAGTACAATACAGTGCGGTACAATACAGTGCAGTATGGTGCAGTATCGTGCAGTACAATACAGTGCAGTACAATACACACAAGCACCATCACCACACACACACACACACACACACACACAACACAACACAACACAACACAACACAACACACACACACACACACACAACACAACACAACACAACACAACACAACACAACACAACACAACACACACACACACAACGCACACACACACACACACACTGAATCATTTCCACAAGTCTTAAGCAGTCCTGTACAGTCACACCTTTCGTAAAAAACATATGCCCCAATGCTTCGCCCTCCCCCCAAACCCACTTCCCTCTTCATGCACAGAGCCTTATACCATGATTCTCCCTCCTCAGGACGTGTTCACGGTGAGCGTGGGCAACCTGCCGCCCAGGGCCACGGTGCTGATCAAGATCACCTACGTGGCTGAACTCCAGGTGGAGGCTGAGCTCATCAGCTTCCGTCTGCCGGGCAGCGTGGCCCCCTGGAAGGAGGAGTCTGCCGCCAGAGAGAAGACGCAGGTCGGTTGTGTGCTGTACTATTGTCCTACTACGTGTAGTCTATTGTAAGTTTGTAAATCATGTTGTCTTGCGTTTTCATGTGTGCTATTACGAAGTGTATGTTATATGCCTATTATGTTTTAGTAAGTAAGTTTTAATCTGTTGTTATCTTATGAATGTGTTGTCGTTTGTGGTATGTGGACCATGTTATCTTGTAATTTCTTATCAAGTGTATGCTATTCGTTATTTGTTATTTTCCGATTTTACTTCATGTCTGATGTTCTATTTATATTTCAATTTGTAAAGTGCACAGAGCATGCTTCTAGTGTGGAATGTTAGCGCTATACAGTCATGGGAATTGTCCGCGAATTCGCGGATTTCCGGGAATTTGTTTTTGAAATTGTTACTAAATACTTCGTTTTTGTTACTAAATACTTCATAGTTTTTTGTCTCTGACAATTCCCATGCCTGGGTATAGCAAATAAAACTTTATTATTATTATTACTATTCGCTCAGACAGCTCAGTTTTTTTGTGGATGTTTGCACTGTGTCTGTGCTTTCCAGTTTTAAAAAAATAGCAAAATTTTCTTGCAGGATAAACTGAGCACTCACAAAGTGAAGAGCGGTCAGACTAGTGTCCAGGTTGCCGTGGAGATGCCCTTTGACATCAAGAGCCTGGAGTGTCCTACCCACCCAGTCAAGGTCAAGGTGAGCAGAGGTGAAAGGGCAAAGGTCATAAGGCGTTGTAGATATTGAAGCCCAGTTCATAGATTTCAGACAGGGAAAGTAAATAAATCATAAATAAATGTAAGTATGTACATAGACTCTCAAATGCACATGTATGCAAAGACAGTAAGAGACGGAAAGAGAGAGAGAGAAGAGTAATGCAGTTGGAGAAGAGAAAAAAAGAGTTAGGGAATATAAGGGGTGGGGATGACTATTACGCAAACATACAGTTTAGGCCCCTTGTTCGACTGCACATTTGCATATTTTCCACCATCCAGTAAAGTGTTCTCCATGTATGCTAATTCTCAAAGAGAACAACAACTTACTGCTTGTTGTTTTGTTTGTGTGTGTGTTTTTGAGAAAGCATCTTCTAAAGCAGTGGTAAAATTGTAGTGTGGTCGAGGTACCCTATTTCGGTGGACAGTTTGATCATTACTGGCCATCACACAGCCGCAATCAAACTTCGCTGTGCAGAAAATGTACATAGATCTATGCGATCGGCGAATAGGGCAATTTTCAAGAAAAATCTGTCAAAAATTAAAGAAAAAGAGGTGCCCTCTATACAGTTTATAAGGCGGGAAGCCCTCCTTTCAAATTGCTATTTACGAAGCACTTCCGTTTGTGCCACTTTCCTTACCTGTTGTGGTACCGGTTGGACTTTTCTTATGCGACCAAAAAAATAGAATTATGGCATTTTAACGGAACTCTGTCAAAGCGCTTGTGTGTATAAGGCGATGCTTTTTACATCTGAAAAAATGAAGGGTTCGTGGCATATCTGAAATTGGAGAAAAAGTATATCACCTTATATTCGGAAAATGACGATCCTTGAACAAATGTACAACTGTTTCCTGCTTAGTAATGTCTGTTGAGAACGGCGTCCAAGGCTCGTGAGTCCAGGGAGGGGAGGACAACTGTCAATGTACAACTGTCAATGGACAACTGTCAATGTACAACTGTCAATGGTCAACTGTCAATGGACAACTGTCAATGGACAACTTTCAATGTTCAACTGTCAATGGGCAACTGTCAATGTACAACTGTCAATGGCGTCAATGGGTCAATGACAACTGTCAATGACAACTGTCAATGTAAACTGTCAATGCAACTGTCAATAGTCAACTGTCAATGAAACTGTCAATGACAACTGTCAATGTCAACTGTCAATGGACAACTGTCAATGTACAACTGTCAATGGACAACTGTCAATGGACTGTCAATGTCTGTCAATGAGAACTGTCAATGGACAACTGTCAATGGACAACTGGTCAATGGACAACTGTCAATGGACAACTGTCAATGGACAACTGTCAATGTACAACTGTCAATGGACAACTGTCAATGTAGAACTGTCAATGTACAACTGTCAATGTACAACTGTCAATGGACAACTGTCAATGTACAACTGTCAATGTACAACTGTCAATGGACAACTGTCAATGTACAACTGTCAATGGACAACTGTCAATGGACAACTGTCAATGTACAACTGTCAATGGACAACTGTCAATGGACAACTGTCAATGTACAACTGTTTCCTGCTTAATGTCTGTCAATGACAACTGCGTCCAATGGCAACTGTCAATGGAGCTGTCAATGAGGGGTCAATGGACAACTGTCAATGTACAACTGTCAATGGACAACTGTCAATGGACAACTGTCAATGGACAACTGTCAATGGACAACTGTCAATGTACAACTGTCAATGGACAACTGTCAATGGACAACTGTCAATGGACAACTGTCAATGTACAACTGTTTCCTGCTTAATGTCTGCCAGAGAACGGCGTCCAAGGCGGTGGTGGAGCTCCAGGGAGGGGAGGACAACTGTCAATGTACAACTGTTTCCTGCTTAATGTCTGCCAGAGAACGGCGTCCAAGGCGGTGGTGGAGCTCCAGGGAGGGGAGGACATCCAGGAGGGCTTCCAGCTGCTGGTGGGGCTGGCCGAGATCCATGTGCCCCGGATGTGGGTGGAGCGGCACCCGCAGTCGCCAGATCACCAGGTGAGCATATCATTTGCTGTTTGGTACTTTATAGTCACAGAGGCGTCTCTGTGAAATTTGGGTTGCTCCCACATGGAGAGCACGTCGCAGCCAGAGGCGCGCCACCCTTTTTTTGCATGCAACTTTTGTGTGACTGACGAGGAATGAGGGGGGGGGGTGGGTGGGTGTTGAAACAGACACAGAACATGATTGGGAAATTCCATTTCTTGACATCAAAGTCCAGTAAACTGGGATGAAGCAATGAAAACGACTGGACACTGGACACCTACACACACTGATCAGTACCTGCATTTCAACTCGAATCACCCACTACAGCAAACGCTCAATCGTCAGAACCCTCCTTCACTGAGCCCAAACCCAGTGTACCACTGAAGAAAACAAAAACAAAGAGGAATACAACATCAGAGCAGTACTCAAAACCAATGGTTACCCCCATCCCTCCCCTGGATTTTTAACGCCTGAAATCCAAAGTATAGACAGTCCACCGATAGAAAGAACATCACCGTCAGTGCACCTTATGTGAAAGAGGTTTCAGAACATCTGGCAAGGGCTTTCAGCCAACATGGTGTTCAACTGTCACATATAACCTGTCAATTCAATCATTTCACGGGTTACAAAAGTGAAAGACAAAACAGACATGGACAAGAAAAGTGGTGTGTGTATCACATTTAATGTGATGAATGCTGTGAGGACTATATTGGGGAAACAGGAAGGCAATTAAGGATCAGATTAAATGAGCATACTTCCAGAGCATCCTCAGCATCTTGTGAACACCTCACAACCACAGTACACCAAACTTCAAACTTCCAAACCAACATTCTGGCCACTGAACCACAACTCACTAAAAGAAAAATGAAAGAGGCCATTGAAATCAAAGGGAGGAGACCCAGCTTGAATAGAGACTTTGGATATGATTTACCCCCCATCTACAACAGCATACTGAACTTCAATCAAACCAGCTCTGACAACAACTCAGGAGGCAAAAACAACAGCCCCAACTCCAAGATACCCAGCTCAGTATATGTTGACAAAGGCCAGCAGTAAGCTGGCTGAAAATTTCCCAAAGTATGTAATTTTCTTTTTTCTTTTCATTGACTCTGAGTTAGAACAAAACTAAGCAAGGTCTCCTTTCAATTTGATAATAATAGATAAGATAATTTCTCAGAGTTTTTTTTCTGGCAGTGAAGGAATACAGATAAATGGAAAATCTGTGTGCATTGGTCTGCACACAAAAGGTGTGTGTCTGTGTGTGTGTTTGTGTTTATGTCTATGAATATGTAATCATATGCATACGTACTCACCTGTTTGTGCAGGCGTGCATGCTGACGTTCTACCCCGAGTTTGAAGTGGGGTCGGCGGCCTGCCCTGAAATGGTCATCCTTCTGGACGTCTCCAACTCCATGAAGGGGGCGCCACTCCAGAGCGCCAAGAAGGTGGCGCTCCTCGCTCTCAGCAAAATGGACGCTGCCTGCACCTTCAACGTCATTGTGTTTGGCACTCGTGAGTGGCAGTGCTTGTTTCTGTTGCTCATGAGTGCGATTGCTTTGTTCATGTATTTGAGCGTGATGTTGTTGTTGTTGTTGTCGTACCCTGGCTTAAAGACTCCAGGGATCATCCCTACAGCCGAAGCACTTGAACACTACGGTACAAATGCGCCTGGTAGGGATGAGAACATTACGTGTGTGACCGTTTTTGATTACCCCGCCACATGGGCAGCCACACTCTGACTTCGGGGGATTTTGGATACTGATGATGTTATGCTAGGAGCTTGTCATGGCTAATGACAACCCCCGCAAACTATGCAGAGCATAGCAACATTTTGATGTAGCCTTGGTGTTCTAGTCTATGTCAATTGGTCTGACACAGCATTAAGCCAAGGCGAAGTGTGATTGCTTTGTTGGTGTGTTTGAGTGTGATTGGTTGTGTGTTTGAGTGTGATTGCTTTGTTGGTGTGTTTGAGTGTGATTGGTTTGTTGGTGTGTTTGAGTGTGATTGGTGTGGTGTGTTTGAGTGTGATTGGTTGGTGTGTTTGAGTGTGATTGCTTTGTTGGTGTGTTTGAGTGTGATTGCTTTGTTTGAGTGTGATTGGTGTGTTTGAGTGTGATTGCTTTGTTGGTGTGTTTGAGTGTGATTGGTGTGTTTGAGTGTGATTGCTTTGTTGGTGTGTTTGAGTGTGATTGGTGTGTTTGAGTGTGATTGGTGTGTTTGAGTGTGATTGCTTTGTTGGTGTGTTTGAGTGTGATTGGTGTGTTTGAGTGTGATTGCTTGTGATTGGTGTGTTTGAGTGTGATTGCTTTGTTGTGTGTTTGAGTGTGATTGGTGTGTTTGAGTGTGATTGCTTTGTTGGTGTGTTTGAGTGTGATTGCTTTGTTGGTGTTTTTGAGTGTGATTGCTTTGTTGAGTGTGTGTTTGAGTGTGATTGCTTTGTGTGTTTTGAGTGTGATTGCTTTGTGTTTTGTTTGAGTGTGATTGGTGTGTTTGAGTGTGATTGCTTTGTGTTGTGATTGTGTGTTTGAGTGTGATCGATTTTGGCTCTCGGCTATCTCGTACCTTACTCACACCCCCTCAAATTTTCGCATTGAACACTTTCACTGAGAATTTGTGAATTCTCACTCTGTTTTTTTTCTTCTCCAGGCTACAAAGAGCTCTTTCCAAGTAGTCAGCCTCGAACTGATGCAAATGTCGCTGAAGCTGAAAAATTTATCAAGGTATGTACATGTTTGTTTTTTGGAGTTCTGTTTGCTGTATGGGTGATGAAAAATCAAGCTTGAGATGAGGAGAGAAATATTGCTGTCTGCGATGCACCTTCATGCCTGTATCCTTCACATGTTTGCATTCAGCTGCAACACCCCTTCTACTGTCAAAACGTTTAGCACAGCTCACGAATTCACCACATTCTGACAGCATTTACTTTCGCCTGAGAGCTATTTGTTTCAAGTTATTTTCTTTCAACACGCAAGTATTCTTTTCAATGATTGTCGAAATGGATAGGGAAAGACATTACAAGTGGTATGCTACAACAAAAAACGGGATACAAACTTTGGAATGGTTTATACTGGTGATGAGTTCTAAAAATAGGCATGAACTAAAAGCAGTTAAAAACGAGTGCTGTGTTATCCGTTATTATTATTATCATCTTTTTTTGTAGTCATATTTCTTCTTCTAAAAGTACTCTTCATTTTGGGTTTTTTTGATTGGAATGGGAAGGTTGTCAGTACAGACAAACCCCTATTTTACGTGTTGCTTTGGTGTGCTTTCTGTTTGGTGCAACCACCTCTCATTTGAGACTGGATTTGTTGGCACAGATGCATTTTACTATGTAAACGACCTCTCTTAAACAAATTTTCCTCTAAAACGTTCACTTACGACCGCCATTTTGTTGGTTTTTACTACCGTTGTTGTCGTCTGCATAGACTTGAGCAAAGGGAAACAACCACGGTCAAGGGCCTGAAAGCGGAGTCGCTTACCTTGTTGTAGAAAAGATGGCGGAAAGCGTAGGAAAAGCACGAAAACCTTCACTGACTTTGAAAAAGAAAACCTACTGACTTTGGACGAGAGTGGAGGTGATTAACAGAAGTCTGCGAAGTGAAACTGTAATACATCGATTGCACAATCCTATGGAGTTGGAAAGACCCAAATCCAGTTTTAATATGTCATGGTATGTGTGTGCATGAAGAAGAGAGTATGAACTGTGCTGAACTTTTTCTTTCTACGGCTGCCAGTGAAAACCTCCGTCATACGACCCCTCCAATTTACGACCTTTTTTGATTTTTCTTCCGGACATTTTGGAAGTCTTTGGTTGGAAATAGAGGGTTGTCAGTATCTGCATGCTCAAAGTGCTGTTAACAAAGACAATGATCCCTGTAGACATTAGTTAGGGGTGTTTGTAGATATGGGATGCACACAATAACGGGTCATATTCATAATCCATTCAATTAGAGAATCTTGCGTGGTAGAGGGAAAAAACGTTCTGTGGACAGCTTTCTCCACGGTCAGGCTAAAGAGAACCAGTGCCACATCTTACTGGGATAAACATATTGCCGCAATACAACATTGACCCAATTTGTTGCTTCCTCTAATAAGTAATTCATGTTTTTTCAGCAAGTAAACAACGGAAGGTATGCTTATTTTTTCTTGATGTTTATGGTTTGATCTTTTTCTGACTGTCCGGTGCATCATATTATAAGGCATGCCCCCAAACTAAAAAAACAACAAATAAGATTTTGCTTTAACAGTTTCTTAGCATAATTATTAACCCTTTCACCGCCAAAGTCGCATTTTAGCACCACAGTGATTTAACACCTATGTCATTAAAAGGCATCAAATTGGGGTCTATTATCCAAAGACCCTATTGTCTTAGTTTTGGGAAGTAAGGATAGACCTTATTTTATATATGTCACAGAAGAATCTCCAATACTGCAGATGGATTTTATTCTCTACCCAGGTAAATTTAATGGACATTTTTCGCTGAAATGTGGCTGGCGGTGAAAGGGTTAATCATATAATAAGGCGCAGGAGTCTCAGACTTGAAGAAAAATATATCGCTTTATAGTCTGTAAAATACGGTATTTAATGAAAACCAACAAAACTTTGTTCAGGTTGCCTGGGCTGACATGGGAAACACGGAGGTGTTTCGTCCCCTGCACGCTTACTTCCTCCTTCCCCCTGCAGAGGGCAGCACCAGAAACGTGCTGCTGATATCGGACGGGCACCTGAACAACGAAACGGCGGTGCTATCCAGCGCCCGCAGGAACTACCAGAGGACCCGCATATTCACCTTCGGCGTGGGGTGAGGCAGGAAGGGAACAGTGTGGCTGTGACATGCTTGAATGTGAGAGAAAGTGTGGTGAGGCTTGAGTGAAAGGCAGGTTATTAGTGATGCAACAGTCTATGAATGCATAAGTCTGTATGTATTGACACGTGTGTGGTGTGTGTCAAGTCAAGTCAAGTCAAAATTTTATTTCCAGATGGAACATTGAATAAGCAAATAATGTGTGTGTGTGTGTGTCAAAGTCAAAGTCAATTTTTTTATTTTCAGATGGAACATTGAATAAGCAATAATGGTTTGCTTTGTTTACATCAAGCCATCTATAACGCAACAATTAAAGAAGGAAATAAACATGATCCCCCCACACACACACAAAAAAAAAGCATTAATAAGTTCATGCACACATACCCCCCCACCCACCCCCACTAACTTACTCTAATATGCCACACTCTTTGACTCTGCCTTTTCCCTTTGCCTTCTATCATGTGCTATCTTTCTGACTTATTGGCCCATTCTCCTGCCTTTTGTTTTTCAAAAACAATCTTCCAAATAATTTTTCTCCTTTGAGCTCCTCCGAAATCGGAATGTGTCGGCTGTGCGCAGCGGGGAGACCAGTGAAAACTGAAAACCGGACACATACGTACTTTACCCATTATGGCCATATGGCCTGGGAACGCGGAAGAAGAAGAAGAAGAAGAAGAAGAAGCTGCTTTTCTTTTCAGCTCCACCTGCAATGCCTACACCCTGAAAGCCTTAGCGCGGGTGTCGGCCGGTGACTACGAAATGTTCGACACCAAGGCCAAGTCCAAGTGGGAGGAGAAGGTGGCGCGCCAGCTGGCCAAGGTGGGCCAGCCGGGGCTGACGTCGGTGGCCGTGGAGTGGCGTCAGTATGACCACAACTTGCCCCCCCCTGTGCAGGCCCCGCGGCGGATCACCGCTCTGTTCAACGGCACGCGCCAGGTCGTCTACGGCTTTGTGCCCAACTGCACCATGGTGAGTCCTGGCAAACAAGGTTTGTGGGCAATGTGGTACTTTAAGCACCCCCTTCCCCTCAAATGTTCACATTGAACATTTTCACTGAGAAGGAGCATTCTGCCATTCGTGAAAAAAAGGATAGGGTTAGGATCAGCCTAGAGCTATTGTCATGAAATTGAAAGAAGCAGACTTTGAGATTGAGAGTTGTAAACATGAGGTGGATGTCTAAAGTACATGTTTGCCCTTTTGTATCCCATGATGTTGCTGACGGCCTGATCAGCTTGACTCAGCAGGTTATCTAAGGCTTTGTGCCAAATCGTACAGTGGTGAAGATCATCAGGGCTCCCAGGGACCCCCCCATTTGGGGGTCTATGAAGTACTAAAATTCTAAAGGACCCTCTCAAAGTATGTGCAGGGGGTCCCAGAGATGCACTAGAAAAATTCTTTTTAGCATTCGCAATGCCACTGGGACCCTCTATCCCGCCTCTAGGACCCTCTATACTGTAAGTGAAGGAGTCCCTGGGACCCCTTGTTTTGCGGGACGATTGGGAGCCCTGGTCATGTTAAATTGGTTTTGGAACCTTGTCTTGATTTTACAAGGAAAAAAAAAAGGAAAAGAACACTTTGCTGGTACGGCCATGTAGCAAGATCCTACGGCCTTGCCAAAAAACGATCCTCCAGGGAACCCTGATGGACTTGTCTAAATATTATGATGATTATTTGATGTAAATAATATTGTCACATGCATGAATGAACAGAAACTGAGAAGAAACACATGCTGCTTTTTCTATGCCTTTATATAGTAGGTGTCTGTACAAATAAATTAGTAGGTGTCTATAGAGTTGTGAGATGTACATTTAAATCATTCCAAGGACTATGCTAATGTTATGTAATGTTTCTGTACATTCATCATGCATGGTCACAAGAAATATTGTCTGTATTGCGTGCGTGTGTGTGTGTGTGTGTGTGTGTGTGTGCGTGTGTGTGTCGTGCGTGCGTGTGTGTGTGTGTGTGTGGTGTGTGTGTGCGTGCGTGCGTGTGTGTGTGTGTGTGTGTGTGTGTGTGTGTGTGTGTGTGTGTGTGTGTGTGTGTGTGTGTGTGTGTGTGGTGTGTGTGTGTGTGTACGTGTGCACGCATGCATGTGTGCGTGTGTGTGTCTGTCTGTCGTGTCTGTCTGAGTGTGTGTGTTTATGACTGTGTATGTGGTTGTGTGAGTATGTGCGATTGTGTGCGTATGTGCATGCACATAAATGTGTGTGTGTGTGTGTACACATGTATGCATATGTGTGTGCTTGCATGCGCTCATGAGTACACGCATGCCTACATACACGCGTATATGTGTGTATAATGGTGTCGGTGCAGGCGTTCCTGTCTGCAGTGGTGGGTGGACAGGAGGTATCCACCGTGGTCTCCACCTCTGACCTGGCCGTCACCTCAGGATTGGTGAGTCACTCACCACACACAGTAATTTAAACTAGCACGTAACTTTGTGTTCACTCTGATGCAGTCGACCCCCGCCTAACAGGCACCTCACTATCGCAGATACCGTGGTAATCAACAACAAAAAAAAAGGGTGGCACGCCTCAGGCTGCGACGCGCTCTCCAGGTGGGGGCAACCCCGAATTTCACAGAGATGCCTCTGTGACTATAAAGTACCGGTACTATAAAATATAAAGTACCAAAAGTATAACAAAATTCTGGACAGTTTTGTCGCTCTTTTTTTTTTTTTTTTTTTTTTTTGTCCCATCTTCTGGGCCGTACAGTGGCGTTGCTCCCACGCCGCTCATTCCGAATCCCAATTCGCAGCCACACCTCCGCACGTTCAGGTCGCAGAATCTTATTCATTACTAAAAGAGTTCAGTATAGCGACCACCTCACATTGATGGGCAGTTTTGGCCAGTCTGTAGGGTGGTCGCACTACTGAGGTTCCACTGTAGTTTTATCTAGAAACAGCGCCATTCAACTTTGGGGATGGGGAGAAGCTAACGAGTTTTGCAAATGGGTTCACAGGCATGGGAATTGTCCGCGAATTAAAAAAAAAATTTGGGCAAAGTTTTAGTTACTAAATACTTAATATTATATTATGTTTTAATGCTGTAAAAATGAGGGGGGGGGGGGGGCTTTTCAGATTTTTGTGTATCTGACAATTCCCATGCCTGGTTAAACTAAAGTTTCCATAGCTGTTGTTTGTCTTTAGGGGCTGTGAAACCATCGTTTAACCCTTTCACTGCCAATGTCGCAGCTTAGCACCACAATGGTTTAACACCCTTGTCACTAAAAAGCATCAAATCAGGGCCTGTTATCTGAAGACCCTATTTCATGATTTTGGGAGGCCTAATGGTATTCATGTCACAGAGGAATTCGCAATATTGCAGGTTTTGTTTTTTTCTACCCAAGTAAGTTTAAAGGTGTTTTTTGGCTAAACAATGGCTGGCGGCGAAAGGGTTAATGCTTGAATGTGGGGTTCATCATCTCTCTCCTTCTAATGGCTTTCCCTGAACCACCAGTGTCTTTTCCAAGGACATAGAGTGGAGCTGATATGGCTAGCGGACAATGTCAGGTGAAGAGGTGTAGTCTCAATGCGATCAGCTATGCCTCAATAAACTTACTCACGGTTATGAGAATGAGGATGAGGATGATGAAAATAATGAGGATGATGAGAATGATGATGGGAATGATGATGATGATGATATAACATATGTTGTTCATCCCTTTTTTTTCTTCTTTTTGAAACTCCTAACTTGCTCAAATCATATATTGGTGTATCTAAATGCTGATTGGAAATGTTTGGAAAATGTTTATGTGCTGTTTATGTTCGGTCTCATAAATGTTAAATTGTATAATGTGTACGGGCACGATATAAGCCGAAGGCTTGTTGCTGCCCTTTATTCTCATATTTATTATTTTGTTACGTTAGAAGGAAGAAATAAAGAAGTTTAAACCATATAACACATGTATTTCTTTCATTAATGTTGTACACACATGTACAAACAGAGTGACAGACAAAGACATACCATTTCCCTGACCTTCAGATTGTCAGAGGGCCCCGGGTGAACGACCTGTATTTTTTTAAAAATTGACCCTTCATTTTGTGCCGCTAGGGGTCAAATGACCCTAGACATTCTTGAACAATTTGAAGCTGTGGTTACTGTCTGAGTGAAAGCGATAAAATGGCACTTCCATGAAGGGCGGCCCACGCATTGAATGAAGGTGAAGTGAGTTGAAGAAGAAGTCCTGCGCAGGTGGTGCATCGACTGACAGCCCGGGCCCTCATACAGGACTGGGAGGCTGGACTTCTGTCCGACGACCGCACACGACACGAGGTATGGTGATGGAATTCTGTTTTGTTTCTTTCATTTTTTTTGTTCTCCCAAGCATATTTTACTTCTTTTTTTTCGAATGAAATTTAGGGCTTTACGTCCTCTCGACCTGGGAACGCACATATAAAACTTCTTTTTTTCCCTTTGTTGGTGCTGTGCCAATTACTTGTAGCGGTGCCATAGCCGATGAGGTTTACCCGAGGCGTGGTTACCGCTACACCTATCTGTATTAATAAAAAAAATCGGGACTTTACTGGTTTCGTACTGCCTCCGGGCATTGCCTCCAGTATTGTTCCCACCATATTTGTATTTACAAATGTCCCATATGTGTCTGATTCAGACCAAGAGGACGTAAAACACCATTTTCGTCGTTGTTGGTGCTGTTTTATAGTATTTAGTAGGAACTGGATTGGACTGTAGAGGGGAAGTATTTTTTTTGGAATTTTTTTTTTTATCTTGTTGATTTTTTGCTCCTTTTATTGCCTGCTTTTTTCTCCTTTTGCTATATTTGCTGTTTGCTGTTTTCTTGTTTGTGTGTGTCGATAAAGGCGCATTCGCCGAAATATCCAGTAGTTTTGTTTTTTGTCTCTTGTGAATAAAATAACGTCACTTTCCACTTGTCGTGTAGTTGTTTGTTTGTTGTATATACATGTAGTAGGAACTGCCAAACATTTTATAAATAATAAATATTTGATATTTCCAGGGTTAAAAACATGTAGAAAGGAAGCAAAACAAAGAAACAATGAAATGAAAGAATAAGGCCGTGTACACATACATGCTGATGTTCCGCGCAGAAACCAGTGTGCAATCAGTAAATAAGTAAAAGGAACAAGGGGAAAAAATATACACACATGTCCGTATTTCCCCATATCCATCTATTTGTTTCCTTCTTTTACTTATTGATTATTTCCGCGTGGAAAATCAGGATGTACTGTGTACTAGGCTTAAGAATGAAAGTGTCTTTTCTTCCCGCAAGAACACAACATTGAGCTGAGCGGGATTCATCGGTACCATCAATGGCCTGACTATAAGTATGAAATATATACGTGAAAAGTTGCCACATCAGGGGAGTTTGGTATCTTTTTGTTCTGGTTAAGCAAAATATGAAAGGCAGAAATTTCAAGATAGTTACAATAAGGCCGGGTTCACATTAGATGTGTAATTTCTGTACGGAAAACCCTAAATAAATGAAAGAAAGAAGGATAAAAGTTTACGCATATAGGGGAAATTCGGACACGTGCGCAAATCTTTTCCCTTCTTTGTTTCACTTATTTATGGATCGCGCACAGGTTTCCGCATGGAATATCCGCTTATGCGTGTACACGGCCTAAGAATGAATAACTGCAAGCATGTTGTGTGCATGCTGTAGTTTTTGATAGATGCCATTGGATTAGTGCTAACTCCAGTAGCACTGAAGCTGCTGCGCTGTGTTGTGTTGTTGCAGCTGGCCAAGATGAACGAGAAGCAGGACATCGTAGAGCTGAGCAAGGAGTACTCCATCGTCACCCAGTTCACCTCCTTCGTGGCCATTGAGAAAAGAGACAAGGTGGGTGTCTTGGGACAGTAGCCTGAACTTTGGGCCAGCAGTAAAGTGAGAGGGATGAGAGCTGTACGACACATTCAACCCAAACTGGTATAGAAGTATTCCTCTACGGTCCCTTAACAGTTTTCTAACCATGAAATGACTTTTAGTCTATTTTAAGGTTGGTAATGAATGAAAGCGAGTCACTACCCCCTTCTTCTTTGTCATGCTTTTTTTGCAAAACGCCATTAATCGGCCTGTAATAAAAATTTTACTTTGGAACTTTAACAGATGTTAGCTTTTATTATTATAAATAATGCCACAAACTTTTAAAACTGTGCCATTAAGCATTATTTTAAAACTAATTTTTATGTAATGATGCAAACCTGCCTAGTGTTGAAGTGTGCGAGATGCATGCTATAGCGTACTCTTGTGTAGAGAGTTTTTATTGCTTCATTAATAACATACATCTGTATTGTTAAAAATTCGGGACTTTCCTGGAGTTGCACTGCCTCCGGGCATTGTCTCCAGGATCGTTCCCACCATCTTTATATCTACTAATGTCCCATATGTGTCTGTTTCAGACCGGAGGACGTTAAACGGATTTTCATTCATTCGTGTAGAGATTTAAAAAAAATATGCTTTAAAAAAATTATGTAGATC
Organism: Phymorhynchus buccinoides; assembly: GCA_017654935.2. NCBI lineage: Eukaryota > Metazoa > Mollusca > Gastropoda > Neogastropoda > Raphitomidae > Phymorhynchus > Phymorhynchus buccinoides. The sequence continues at coordinate 9,656,330 of CM065690.1, forward strand.
TTCATCAATTAAAAATTTGGGACTTTCCTGGTATTGCAGTACCTCCAGGATCATCCCACTATCTTTATATATATTATTAATGTCCCACATGTGCCTGTTCCAGGCCGGAGGACGTTAGTCGGATTTTCTTTTGGTGTAGAGAGAGTTAGAGTTAACAGAGGCTGTGCGTGTGTGTCTGTTACCAGGACGAAGACCTCAGTCAGAAGAAAGGACCGCAGATCATGGACCTGGTCAACACAGAGTCTGTGGACATCCTCAACTACATGGCCTGGCCAGAGGTCAGTCTGTCTGTCTGTCTGTCTGTCTGTCTCTTTCTTTAATGGTCAACACAGAGTCTGTGGACATCCTCAACTACATGGCCTGGCCAGAGGTCAGTCTGTCTGTCTGTTTGTCTCTTTCTTTAATGGTCAACACAGAGTCTGTGGACATCCTCAACTACATGGCCTGGCCAGAGGTCAGTCTGTCTGTCTGTTTGTCTCTTTCTTTAATGGTCAACACAGTCTGTGGACATCCTCAACTACATGGCCTGGCCAGAGGTCAGTCTGTCTGTCTGTCTGTCTGTCTCTTTCTTTAATGGTCAACAGAGTCTGTGGACATCCTCAACTACATGGCCTGGCCACAGCCTGAACAGGTCAGTCTGTCTGTCTGTGCGGTAGGTATTATTAGGATTTAGGTACATTATAGTCACAGAGGCGTCTGTGTGAAATTCGTGTTGCTCCCACCTGGAGAGCGCGTCACAGCCAGATGCGCGCCACCCAATTTTTTTTTCAAAAAAATTTTCATGCGATTTTTGTGTGACTGATAAGGAAGGAAAGGGGTGGGTGGGTAAATTTGGACCAAATGAAAACTTTTTCGTTGCCACTGGGTTTAACATATGCTAAGTGCATGGGCACACGGGACCTCGGTTTATCGTCTCATCCGAAAGACTGTGCCTGTCTGTTCTCTGCCTGTCTGCCTGTCTCTTTCTTCCTTTTCGTTTTCCCTTCCTTACACCCATCCTTCTTTTCGTTTTCCCTTCCTTACACCCATCCTTCGTTTCGTTCTTTCTTTCTTTTCGTTTTCCCTTCCTTACACCCATCCTTCTTTTCGTTCTTTCCTCCTTTTTTTGTTATTTTTCTTTCTTTCTACCTGGCTAAGAAAGGTTCTTTGGAAATGTTGAAGTACATTGTGTGGCCAGAGCTGGAACAAGCTGGTTGGTTGGTCTGCTCGTCTGCTTCTTTGTTTGTTTCTATCTCTTTTTTTTAGATTTGGTCGAGACAGAGTGTGTGGACATCTTCATCTATTTGTCTTTTCATCCATCCATCTATCCATCCATCCCATCATCTCACCACATCACACCCACCCACTTATTTGCCTATCTGTTTTTTGGGTCTTTTTTCTCTGGTTGACCGTCTGTTGATCTGTTTCTTTCCCTCTTTTCCGCCTCCCTTCAGTCGTTTAATTGCTCTATCATTCTTTTTTTCTTTTTTTTCTTCTTCCTTCTTTGATACTAATAATAACAATGAATATTTAGGGCTCTTAATCTTGACAAAATCCCTAAGCGCTTACAATCATAATAGAAAAGAATACTAAAAGAATGAAGCAATAAATAACATACAAACGCTCACACTCAGACACACATACACACAAACACACATATGCGCGCTCATGCGCCCCCCCCCCCCCCCCCCCCCCTCCCCCCCCCCCCCCCCCTCCCCTACAAGCACACACACCCCACACTTGGGGCACACAGACACACTTTCATTTATTTTGTTATTTATCTAGCCAGAGAAACGGTCAGCGACGGTCAAGCTGTACGTGAAGACCCTGACAGGAAAAACAGTGACAGTGAGCTCTGAGGACAGCCAGGCGGTGGAGGACCTGAAGCGACAGATCCAGGACAGGGAGGGCATCCCCCCGGACCAGCAGCGCATCGTGTTTGCCGGCAGGCAGCTGGTGGACGGCAGACTGTTGTCCGACTACAACATCACTGACGAGAGCACCGTGCATTTAGTGCTCAGGCTGAGAGGTAGGCCAAACCTGCTCCCCTTTGGTAAGCTTTTGGGACTGTCTTCCCTGCCTCTGTTGAGACTGTCCTTCCTGCCTCTTTTGGGACTGTCTTCCCTGCCTCTGTTGGGACTGTCCTTCCTGCCTCTTTTGAGACTGTCTTTCCTGCCTCTTTTGAGACTGTCTTTCCTGCCTCTGTTGAGACTGTCTTTCCTGCCTCTTTTGAGACTGTCTTTCCTGCCTCTTTTGAGACTGTCTTTCCTGCCTCTTTTGAGACTGTCTTTCCTGCCTCTGTTGAGACTGTCCTTCCTGCCTCTTGAGATTGTCCTTCCTGCCTCTTTTGAGACTGTCTTTCCTGCCTCTTTTGAGACTGTCTTTCCTGCCTCTTTTGAGACTGTCTTTCCTGCCTCTTTTGAGACTGTCTTTCCTGCCTCTTTTGAGATTGTCTTTCCTGCCTCTTTTGAGACTGTCTTTCCTGCCTCTTTTGAGATTGTCCTTCCTGCCTCTTTTGAGACTGTCTTTCCTGCCTCTTGAGATTGTCCTTCCTGCCTCTTTTGAGACTGTCTTTCCTGCCTCTTTTGAGACTGTCTTTCCTGCCTCTTTTGAGACTGTCTTTCCTGCCTCTTTTGAGACTGTCTTTCCTGCCTCTTTTGAGATTGTCTTTCCTGCCTCTTTTGAGATTGTCTTTCCTGCCTCTTGAGATTGTCCTTCCTGCCTCTTTTGAGACTGTCTTTCTTTCCTGCCTCTTTTGAGACTGTCTTTCCTGCCTCTGTTGAGACTGTCTTTCCTGCCTGTCTTCCTATTTTAGGCATGAGGTTTTTCACCCTTTATACTCATTTCTGCCTTTTCGATGGCCCCCAATAATATTTTTTGAGATCGAAAAGAAACTAACCAAGTGTATAATTACTTCTTATGAGTATAATATGTAAAAAAGACTAAATTATATATCAAGTTTTTTAATGTTGTTTTCAAGGCTTAGCCCCTTCGCCGCCAGCCATTTTTTTAGCCCAAATTACCCAATGTTTGATGCATGGCATAGTTGTAGCGGGTCATGTGGCCTATACATTAATATTTTTGAGTATTGAGTATCTTTTTCTAAATATTTACACAGGCGCATATGCAAAAAATATCCACTTTGAAGTCAAAATCAATGTTAAAATCTTATTTTGAGATGAACATTAAATAAACAAAGATGATTTGCTTTTTTTTTTCATCAGCGTGTGTAATGCACGTTGAGTCTTTTTCTTCTTGTGAGTTATGAATGGTCGACACGAGACGCACTCAAAGATCTGTAAATGTGGGTTGGGCAGAATCCAAACTGTATGTGTGTTGTGTCTTTGCACGTTGTTTTTTGTCTTTGTTGGTCCAGGAGGGCCGGGACCGGAGGAGCTTCAATCACAGAACAGTGAGTGCCTCTGTTTCTGCCTTGCTTCTGAAGAAAATGAATAATGTATGTGCTGCATTGTTAGTATAGGAATGAACAGGCTCTCTGTGTTGTGTAGTCCTCTTCATAAGTCATAGGCTTCTGAGGAAAATGAATAATGTATGTGCTGCATTGTTAGTACAGGAATGAACAGGCTCTCTTTGTTGTGTAGTCCTCTTCATAAGTCATAGGCTTCTGAGGAAAAGGAATAATGTATGTGCTGCATTGTTAGTACAGGAATGAACAGGCTCTCTTTGTTGTGTAGTCCTCTTCATAAGTCATAGGCTTCTGAGGAAAATGAATAATGTATGTGCTGCATTGTTAGTACAGGAATGAACAGGCTCTCTTTGTTGTGTAGTCCTCTTCATAAGTCATAGGCTTCTGAGGAAAGTGAATAATGTATGTGCTGCATTGTTAGTATGAACAGGCTCTCTTTGTTGTGTAGTCCTCTTCATAAGTCATAGGCTTCTGAGGAAAATGAATAATGTATGTGCTGCATTGTTAGTACAGGAATGAACAGGCTCTCTGTTGTGTAGTCCTCTTCATAAGTCATAGGCTTCTGAGGAAAATGAATAATGTATGTGCTGCATTGTTAGTACAGGAATGAACAGGCTCTCTGTGTTGTGTAGTCCTCTTCATAAGTCATAGGCTTCTGAAGAAAATGAATAATGTATGTGCTGCATTGTTAGTACAGGAATGAACAGGCTCTCTTTGTTGTGTAGTCCTCTTCATAAGTCATAGGCTTCTGAGGAAAGTGAATAATGTATGTGCTGCATTGTTAGTATAGGAATGAACAGGCTCTCTGTGTTGTGTAGTCCTCTTCATAAGTCATAGGCTTCTTTCTTTATTGTCCACTGGCATTGTACAACGCACATGGGAAACTTGTCTTCCAACGTGTAAAATAAGATGAGATATATCAAAATAAAAATATGGGTAAAGGTCAAGATGTGCAACCCCCCCCCCCCTACCTATCTCGGTGAATTCTATTTTTCCGTTATTGCCTTTCTTACCATACATAAAGCTCTATTTTAGGAACATTTTTAGCTAATAACCTTTTTGGAATACTAACCCTAACCCTAACCCTAGCCCTAACCCTAACCCTACCCCCCACCCTATAAGACGGAAAAACGCAACGAACCACAACTGTGACAAATCGCGGTGTACTGCAGTACATAGTGGGGGGTAGGGTTAGGTTTAGGGCTAGGGTTAGGGTTAGTATTCCAAAAAGGTTATTAGCTGAATATGTTCCTAAAATACAGCTTTATGTATGGTAAGAAAGGCAAAAACGGAAAAATAGAATTAACCGAGAAATGCAGGGGGGGTGGCACATCTTTACCTTTGCCAAAATATGAAATACAAATAAAAATCTTCCCCCTATTCCCTTTATTGGCTTTATATAAAAACACACAATGGCAGCAACAACGAAAAAGGATTCAATAAGAAATGCAACGCTAACCGCAGTTTTAAATCTTAACGTTTTGATGTCATGATTCTGCCGTCCACGACGTATATATACGTCCTCTATAGCGCTTCAGTACTTGCCACCGACGTATATATACGTCGCCGCTAAGTAGCGATATTGCCTCGTTCAAATATTGCGCGGCAAGCCAGCGGCACATGCGTAAGTAGTAGGCGGCAGCGAAGGGGTTAATTCACATTAGGCCTTGTGCCCAGAAGATCCGCAATCGGCAAGTTCCATACGGAAACCCCACACACTTATCACACTTATAAGAACTAAGCGGATGGGATTACGGAGGGGTTTCCGCGTGTAGTGGGCACACTCTTTCATATTTCTTACTTCCTGATATGTTTGTGGATTGTGCATGTGTTTCTGTGCGGAACTTGCTTGTATATGTGTACACTGCCTAAGGCTTATGATGAATGTTTCTGAAAACTACATGTGCTTCTCACAAGGTGGGGTAATTGGATCGGGGTAATTAACGCACAGACAAAGTGGGCAATTGGAGTGTTTGCTGCACTAGCACAGGACATGTTTTAGTGCTGGTTGGGCTTTTGTTGTGTGGGATCTGACCACATGCCGTCACTCACCGATAATTACATCCCTTTGCTTCTCCCTGATATCCAAAAGTTCTATGGAAACGCAAAGAACAACAACCCTTTAGATCTGATGACATGCCGTCACTCACCGATAATTACATCCCTTTGCTTCTCCCTGATATCCAAAAGTTCTATGGAAATGCAAAGAACAACAACCCTTTAGATCTGACGACATGCCGTCACTCATCGATAATTACTCCCCTTTACATCTCCCTGATATCCAAGAGTTCCAGGGAAATGCAAAGAACAACAACCATGAGAAACTCTGACGACATGCCGTCACTCAATAATTACAAATCCAAGAGTTCCAAAACATTTAGATCTGAACTCATCGATGCATCTCCCTGATATCCAAGAATGTGTCCCATTCTATAAGAGCACGATGGAACACATTGGTGTTTAGTGCACGCAGAGTGAAACCTGCACCTAACCATGACCTAAGCCACTGATGGTTTTATTATTTTCAAGCTTGTACGCTTGCAGGAGCCCTCAAGCAGACAGCACATTTGTCCACGGGAGGTAGTGCTCCTCCCCCCAAAGCACTGGCTTTTCAGAGAAGAGCGATGATTGAAGAGAGTTCAGAGTTTGATGATTGGAGTGATGAGAGTGGTGAGAGTGCTGCTTCCTCAACCTCTTCAGAAGGCGAAATGGCAGAAGATGGAGAAGAAGAAGAATCAGAGTCTGGAGAAGAAGAAGAAGAAGAAGAAGAATCAGAGTCTGGAGAAGAAGAAGAAGAATCAGAGTATGGAGAAGAAGAAGGAGGCAAGGGGAAGGGGAGGAAGACAAAGCCACCCAGATTGGAGGAGATGGATTCTGACGAAGAAGCTGGAGCGTTTGAGTGCCTTGGTAAGCTTGAGCATGTTGTCAGTTTGTCCCTGGTTTTGCTATGTTTTCCTGTGTTGAGGCACTTTTCGCATCAAAGAGACACCGTTGTTGGTTTGCCTGTCAGTATCTGTTTGTTTGTCAAAGAGACACCGTTGTTGGTTTGCCTGTCAGTATCTCTGTTTGTTTGTCAAAGAGACACCGTTGTTGGTTTGCCTGTCAGTATCTCTGTTTGTTTGTTAAAGAGACACCGTTGTTGGTTTGCCTGTCAGTATCTCTGTTTGTTTGTCAAAGAGACACCGTTGTTGGTTTGCCTGTCAGTATCTCTGTTTGTTTGTTAAAGAGACACCGTTGTTGGTTTGCCTGTCAGTATCTCTGTTTGTTTGTTAAAGAGACACCGTTGTTGGTTTGCCTGTCAGTATCTGTTTGTTTGTTAAAGAGACACCGTTGTTGGCTTTCCTGTCAGTATCTCTGTTTGTTTGTGGAAACACCAACTTTTGCATGGAATGTTATTGTGGATAAGTGAGGGTATGTACGTCAAAGAGACAGATTGGCGGAATGTGCCCTATTTGTTTCCTTCGTGATAGCACCTTCGGGGTTTCACCTGACTGTTTTAAAATTGTGCGGATCTGAATGTCAATCATGGTTTGGACTGTAGCTAGGTATAATTGCTTTCAGTAAGGCTGATATCAAAAGCTATTGATCTTTGTTGATTTATTTCTCTTGTAGCAGTAGGATATGTCCTTTTTGCAAAGGTCTGCATTGTTGGTTTGCTTTTTCAGTTTCATTTCACTACAGAGAAACCCTTATTCTAAGACCCTTCCTTGTCAGTGTCTGTGAAGGTGCCATTTGTGCCAGACAATTCAACGTTCCAAAATGCCTTCTCAGTGACCACTGTCTGCAAGAGCCCTCCATTTTATGGCCAATTTGTTTTTCAGTTTTTGGAAGTTTAAGAGTTTGACTGTATTTTGAGCCTGCCTAAAAGTATCTGTCTGTCCAAGATCTGGTTATATTCTTATCTTCAGTATTTGTAAGCCCATCCTGACAGAAGTCCTCATTACCATGGAAATTGGTTTGTTTGTTTGTTGTTGGGAGGGGTTTAACCGTTGTTTTTTTGCCTCTTCAGTTTTTTGTTCTTTTTTTTCTTTAGTTGGTTTTGTTATGTCAAGTGGTTTAGTGTAATAACTCTGAGAAGAGAAAGTGTTGTAGTTTGCCTAGAAGCTATGATTTCATCATGTTAAACCGTTCAAACAGTAACAGTGGAGAAGCAGGTGTTGTTTAGAGCTGGGTCTTATGTAAAACATTTGATTGATTGGTTGATTGATTAATTGGTTGATTGCCTGATCAATCATCTGTAGAAGTTTGTTAAAGAGACACCGTTGTTGGTTTGCCTGTCAGTATCTCTGTTTGTTTGAGGAAGAGAAGACCGTTGTTGGTTTGCCTGTCAGTATCTCTGTTTGTTTGTGCGAAGAGACACCGTCGTTGGTTTGCACAATCTCAGTATCTCTGTTTGTTTGTTAAAGACTAAGAGACACTGTTGTTGGTTTGCCTGTCAGTATCTCTGTTTGTTTGTCACAGACAAAGAGACACCGTTGTTGGTTTGCCTGTCAGTATCTCTGTTTGTTAAAGAGACACCGTTGTTGGTTTGCCTGTCAGTATCTCTGTTTGTTTGTTAAAGAGACACCGTTGTTGGTTTGCCTGTCAGTATCTCTGTCTGTTTGTTAAAGAGACACCGTTGTTGGCTTTCCTGTCAGTATCTCTGTTTGTTTGTGGAAACAACAACTTTTGCATGGAATGTTATTGTGGATAAGTGAGGGTATTGAGGGTATTGTCGTCAGGTAGAAGGCGGAATGTGCCCTCTTTGTTTCCTTCGTGATAGCACCTTCGGGCTTTCACCTGACTGTTTTAAAATTGTGCGGATTTAGAGAATCACAATCATGGTTTGGACTGTAGCTAGTTGTATAATTGCTTTCTTGTAAGGCTGATATCAAAAGCTATTGATCTTTTGCATGATTTATTTCTCTTGTAGCAGCCTAGGATATGTCCTTTTTGCAGAGGTCTGCACTGTGTCAGTGCTTTTTCATTTTCATTTCACTACAGTCAAACCCTTATTCATAAGACCCTTCCTTGTCAATGTCTGTGAAGGTGCCATTTGTGCCAACAATGACAATTCAACGTTCCAAAATGCCTTCTCCTCTGACCACCTCTGCAAGAGCCCTCCATTTTATGGCCAATTTGTTTTTGGCTTTTTGGAAGTTTAAATGTTTGACTGTATTTTGAGCCTGCC
>CM065690.1:9669905-9699905 GCA_017654935.2 Phymorhynchus buccinoides
AGAGAGAGAGAGAGAGAGAGAGACTTTCACACACACACACACACGCACACTTACATGCGCGCACGCACACACACATGCACGCACGCACGCACATACCCCCCCCCCAGACACACACACACACACACACACACACACACACACACACACACACACACACACACACACACACACACCTACACACACACACACACACACACACACACACACACACAAATGAGAGAGAGAGAGAGAGAGAGAGTGTGTGTGCGAGTGGGCAAGCAAGCAGTAAGCATGTACACTGCTTGCCATAATGATCAAACTGAAGCCAGAAGTTTGCTATCCATCCCCTTCCCCCCCCTTCAAACTGCCTTTCATTGGGTGAAAGCTGGAAGGTACTATCTTGAAAGAAAGACAGAAAGATGATTGTAGGTGTAGCTGCGAATTGGGATTCGGAACGAGCGGCGTGGGAGCAACGCCACTGTACGGCCCAGAAGATGGGACAGCCAAAAAAAGAAGAAAAAAAGAAGACAGAAAGATGATTGTACCTTCTGGCTTTCATCTGATGTGTTTTCGTGTCTGTGTGCTTTGCATTGATTATTGATCTCGATTTGCGTTCAGGTCCAGCGATATCAGCCCCTCTTGCAGCGAAACCACTCAAACCGCCGACAGTGGCTGCAGAAGGTATCTTCTTCTTCTCCCTTTTACTGGACTGGGCAAGTCCAACTTTGAGACATGCTAGGCAGCAGAGATGAGATTTTTCCTCCAATTAGCTATATAAATGTACTATTATTATTATTATTATTATTATTATTCCTCCTTTTTGATGGCCCCAGGGGTCATTTTTGAGATCGTGTAAATCCATTGAGAAAATTGGGGGGTGCGGGTAGGGGTGTTAGGCTTTGTGTTGAATCGTAAATGCGGCAAGAAGTTCGATTGATATTTTGTTCTCGATTGGTTCATTCTCGAATGGACATTTCCAGTTACTGCTTGGGGCAGCCAAGACTGCTCTATTTATTATTACTTTGCAGTTTGCAAAGCTTAAAGCGGAATTTTTTCCATTTGCTGATGTAGCCTACACCGGGCCCCGGACCCCCAGCTTCGTTTTTCCTCCTTTTTGGTTTTCTGAGAATCTCATCTCTGAGGCAGGCGGCATATGCTCTCAATGCCTATCATTAACTCACTCTGGACAAATGAGCCAGATCCGGGTCATGGCTTGCACAACCGTTTACGACGAATGAGCCTGATCCGGGTCATGGGTTGCACAACCATTTAGGACGAATGAGCCGGATCCGGGTCATGGGTTGCACAACCGTTTAGGATGAATGAGCCGGATCCGGCTGACAAGCGTTTTGAAGAGGTTTTGATTTCTGGCTCGTAACCAGCTTTCAAGCGCAACGTTATAGCCTACTTTCAGTTTGCTTTGACCTTGCCTTACTTGAAATCAACCAATGATTGCAGACTTTACATTCATGTTTGGCTGTGGGGGAGGGGGGGGGGGGGGGGGGGGTGTTCAAAGATAGGAACGTGTGTTAGCTGTTTTCGTCAATAGGAGACAAACAACGAAGGTTTGAAATCTGATATTTTACGATCATTTAGTGCATGGTGTTGCTAATCTTTTCTGAAAATATTGATGCCTAACTCTTCATAACTTGGTTTTGGTGATTGTTTTACGAACCTAGTCAAGTGCCCAGTCCCCACAGAACAAGGGGAAATAATTCAGCCAGTCCCGAGTGAGTTAAACATTTGGATTTAAGATTTGATTGAAGACTTGAGTTAAAACTATATGTGACCCGATTTCACGAACCGGGTCTTAACTCGCAAGCAGCGATTGTGGTAGAGGCCAAAAACAGGTTCAGTGGGTCAAAAGTATGGATTTTGAGTTTTCACTTGAAATGGATTCTGCCACCATTAAACTTCAACTTGATGCATTGGACTAAGTGAAATTCAAATTGTAAATGCATTAAAACACATTTTAAATGACATACCCCATGGCAATTATCCTATTTTAATCGCCTGTAAAGACTAAATGTTTGATTGAAAACTGTAAACTGAAACCCTGATCGGGCCCCATCATGTTATATATCTCTGGAAAGATTGTGACCTTAACCTGCTTCTGCTCGCGTGCTCGTTTTGAAATCCAACCAATCAGAAGCATGGTATTGCAAAACTTAGGCGTAAACACAGAGTGAGAGAGTTGAAAACTTTGACCAATGAGAGGTTAGGATAGACTCTGTCTCTAGTTACTGAAAGGCAACGCGCAACGGGATTGGTCGAGAGGGAGACAACTTGCTGCTTGCAGTTTCGAAGCAACATGGATATGATGCAGACGATCTCTTTCGAAAGATTGACTTTTTTGCTCAATTCTCGGTCATTTACAACCCTACCAGTCGCAGATCAAGGAGAACTTGGAGCATTGTTAATAAAATATTTCAACTCAACCGATTCCGACGATGAAAACGAAACTGACCGTGACGATGACTGCCTCAAAACTGTAAAACCTGCTTCGGCGACTGCTACACTAGTCAGTGACTAGTGCTAGGCCTAGGATGGGTAAAAAATCTTTGCACCCCGTTTTCTCAAAACGGCCATCTGCTGGGTTACCCTCTTTAACACCCTATAACTTCCTCATTTTTTGTAGTAGAGCAATAAATCATATATCAAAAGAAAGGTAAATGTTTGCAGATTATGTAAATGCTAATATATTAAAATCTGCCATTTTCACCTTAAGACCCACTTTGTGGTGATGGGTCACATATAGACTGCTTGGTCGTCTGGGAGCTCAGCAGAAGAAGGCCTAGTGGCTAGTGTCCTTCGGATGAAACTTAAAACCGAGGTCCCGTGTGCGAACGCATGCACAAGATCTTGCGCACATGTTATAGCCCATTCCATGATTCGGTAGGAGTAGGCCATGCTGTGCCGGTGGAATGGATGACACGAACTCACATAGCATGCATCCTGTGCGCCAATAGCAGTCTAAATGAAGACTTTGGGCGTGGGGCAGGATACACATCCCCAATAGGAAGAAGGTGGTGTAGATGCTACCGAGGCAGGTCCTGAGCACTTCTGGACAGGTGGTTTCTGTCAGGGTTGTGGGCAGTTTGTTCCACTCTCTGAGCGTTCAAGGGAAGAAGGAATAGTAGAGGACGGTGTGGCCTGCTCTGTATCATAACGTTTATGAAACTTTCCCTCCGCCAGCGACCGACCCTCTCTGCTTTCAAAGCTAACCTCAAAACCCACCTGTTCCCCCATCATTAAAGCTCAGCTCTCTTTCTCTTCCCTCCCTTGCCTTTAGGTCTGTTTCTGCTGTATTCCATTTATGTCATACGTGTGTGTTCGCTTTGTATTGCGTTTTTGATTGAATGCATTATGAATGCTAACGTGTGTGTGCGCTTTGATTTGATTTCTATCATGATTCAGTGTATGCTGAATACTGTATGTTGTTGTTATGTGATGAAAATAATAGGTACATGTATAATAAAAATAATTTTCAATGATTATGAGGATGTAAAAGTGTACATAAATTGTTTGTGATCTTTAATCTATAAGGCCTAACATTTTTTGTTCTCTGATGATCCTATGCATTTATTATTTTTATTACAACTGCAGGTCTAGCAGATAATCTAGAGTCATTTCAATTCCCCCAATTTTTCTAACGTCCTGTAAAAGAGGCTGGCAAAATCCTGCCTAACTAGAGATAAAAGGACACGTATGGAAGAGAATAGGTTGATCCAACCAGTCTAGCATCTGTCAAAGTCTTTCACGGGTTGAGAGGCTTTGTATACCCTCACCTGCATCCTTCTCCACCCCCACCCCCCCCCCCCCCTACCTTCCCTTGCTGTTGCACTCTACCCCCAACCCCCCTTTTGTTTTTGACACTCGTCTTTTCCGTGTTCCTTCTGTCAGAACAAAGTCTTTCGGTCAACGTTCTTTCTACTTTCAGGGACCAACTGTCTGGAATACACTTCCCATCAATACCAGACACTTACCTTCAACTTCTTCCTTCAAGTCTGCTGTAAAGACCAACTTTTTTCAACGGTCATAATTCCTCCCCCACCAATCCGCTCCTCTCCACCCCCTTGTACTCAGTTTTCGTGAAATACTGAAGTGGCTGTCACATGGCGTGCCCGCATGTGTGTGTGTGTTTGTGTGTGTGTGTGTTTCTGTAAGTTGTGTACCTTTTTCAAGATATGTGTTTTTGTGCCTTTGTATATATGTACTTTTCTATATTCTACTCTTGTAAAATGTATGTACGTTCGTCATGTTCTGATTGTATAAGATAATGTATATTCTATGTTGTATTTGTATTAAATATGTAAAGCGCTTAGAGCCTTAAATCAGAGAATAGGCGCTATATAAATAATCATTATTATTATTATGTACACAACACAATGACTACCAAAGCGACAGCCCAGAGACATAGCTTAGCTTATTTATATTATATGCAAGGGCCATGTTTTTAATTCTGAACTGCTTTGATCTTTCAATATGAATGTATATGTTTGAATGGTTTCAGAGGAATCCGAAGAGTCTGACATGGATATGGGCTTTGGTCTCTTTGGTGATGATGATATGGGTAGGTCCTTTGGCTGAATTTTGAATGTTCTTTCTGAGCTGTGTTGCGGTCCATACATGCTTGTGCCTGGGCATGCAAGTGTGTGCGATTACAGATGATAAACTGCATCATATTGTGAGGCGTACCACCCAGGCACGCCTGCCCCTAAAGTTTGCACTAAATTCTGATTTTGTCATTTTAGTTTCTTAGTATAGTTTTATAAAACACACATACACACACACACATACATACACACACACACACATGCGTACACACACACGCATGCACACACATGCGCACACACACGCACACGCACACGCACACGCACACACACACACGCACGCACACACAATCGCACACATGCACACACACACACACACGCATACACACACACACACACACGTGCGCACACATGCACACACACACACACTCGCACACAAATCATTACTACATTTGACAAAAAAAGATTTTGTCTGTTTCTTAAAGCAAGAAGCCCCAGAGCACTTGTTGATTGTTGTGGATGTTGTGTTTCCAAAACTACTACAGTGGAACCTCCCTAATAAGACCTTCAAAACTCATCCAAAATGAGGTCTTATAAAGGAGGGGTCTTAAAAGGGAGGTAATTTTAATACTTCCAAAGAAGGGCAATCTTTCAGAGAGGTAGGTCTTATATGGGAGGGAGTCTTTTAATGGGAGGTCTTATAAGGGAGGTTCCACTGTACCATTCGATGCTTATGTTTTTTTTGTTTTTTTTATTACACATTTTTTTCCATTTTACAATTTTTTAGGAAACATACATGCACATATCATACAAAATAGTAATCATTTTGATAACATGACAAAAGTGACACACAACATTAAATGTAACGAGGACAAAAACAACAACTATGGTAGTAATAGTAACTATGCTAGTGGTGATTGATGATGACAACAACAACAATGATAGCAATGACAATGAAGATGGCAACAACAGGATGAACAACAATGATGACAATAGCATGATGAACAACAATAGTATTAATAAGTAAATAGTAACAAATAATGGTAATAAGCACAACTTCAGCATAGGCAAAATAATTAACAGGAGTAATTATATTCCTGATGACAAATAATTACAGACAATACTATCACTACCACTATTCTCATCATATCCACCACCACAATTACCACCAGCCACCGTCATCTACAACACTATTAGTGAAAATAACATCAACCATTCTCAAATATATACTATAGGCTAACACACACATACACACACACACACACACACACACACGCACTACATGAATGAGTATACACATACCCCACCCCCACCCATCCCTACATCATGGGGTACCCCTACTGTTTACATACCCAGGACTGAATTGTACATGACAACCGTTACCGAAAAGAACATTTGGAGTTATACAATCTGGTGACATGCTGAAAATACCAAAGTAAATAGATAAAATAAAAAATACAAGAACACTGAATTATGAGTGACATATGGGGTAAACATTTGATAGATGTGATATTTAATATAATTTGTACTAAGCTCTGTAAATGTATAATCATACACCAGGGAAAAGGCGAGAAAAGGGTGGAGGGGGGGGGGGGGGGGGGGGGGAGAAGAAGAAAGAAAAAAAAAAAAAATGGTGGAGTGGGTTGGAAAGAAGTTAAGATATAATTGGGAAATACGGGAACCAATTTTCTTCAAATTTTGTTGCTGTATAGTTTAAAACAGACAAATACTTTTCAATGCAAAACCTATTTTTCAATACAGCAACAAAAGCCTGTAGATTAGGGTGGACATCTTGAAGTTTACATTTATAAATGTAGAATTTAGCCAACAAAAGCAAAAGGTCCATTACCTTGTCAGTTCTTGTATTTAGTCTAACCCCAAACAAAATTAATTCCTTGCTAAACCCCATGTTATAACAGTGTTGACATTTATCTTTTAACATATTTTCAAGGTCAGTCCAAAACTTTTGTATAACAACACAATCATGCAGCATGTGAGGAATTGTCTGTTCTTCTTGGTTACAAAAATTGCACAAAGGAGAATCAACAATTTTCTGTAGAAACAAATATCTTTGAGTTGGGAGCAATCTATGTAACAACCTGGTCTGGAACCACCGCAGCTGGACATCAGCAGTAGTCTTAAAGCAGTGAGAAAAGATTAATTTCCAATTAAGATTATCAAAAAGATTATTCCATTTAGTGATAGCAGCAGGGATGGCCTTGTTATTATTGAAAACAGTTTGTATATACTTGCTGCCCTTCTTAATTGAAAACCAAATTTTTTGATCCAACAGTTTGTACCTGTTAGTAACAATAATATTTAACTTTTGACTGTAAGAACGAATAGCATTCAGAATACCTATATATAAAACAAAATTAGTTCTTACACCATGCTTATGTTGTTGATCAGTGGAGGTGCGTCATGAAATTTGTAAAATAGGAAAAAAAAAGCTCCAAAGCTAATTCACTTGTATGTCGTAGTTTAAAACCAAAAAACCCTTTTAAAGCTCATATCGATGGCTTGGAGTCAAAACGGACTATGTTTAGATAGTCCATTTACGTATTATTGGACTTATTGCAAAAACTAATAACTTGTATCAAACAATGACTGCAGAAATATATAAAGGGGTTATGCTTTTTATATTTTTACAGTCTTTTTTATATACAAGATATTAGTTTTTGTAATATATCCAATATAATGATAGTCCGTTTTGACTCCAAGCGATATATGCCCCAATCTATAGGTTTGTTGTGTATATTTTCCTCCTTTTTTTCAGTTTGTGGATTTTGTCTCTTATTTTCATAAGCATTTATTTGAATCCTTAGGTATGATGTACTGGTTCTTTTAAGCTAAGTGTTTGATTGCATTCATTGTTAGTGACCTTCGATTTAACGTGTGTGCATTTTCAGTGTGTGATGCAATTCGATCAGCAAAGTTTGGAAGAGACCGAGAACGAGAACGAGGTATTACGCTGTCAAGGTCACGGTCAAGATCAAGAGGTAGAGTGTTTTCTGGAGTCTTAGGACTGTCCTATACGGCACATCTTATGATACACAACATTCAGATTGTGTTAGTATATTTTCATACTGTATCACTAGTTATAGTGTAAAGTGCAGGGTTCTTAGTTGGAGAAAAAAGTATCACCTTACAATCTGAAAAGTACTGTATGTATGAGACTTTCATGTTTTTGGCTCACTCGTGTTAACTTTGTTGAGTGAGTCTATAGTATGATAGTTGTTCGGTTGTGTGTCTGTGTCTATGTGTGTGTGTGTTGCGTCCGTGGTCTAATCTCCGAACGGTATACATTGGCATTTTCTCGGGAAATAGAAGGCGTACATTGTTCAAACTTTCAATACACATAGATGTTTATGCAAGCTTTCAAACAATAGTGATTTGAATAATTAAATGCTTACAACAACACTGTAAACAGATAACAAACAGATAACATTTTAGATCAGTGGGTTAGAGAGTATTCAACAGGCAACATGAGTTAAGAAACTCATCAACACTGAAAGCCTCGATAGCTCTTGTGCCAATGGTTCCGGGTTCGATTCTCAGCAAAGGCACTTTTTATTTTTGAATTTGGTAGTTTTTGGTATTTGGTATTTTCTTGTATCAGAGAGCTGCTTCCACCCGGAAAACTATGTCGCTGTACCTTTGCCTTTTCTTTTGCTTTGGGAAAGTGAAACGTGTGTGCTGATAGATTCTTCAGACTTGTTTGTTGTAACTGTTGTTCACTTTGGAATGCTGCAGAGAGAGATGTTGGTGAGAGTGCTCCTGTGGCTTCCAAGAAAGTCCATGGTAAGTCAGTCAGAACGTAGACACGTGGATGATGTTCATGTCGGCAGTGAGCGCCAGAAGGTACTACCACTAAAGGAATAATGAAGGACGATAGAGACTTCTGGCGTTCATCTGACAAATTATTATACTAGAAAAAGTTCAATTGTTCAGAACAATTATATTTTTTTAGTGGAACCTCCCTTATAAGACCTCGCATTATAAGACTCCCTCCCATAGAAGACCTACTTATCTGGGACATTGCCCTTCTTTGTAAGTATTAAAATCACCTCTCTTAAAGACCCCTCCCTTATAAGACCTCATTTTGATTATTTTTTAACTCATTCGGGGCGAATGAGCCGGATCCGGCTCATGACTCGCACAACCGTTTAGGACGAATGGCCCGGATCCGGCTCATAAGAGTTTTCAAGAGGTTTTGATTTCTGGCGTGTAACCAGCTTTCCGGTGGGAAGTCATAACCTATTTTCAGTTTGCTTTGACCTTGCCTCTCTTGAAATCAACCAATCATTGCAGACTTTATTTTCAGCTTTGGTTTAGAGGGAGGTCAAAGATCGGAATGTGAAATTTTCCTTTTTTCTATGTGTTAGCTGTTTTCGTCAATAGGAGACAAACGATCGTTTAGTGCATGGCGTTGCTAATCTTTTCTGAAAATATTGATGCCTAACTCTTCATAACTTGGTTTTGGTGATTATTTTACGAACCTAGTCGAATGCCCAGTCCCCACAGAAGAAGGGGAAATAATTCGTCCAGTCCCGAGTGAGTTAAGGTCTTGTAAGGGAGGTTCCACTATAGTAGGATTCTTAGATACTGTTGATGTGCTGATGCACATAGCTGGCGCTGACTGCTCACAATGCTACTATTCAACTTCCATTTTGAAGTGGCAGGATACTAAGATATAGGTAATATAATGCTGTGTGATGGAGAAAGCAAGAGGTCTCTGTGCATCGTATTTCCATGTGTAAACAGTTTTGTATGAAATTTATTTATAAGAACGAACATATGTTTGCTGTTATTTCATTATTATGTTCTGTTCCAGTGTCATTACTTTTGGCAGCCAATATTGTGTAGCTATTCTGTGTTTGAGCGCCTTGTATAATCTTTAAGCTTGTTGTGCTCATTTGCATTTGTTCACGTTGCTACTATGTTGATTATCAATACAAATTTGTTTAACCCTTTCACCGCCAATTGTCGCATTTTTAGCACCACACATACATTAACACCCATGTCACTAAAAGGCATCAAATTAGGACCTGTTATCCAAAGACCCTTTTTTATTCATTTTGGGAGGTCTAACATTATATGTCACAGAGGAATTCGCAATATTGCAGATATTTTATTTTCTCTGCCCAGTTAAGTTTAATGGCATTTTTTGGGCTGAAAAATGGCTGGCGGTGAAAGGGTTAAACCAACGAATATTGCATGACCATATTTTTCAGACTATAAGGCGCACCCCCAAAATTTTACACAAACGTAAGATTTTGTTACTATATTATCAGTCACATTATGCAGCGTATGGGTTTCAGTTTGGGAAAACAGTATCGCATTATTGTCTGAAAAATATGGTTCGTATAGACAAGAAACCATTAGGTTCGCATTATATATCACATGTGTTTGTGTCCTTGTGCCAGTAGGTTCATTAAAATGTTATTTTAAACAAGCAGACACTGAGTCGTGGGAAAAGCATGATGTGTTCATACACACTTTGTGTTTCCACACACTGAGTCGTTGTGGGAAAAGCATGATGTTTTCATACACACTTTGTGTTTCCACCTGCAGGCGGTCCTCCGGCCCCACAGCCTGCAGGAAAGGAGAAGACAAGGGAAGAGAGGCCCAGAGAAATCTCCGCTGTATCCGGAGGGACCCTGACTCCTGAGGAGCAAAAGGAGAGATATGCCAAGCTCTTGCAGAAACGGGGCTTTGCTTTTGGTGGTTCTGGAAGCGCCCCTCCTCCCCCTCCTACGTCCTCCCCACAGCCTCCTCCTCCTCCTCCTCCCCCTGCTGCTGCTTGTCCCCCTCCTCCCTTACGATCCAAAAAATCCTTCATGTCCTTTCTCAAGACCAGTGCGGTTTCTCTGTCTGACAACTCTGGTGCGTTTCTTGCTCAAGATATGGCCGCTCCTCCCGCACCCCCACCCCCACCACCTCCCCCTGGTGGAGCCCCACCCCCACCCCCACCCACAGTCTCAGCATCTGCAGCATTTAGCGCAGCAGCACCGCCTCCTCCTCCCCTGCCTACTTTTGGAGCAGCCATACCCCCGTCCCTTCAGCGATGGTCAATGGGGCGGCGTGGAGCGGCAAGAGGTCCCCCATCGCAGCCTCCACCACCATCAGTACCAGCTATGCCCCAAGCAGCTCCAGTGATGATGATGATGATGCCGCCACCTCCCCCTCCCCCAGAAACCCAGCTTCCAACGCCGGCCAGACGCCAGGAGCTCAGAGCCCAGCTCATGACCAGCCTGGAAAGGAAAATGTCAGAGAAAGCAACCTTACAGTCTTACGTCCCGCTGCCACAGTCTGCAGCATTCAGCGAACCACCGCCCCCACCCACACCCCCGCACTCTTCAGGCACCCGCGGGAGAGGAGGGAAAGGATTGCCCAGAGGAGGAACGAGGCAATCCTCACCCCCACGCAGCGGCCGTGTCACAGCATCAGGTATGACACAGGAAGCACGGATGATGGCGGTGCCACAACCAGCCATGCTGATGATGGAGACCGAAGAGAGAGCGCCACAACCACTGCTGTCGCGCGGTGGACTCCCTCCCCCTTCGAGAGATCAGAGAATGACGGATGTCTCCTCGCCGCCCATACCTCCTCCAGCTGTCTTTAGCCAAATGATCCCCAAAGGAGGACTGCGCAAATGTCAAGTCAGTGCGCGCGTGAGCAGGAAAATGGACGAGATCGCCATGGAGGATGAAACGGAATCAACGCCCTTGAGAGTTGCGGCACCGGGGTCGACGCTGCATCAGATGCTATCAGCCTCCCTGGGGATATTCCGAAGTACATCCATAGCTGCTGGTGTGAGCGTGGAAGAGAAGGGAGGGGGGAGGTCGGGGAGAGGGAGGCTCCTGGATCAGATCAGATCGGGCGAGGGGTTGAAGCGCAAGGAGCTGCCGTGTTCCTCGTCGCGCTGGGAGTGTGAAGAGGATCACCTGCTGAGGAGACAGGCGCAGGAGGAGGAGCAGCGGCGCCTGAAGAGCCTCAAGACGGGGATGGATTACGGCGGGGGAAGGAGGGAGGGGGAGGGGCTGTGCTGCACTGGGCTGGAGCTCAAAGCCTGGAAGCAGCATATGAAGACCAGCCAGAAAGAAGCTGTAGCGTGGCTCAAGGTAAGAGTGTGTGCTTGTGTGGGGGTGGGTGTGGGTGTAGGTGCTTGTGTAGAGGTGGGTTAGGAATATGTGGACAAAAGTTCTCTCTATTCTAACCATTATTTTCTGTTTAAAAATTTGCTTCACAAGTCTGAAAAGCTTGCCTTTAAAAAAAACCCTTATGTTTGTAATTGTAACATTATATTACTGTAAAATTATGTTGGTTCATCATTCACCACAGTGTAGGCTAATATTGTTTTTTTGTTTTTGTGTTTAAAAAAAAAAAGTTTTTACATGATCAAATATGCTTTTATGCATGTACTTGTCTACTTTTTTACTTTCCTTCTGTGGTTTTATAGTAGTGTAGATGTGCTCAAAAAACATAAGTGCATTTTTTTATATTGTGGCTCTTGTAATGTCTTTACATGATAATTAAGCTTCTTTGTACATGTTCAGTTTCTGTATTGGTTTCTTTGTTTTACTTGTGTTGCTCTTCTATTGGACATGTTCAGTTTCTGTATTGGTTTCTTTGTTTTTTACTTGTGTTGCTCTTCTATTGGACATGTTCAGTTTCTGTATTGATTTCTTTGTTTTCTGCTTGCCTTTGTCCAACCAGCATAAGCTGTTCTGCGACTTGGATCTGACTGTGGGGAAGCTGGTCAACATCGATATGGTGAAGTGTAAAGACCTGCTGCTGGCCAGTGGAATCAAATCTCTGGGTGAGTTGGTCATTAATACCAGCAGAATTCTATCCGCTACATGAGTCTGGTTGCATGCACAACTGGCTAAGGATAGACTTTTGTATTGCTGTGCGCAGCTCTTTTACTCATGTATAATTGTGAGTGTGTGTGTGAGTGCGTGCGTGCGTGCATGCGTGTGTGTGTGTATGCGTGCGTGTGTGCGTGCGTGCGTGTGTGTGTGTGTGTGTGTGTGTATGTGTGTGTGTGTGTGTGCGGTCGTGTGTGTGTGTGTTTGTGTGTGTGTGAGAGAGAGAGAGAGAGCATGGATGCTCCTGCTTTCAGGATGTCCTGAAATGCAGGACTTTTTAATTGTCTGGAGCCGGCGCCGCCGGATAAAGAGAATTTGAGAAGCGACAAATTTCCTATTCACAAACGTTTTTTTTTCGGTTTCTCTCATGTGTAGAATATAAAAGAACTGAATACAGATAAGTATTTACATGCCTTTACCAGGAACTTTGTATTTTTATAATTGTTTAAGTCAAGTTGTTAACTTGCAGGAATTTTAAAATTTCCCAGGAGAGAGAGAGAGAGAGAGAGAGAGAGAGAGAGAGAGAGAGCGTAGCTTTTACTTTCTAGTGAATTCATATTTGTTTGCCTTTAATATTCTTCCTTTTTTCTTTTTTTTTAGAGATGGAAATCATTTTATTTAAGAACAATTACAACATATTTAATAGTAAAACATTTAGTTAAAAAAAAAGTTATAATGATGGTTTAAAGAAAAATGGTGGCAAGTCCAAACAAAGAAGTTTTGAAAAATACATGAGGTTTCACATCGCCAATTATATTACTTCCAATTGATGGGGCCTTTAATTTTCTTGTTCTCGATGTAAAGCGCACTGAGCTCATGTGAGACAGAGCGCTATATAAATTCAAATTAATATTTATTATTATTATTAAAAGACCGTGATAGTTTGTGCCAAAAATAACATGTGACAATAAAGTACATTTGTCTATAAACACAATCTCAGTCTTGAAATGTTTACTTTAGGAAATCTGAAATGGGGGGTGGGGGTGAGGGCAATCCTTTGGTTTTAATTTTTGATGATGTTAACCCTTTCACCGCCAGCCATCTTTGAGACAAAAATTTCCATTAAACTTACTTGGCTACAGAAAAGATTTCATCTGCGATATTGTGGGATTTGTCTTTGTGACACATTTAGAATAGGGTCAATCCTTACTGCCCAAATTTAGGAGCACAATATCATTGAATAACAGACCCTGATTTCAAGGATTTCAATGACATGGGTGTTAAATCATTGTGGTGCAAAAATGCAAGGGTTAACTGTCATTTGATAGCAAATTTTAACTATTTTGCCTTCAGATTTATCACTTTATCACGAGTTTCATGAGGTAGGGGCTGTGCACATGACATACAGAAACCTCACGCGCTTATCCGCAAATAAGTAAAAGAAAGCCAACAGTAAGTGGGTGGGATAAGTGCACTGGTAAAGGTCAAGATGTGCCACCCCCCCTACCTATCTCGGTTAATTGTATTTTTCCGTTATTGCCTTTCTTACCATACATAAAGCTGTATTTTAGGAACATTTGTAGCTAATAACCTTTTTGGAATACTAACCCTACCCCTAAACCTAACCCTACCCCCCACCGTATAAGACGGAAAAACGCAACGAACCACAACTGTGACAAATTGCGGTGTACTGCAGTACATAGTGGGGGGTAGGGTTAGGTTTAGGGCTAGGGTTAGGGTTAGGGTTAGTATTCCAAAAAGGTTATTAGCTAAAAATGTTCCTAAAATACAGCTTTATGTATGGTAAGAAAGGCAAAAACGGAAAAATACAATTAACCGAGATAGGTAGGGGGGGTGGCACATCTTTACCTTTACCAGTGCATGCGTTTCCGCGTGTAATGTGCACAGCCCCTTATTATCACATCTCATTATTTAAAGTACCGGTAATCTTTGTTTTTTTGGTCCGTTAACGATGCTTTTATGTTTTGGGAAAAAAAAACCACACTCAACTAAACTGACAAAGCATGAGAAAGAAATTCAACTTTATTGGAGCGGGAGAAAATGGGGAAGGGGGTAAACTGATCCATCTTGCCCAGTCAGTTTAGATTTTAAAATCCCAACTCATCAGAATTGCAGTCAGATAGTGCTCGTCGACCCCAGGAATTGCTCGTTTCAGGCCACATAAAAATAAAAAAATCACTACCAAATAATTAATCAAGATAGAAACAAACAATTCTTCACAAAAGAAAGGTATAAGTCTTCTAAATAAAATGCCACACACAGCTAGTGTACTTACTCATCTCTTTTATAGACTCAGTAAATATAGTACCCAATACAGAATTTCCGATTTTTTTAGTCGCTATTTGCTTTTTGTAGGAACACAGCTGTTGCTAAGTGAGTCAATAAAACTCGCTAAAATAAGACCCAAATGGCTGTGACATAGTCTAAGGGAAGCAAATTGAAGCATAAATGAGTGTACTTTGACTTTCAACAGTAAGCTCCCTTGAATAGCATTATTTGTGTGTGCTAAAAAAGATAGGAAATTCTGACAGCAGTCGTCTTCAGCCGTCATGAGACTCACAGTGACGGCAGACATCTGACATCGTGACTCCAATAAGTTAAAACAATGCAGTAGTAAGTGGCACAGTGGTAGTGCGTTCGCTTCGTGTCAAGTAAACCCCAGTTCGAACCTGGGTACAGGGGATTTTCCCTCTCACTTTGCACTAGGCTTTGCGGTTTTTCGGATGAGACGATAAACCGAGGTCCCGTGTGCCCATGCACTTAGCACACGTTAAACCCAGTGGCAACGAAAAAGTTGTCATTTGGTCAAAATGTACTCCCCCACACACACCCCTTTCCTTCCTCATCAGTCAGTGCTCCCACACACACACCCCTTTCCTTCCTCATCAGTCAGTGCTCCCACACACATACCCCTTTCCTTCCTCATCAGTCAGTGCTCCCACACACACACCCCTTTCCTTCCTCATCAGTCAGTGCTCCCACACACACACCCCTTTCCTTCCTCATCAGTCACACAAAAATCGCATGCAAAAAAACCAAAAAAATTCAGCCTCAGGCTGCGACGCGCTCTCCAGGTGGGAGCAACCCGAATTTCAAAGAGACGCCTCTGTGACTATAATGTACCTAACCTAGCCTAAGCTATTCTTTATAAGATGCCTCCTTGTGGTTTAATTCAGGCGTGACAGCGTGTGAAGAGCTCCAGCAGCTGGTAGCCACCCTCCTGCTGCTCCTGTCCGTTCTGCTGGTGGATGCCGGCCATGCCCACCAGCAGGGAGACAGGGAGGCCATCCAACTTCTGAAGGCGCTGATCACCGGCAGGAACGTGCAGACCGCGGGTTCTAGCACCGTGTCCGATGGTCAGGAAGCCGCGCTGCCTGCTTGCCTCAGCAGCGTCAAGGGATCCGTGCTGTGTTGCCTGGACGCCAACGCTCGCCACCCCCTGGCCTGCTCCAACCTGGAGCTGGCTTCTGATTGGCCCACGTTTTGTGGGAGGGTGCTGGGAGTGATGATGTAAGGGCGATGGTGATTGGTGGGTTTGTTCTTTTGTGTGTGTTTTTTTCTTCTATAAAGGTAGGTTGGGGTGAAATTTTGGAGCTTGTGTTACAAAGAATGTTGCAAGTTAGTAATTTTGTAAAATGGAAGAAGTAGTTTGTAATAAACGTATAGAAACTGAAAGAATTGTGGGGTGAAATGGATTGCAGATAAACGTTACATATAAATTGTGAATTTTCTGTTTGATGTCCATCGTTTCAGATACATGTGGACCTCTGGGTCCCATTAGCACCTCCGGGTGTTTCACATGTGGTGATTATTGGAAAGTTTGCTTTTGAACTTTTTTTGTTATTAACGATAAAGTCGGTAATATAATTATTTGTGTTTACTTAGAAATCATGATTATTTGTTGTTGTCTGAAAATCATGTTGATAAATGGTTGGTTATAATATGTGATTATAAAAATCAGAGCATCTTTCTCCTCTTTGAACTGCTTCAGAATATTATCCATTATTCCGCGCCTTTCTCAAAAACGTTAATCCTCTCAGTAGGACAAAGAAATCCCATTGAGATGGGAAAAATCCTTGGTTGATTGCATGTTTCACTTGCCTTCATGTGGGCTGATGAAAGATCTATTTCATGTTAAGCATTATCAGAGTGAAATCAAAAGATGGCTTCACGCTTAATTCATCAAATCATAATCAGATTTTATCTTCACAATTAAAGCTAAGTTTGTTGTGTATCAGTTAAGCAGTCATATTTTCAAAGTGATACCATTTGTCGTATTATATAATCACATTCATTATTTTGCTTTATTTGTTGTTAATTCCTAATGTTGTAATATTGTGTCAGAAGTCTCACACAGTCTTTCAAAATCCGTTTTTTATTTAGCTTTTAGTTCTAAAGTTACAGTGTTCAAATATTATGAAATTGCTTGATTTGAAAAGAAATTGCACTTGTTTTCGTTGTATTTTCAAGTAAATGTACTGCTTTAAACATTTTTTTAGTAAACCTTTTTAAATATTCTGTTAATCATGTACACAAAATATATAGTCAATAATTTTGTTGTTGTACCTTTCAATTGTGGATGTTAATTGTTAGTTGACTCACGAACTTTGCTTATTTTATTGCTATTACACAGTTTTCTTGGTTTTTGTTTGATTGTTTTTGAAGATATGCTCTTTGCCAAAAAGAGTCAATCATTTTGAATGAATAGCTGAACAGCTGTTTTTTGTTTTCTTTAATTTTTTTTTCTCCAAGACTTGCTTTCAGAGTACTGATTCATATTTTTAAAGTGAAATACTTGCACGCACACGCACGCACACACACACTCACACACACACACACACACACACACATCCATACATGCTCGCTCATAAGCACGCACATACATGCACAAATGCACATGCACACAGTCGCAGAGAAACAAAATGCTGACTCTTATTTCTTTACCAGCATGTGTGATGAGATCTTGTCTTTCAGCGATCACCTCCATGCAGGAGATGGTGCGCTGTTCAAAGAAACAGACACACAATGCTGACTCTTATTTCTTTACTAGCATGTGTGATGAGATCTTGTCAGCGATCACCTGCATGCAGTAGATGGTGCGCTGTTCAAAGAAACAGACACACAATGCTGACTCTTATTTCTTTACTAGCATGTGTGATGAGATCTTGTCTTTCAGCGATCACCTGCATGCAGTAGATGGTGCGCTGTTCAAAGAAACAGACACACAATGCTGACTCTTATTTCTTTACTAGCATGTGTGATGAGATCTTGTCTTTCAGCGACCACCTCCATGCAGTAGATGGTGCGCTGTTCAAAGAAACAGACACACAATGCTGACTCTTATTTCTTTACTAGCATGTGTGATGAGATCTTGTCTTTCAGCGATCACCTGCATGCAGTAGATGGTGCGCTGTTCAAAGAAACAGACACACAATGCTGACTCTTATTTCTTTACTAGCATGTGTGATGAGATCTTGTCTTTCAGCGATCACCTGCATGCAGTAGATGGTGCGCTGTTCAAAGAAACAGACACACAATGCTGACTCTTATTTCTTTACTAGCATGTGTGATGAGATCTTGTCTTTCAGCGACCACCTGCATGCAGTAGATGGTGCGCTGTTCAAAGAAACAGACACAGGTTTCCATCTTTGGTCTGATGCAATTATGTATTATGCATTCTTGTTTAGATTAGAGATTTTGTAGCAAGGAAACAAATCTTCTATGACATTTATTTTCGTACCATACTTGGGAATTAAAAAAAGAATTACTTCATTCTGTGATGCATGACTATTTCTTCTGTGATATCAAATAATTTTAATGGAAAGCATAAGAGCACAGGTGATTTTACTTGTTAAGCTTGTTGGATGATTCTTGTTGAGATCTGTAATGCTTCTCTATATTCTTAAAGAAAATGATGTTGAAATATTTTCAAGCTTCATACTTACACTTCGGCTTTCAATTGAGAGTTTTCTTTCATCTACAATAATTTTGTTATTAATTTTTAAATGTTGTTGCTTTTTTGCTATGTGTTCTTATTGTTTATTTGTTTGTTTTTGTTTTGTTTTTCACTCTGTGATGCGCCAGATAACTTTTCATTTTAGGAGATGAACTAAAAACAATTGAAACAGTTTTATCACACGAATGTTTTTTTTTTTATCATTTAAAATTGAAAAATCAAATCAAAGGCCAAACTTTGGGGTTGATTTCCTGATTTGTTTTCTTCTCCAAACATGCCGGTTTCCCATTATTAGCTTTCCCATAGTGTGGACTTGATCCCTGTAGCTTAGATAATGGAATTGTGAATAATGTTTACGCTTTTTACCAAGTATACATGTTGCAGAGAAACAAAATGTACAGTGAAACCCGTTTAGTATGAATTCCAGGGGAGAGGGCCAATTTACTCGTTGTAAGCATTGCTCGTTCAAACCATTTTATCGATTTTGGCAACCCTGACGAACCTATCAATCGCTCCTCACATCTACTGTGATGTGCGTGCTGGTAAAGTGTGAAAAAGACAGAAAAACGGAAACAACACACTTACCCAACAAAGCATGGTTGTAAGCCCAGTATCCTGTATCCATAGGGTTTTTAATGCCGATTACAAACACTTTAAAACAGTTTATTAACACACGATAACATCAAAAACATAAAATCCACACACGCGCTTTAAGAGAAAGTTAAAATTTCCTGGAAGTCACAAGATCAGTGCGCAAAGAGTGAATCCAGTGTCGTCTGCTTGCGCTGCAGACACCCAAGTTATATCGGCCAATCAGAATGCCGCTTACATATCGAGGGGTCAGTCAAGATGGCGATGCTGTTGTCAGTGTGTTCTCGTTCTAGCCAGGTAGTTGTGCAAGAAAGCTTGACTTTGGGATGGCGGTGTGGTTGTAAGTGCGTTCTCGTTCTAACCGTGTAGTTTTTGCATAAAAGCTTGACTTTGGGAGTCAATAAATTGTACGTTATATGCAAGTTGCTCGTTGTAGCGAGCTCGTTGTATGCAGAATTATTTAACAAGGAAAAAGAAGGCTTGTGATTGGGAATTTTGAAACCACTCGTTAACACGGGCTCTCGTTTAAACCGTACTCGTACTAAATGGGTTTCCCTGTATGTGTATATATGCGCTTGAACACAATACTCTAAGCTGACAATCATATCAAAGTTTTGCTGCAAAGTCATCATTACTGTGTTCAAGAGAACGTGGCCAGGCAGTGGGGGATGTTCTACTGCCTCGAACACGAACGTGGCCAGGCAGTGGGGGATGTTCTACTGCCTCGAACACGAACGTGGCCAGGCAGTGGGGGATGTTCTACTGCCTCGAACACGAACGTGGCCAGGCAGTGGGGGATGTTCTACTGCCTCGAACACGAACGTGGCCAGGCAGTGGGGGATGTTCTACTGCCTCGAACACGAACGCGGCCAGGCAGTGGGGGATGTTCTACTGCCTCGAACACGAACGCGGCCCGTCATCAATGTGTTAAGCACTACATTGAACCATTGGTGTGCTTGTGTGAAGGTTCATACATGTGGTCACATTTGCTTTCTAATGTACAGCTGTATCTTTTTTGTTACTAAGAAATGCTGTGGAATTTCTTGCTTTTAGTATGCAAAATTTTACATGAAAAAAAAGCTGTCAAGGGCTGAAACTTATTCTCTTGTGAATTATTTTTATTTGACTTTGTCACATATCCCAAGAAATAACTCCAGGAATTTTTTTAATATAATTTCTTGTTGAGATGTACCATTTTGCAACATTTCCAGTATGTTTACAAACAAACCCCTAAGGATTTGGATTTTTGACAACAGAAACATTTTGTCAGGAGCATTTTATCCACTGTATATATTATATTTTGTTTGCTGTGTCTTTTGTGTATACAGACAAACCCCTATTTTACGACCCTCTGTTAAGCGACCACCTCTCATTTGAGACCGGATTTGTTGGCACAGATGCATTTTACTATGTAAACGACCTCTCTTAGACGACTTCCTCTAAAATGCGACTTACGACCGCCATTTTGTTGGTTTTTACGACCGTTGCTGTCGTCTGCATAGACTTCGAGCAAAGGGAAACAACCACGGTCAAGGGCCTGAAAGCGGAGTCGCTTCCCTTGTTGTAGAAAAGATGGCGGAGAGCGTAGGAAAAGCACGAAAACCACTGACTTTGAAAAAGAAAACCACTGACTTTGGACGAGAGTGGAGGTGATTAAAAGAAGTCAGCAAAGTGAAACTGTAATATCGATTGCACAATCCTATGGAGTTGGAAAGACCCAAATCCAGTTTTAATGTCATTGTATGTGTGCATGAAGAAGAGAGTATGAACTGTGCTGAACTTTTTCTTTCTACGGCTGCCAGTGAAAACCTCCGTCATACGACCCCTCCAATTTACGACCGATTTTTCCGGACATTTTGGAAGTCTTAAAATAGAGGTTTGTCTGTATTTGATTGCAATTGAAAATGAAAGCAAACAGATTGTTCTTTTGTGAGATTGGTTTGCTGACTGGTCCTCTCTCTGTGTCTTTCTGTCTGTCTGTCTTCAGTTTTGTGAAGTGAAGGTAGCAAACATACACACGCACACACCACATCACACATGCACAGAGAGAGAGAGTACTTTTACTTACACAAAGCTATATCACACTATGATTCTTTATTTGATTGTGGAATGCTGAAATTCACATAAGATTTTAAAGTTTAATATCAATATTATAAAAGTTATGGTAAAACATACCAGAGCACAGATCCATGGAATCACCTGTAATAAGTAAAACAATGTTTGGGAACAGGTCCAGAACCTTACTGGACACCGAGTATTGAACAGATGACATAATTATGGATCTCGCTCTACACACTCTTTTTCACACAGGCATGCTCAAATACACTCATGCACAGACACATTTGTTGAATGTTTGATACACACACACACACACTACACACGCACACGCACACACACACACATACAATTGTAAATCTGTATTAGGAATGCTGAAGAAAAGTAAGACTTTTAAGGATATGGCTATAAAGATTTAGGCAACGTCTTAAAAAACAAGAACACTTCTTTGGGATTATGATGAAATGTTATGAAAGAAAATGCAATTGCATTTTATCAAGAAGTCCATAAGCTTTTTATTGTAGAGTAAGCATTTCAAATTTAAATCACACAAACACATACATAAAGATACCTACAATGCATTAGACATTCACACAAGCGTGCATGCACATATTCACACACAGGTGCGCGCGCACGCACGCACTTCATACTTAATCGGAATCGGAATGTTTTAAATGTTATTCAAAATAATTATCACATAAAAATGAAATAAAATGTTTGAACAATATTGTTCCCAGTCATAACCAAAAATCAATATATTGCTCACACATACGCACGCATGCACATGCACATGCACAACACACACAGTTTTGCATTGAAAGTTTTCAATCATTTTCACATTCGATCTTTTCCAGAAAGAGGACCATTGCACTTTTACCCCAAAAATCACATCACACCTGATGAATATGTTTCTCTTCAAAATCACAGCCAAGGAATGCAAGTTCACTTTGTTTTTGTTTTCTTTAGGGCACACACACACACATTAGATCTGCAGTCTGTATTAAGTTCACTTTGTTTTTGTTTTCTTTAGGGCACACACACACACATTAGATCTGCAGTCTGTATTAAGTTCACTTTGTTTTTGTTTTCTTTAGGGCACACACACACACACACATTAGATCTGCAGTCTGTATTAAGTTCACTTTGTTTTTGTTTTCTTTAGGGCACACACACACACACACATTAGATCTGCAGTCTGTATTAAGTTCACTTTGTTTTTGTTTTCTTTAGGGCACACACACACACACACATTAGATCTGCAATCTGTATTAAGTTCACTTTGTTTTTGTTTTCTTTAGGGCACACACACACACACACATTAGATCTGCAGTCTGTATTAAGTTCACTTTGTTTTTGTTTTCTTTAGGGCACACACACACACACACATTAGATCTGCAGTCTGTATTAAGTTCACTTTGTTTTTGTTTTCTTTAGGGCACACACACACACACACATTAGATCTGCAGTCTGTATTAAGTTCACTTTGTTTTTGTTTTCTTTAGGGCACACACACACACACACATTAGATCTGCAATCTGTATTAAGTTCCGTGCGGAAACCCCATAAACTATCAGAAATGGGCGGACGGGACTGCGCACGAGTTTCCCCATGTAAGGCGCTCGCTCTTTCATATTTCTTGCTTCCAGATTTATTTCATCATTACGGACTGCGCACGAGTTTCCGCGCAGAACTTCCGCGTATATCTGAACACACAACAAGTAAACAACTACAAGACAGGTGCAAAGTGACGTCATCTTATTCACAAGAGACAAAGCAAAACTACTGGATATTTCGGTGAATACGCCTTTATCAACACAGACAAACAAGCAAACAGCAAAAGGAGCAAAAGGAGCAAAAAAGGAGCAAAAAATCAACAAGATCGAAAAACAATACTTCCCCTCTACAGTCCAATGCGTAAATGATCATTTACCTGCTTTTTGCTATGACTGTTTGCTGTTTGCTTGTTTGTCTGTGTTGATAAAGGCGCATTCGCCGAAATATCCAGTAGTTTTGCTTTGTCTATTGTGAATAAAATAACATCACTTTACACTTGTCGTGCAGTTTGTTGTATGTTCCAGTGACGTTGCAGTCTCTGTCATTTTTTACATTTATTTTTGTATCTGTACACAGCCTAAAAAGGAAAGCAAAACAAAAAAAGCCCATCATCACAACCGCAAAGCTTTCACGACTTCTTGCATCCGGGTCTTCAGTTCCGGCAAATAGCGGTCCCTGATGATGGTGTCCTTGATCCAGTTCTCGCAGCGCATGCCGTAGTCATGGATGCACTGGCGGTAGTGGTGCAAAATGGCGCGCGTGCTGTCGTAGCGTCGCGGGGCCCAGTGCTCGCGGTGCTGCTTGCTGATGTGGTGGATGCCCACCTCGAACACTCGCCTCGGGGACACTAACACTTTGGTTCGAATCTGGGGAAAATAGAGGGAGATTATAAGAATGGTTGGGCGATGTGCTATGTGAAGTGAGAGAGAGAGGGAGAGCTACTAAAAATATCCATACACTCTCACACACAAACACATACACAGAGAGAGACACATCTTGCTGAGCATGACAGGTGAGCAATGAATGCCACAATGAACAGAGAAATCAAATATGGTTATGCTGGGACCAAGACACAGAGAGAGAAAGGGAAAAGAGTGGGACACACACACACACCTTGCTGAGCATGGTAGGGCATACAGTTATGAGGTGATGAAGAAAGTCATTGATCAATATACTGGAGTCAAGTAAGAGAGAGATAAACAGTAAAAGAGACTGAGAGACACACAGATCTTGCTGAGCATGGGGCGGGGTGTACCAAGAGGTTCACAGTCATGATATCGTCGGGGGAAGTCGTTGATGGTTCTGCTGGGGTTAAAAGAGAGAGACAAGCAGACAGACACACAGACCTTGCTGAGCATGGCGGGGCGTACCGTGAGGCTGACAGTCATGAGGTCATTGGGGAAGTCGTTGATGGTTCTGCTGGGGTTAAAAGAGAGACAGACAGACACACAGACCTTGCTGAGCATGGCAGGGCGTGCAGTGAGGCTGACAGTCATTGGGGAAGTTGTTGATGGTTCTGCTGGGGTTAAAAGAGAGAAACAGACAAGTAGACAGAGACACAGACCTTGCTGAGCATGGCGGGGCGTGCCGTGAGGCTGACAGTCATGAGGTCATCAGGGAAGTCGTTGATGGTTCTGCTGGGGTGAAAAGAGAGAAACAGACAAGTAGACAGAGACACAGACCTTGCTGAGCATGGCGGGGCGTGCAGTGAGGCTGACAGTCATGAGGTCGTCGGGGAAGTCCCCAGTGGTCATCATCACCCCGGGGTCGTAGAAGGCGGACTGGAAGGAGTAGCCACAGGTGTCGTTGGGCAGCGCGCGGGGAAGCAGGTCACCCAACGTCCTGAGATTACAATCAACACATTAGGACTGTAGACAGGGGCGGACCAAATGATTTGCAGGGGGGGGGGGGGGGGGGGGGGGAGGGGTACCAGGGGTTCAGGGAGCTGCATAGCTAGGTTTCGGGTTAAGGGGCAATGCCCTTTTGGGTGCCCAGGGGGTGAAGCATCCGGAAAGTTTTGCAATTTAGTGATTATTAAGGCAAAAATTGAGTCATTTTCTTACTTTTCACCCTTGTATGAGGGACATCTTGAGGTAGAGGGGGGGGGGGGGGGTTTCCAGAAACACCAGGAACACCCCCCCCCCCCAGATCCGCCCCTGGTAGTGACAGGGAATGTGCTGCAGATGAGTGCTAGTCTGGTCGTTTCCTACCAGTGACTGCCATAATACAACAAAGGGGCAATTGTTGCTATTTTGAACACCAAGGTCAAATGTGCCTGTTGTGGAAATGTCTTGCCCAGGGTACATCCCCGTTCTCACGGCCAAGAGGATTTAAAGTAAACACAGCTGGCATTGGCGAAGCTCCCCAAACGCCAACTGACCCTCTTTTATAGCAGCAGTAAGAACCAGGGCCTGTATTCACGTTGAGATAGCATGAGACTTAGCATGATGCTCTTCCAATGTCCTGTAGGATTTAATAGGACTTTTGGAGGAGCTTCTAAGTTAGCATGATGCTAAGTCTCATGCTATCTCAACGTGAATACACTCAGTGGCCCAGCACAATAAAGAGTGTATGTCCCGGAAAAATTTGGAATCCGTGAACATTTTGAATTTTACCAGGAAATTTTGGAATCTTCCTGAGCCCAAATTTTCTCAAGCATACAAAGAAGTCATTGAAGATATCAACTGCATGAGAGAGAGAGAGAGAGAGAGAGAGAGAGAGAGAGAGAGAGAATGACAGACAGAGAGGGAGAGAGAGAGAGACTTTAACACATGAATGTATTGATAGAGAGAGAAATGAGAAAGGGTTTACAGTGGGACTAATAATGAACACATCAGTTGTACAAGTTCAAGTTCTCTCTCTCTCTCTCTCTCTCTCTCTCTCTCTCTCTCTCAGGATTTTCATTTGTACAGCATGTAGCCAGCCACTAATATTATTTTCCCCCGATAAAATAGGGAATGTTCCCAGATTCCAACATTTCCCATGACACGTGTATATTATATGTGACCCAGCACCACGAAAGGGACATTACGTCGCTGGACTAGTTTCTCACAACAGGCTTGCAAAGTCAAAAATTGAACTTTTTGACAATTTTCAGTTATGGATATTTTTGTGTTGTCTAACATATTATCTTTCATATTTATAAAGAATAATATTTAATATGGCCTCTAAATGGTCTTATAAAGTGTTTTAAAACGAGCAGGTCAATGGATTTTCTTCAGCTAGGCTAGACTTTAGACTCCGTTTTCTCAAAATGGCCGACGCTCACCCTACTAACTTGATATGCTCATAACTCTGGAACGGAAAAATATATACTGGTCTCCAAAATTTAAGGGCCGGAAGAACGATCTTCTCTCTTCTGTCTTGGAGGCATGCTTATTGAGAGCTCTGGTTGCCGCCCTTAAATATACATTCGTGTCTAACTTTTGCTCAGCAGTGTTCACTACAGTCATGCCTTGCACGTGCAATAGGCAAGAAACCTGCATCAGCCCTGATTCTTCAGCGAAAAGAGACCAAACTTTCGTGATATTCTCGTGAATTTGCCACATTTTAAGCGTACCTGAAAACGCTGTTGCTGTACTGCAATGTCTGCAAAACTGGTTCAGGCACGTGCAACAGGAAGGAAAGTTATTGAGTAGCCTAAGTTTTGCCATTTTCTTCATTGTTGTCTTAGTGTACAATAAATAGATATCAAGCTACTGAAAACAGAAGCCGGCCCTTAACTTTTGGAGACCAGTATATACATTTTTTTTTTTTTTTATCTTTAGAAAGAAATATCTGAATTTTTCAAATGTATAATTTTTCTCAGAATGGTCAGTTTGACACTTAATGTCCCTTTCGAGGTGCAGGGTCACATATACACCCACCTGATGTGGGGGTGGTGTGGCACAATGAACTCGTCGATGTCGTGGAATGCGGTGTAGCGAGCCAGGGGCATGGTGCGGTACAGACAGTCGTTGTTGGTCACCAGCTGCCCGTGGTACCAGATGCCAGAACCGCTCATGCCGGAGGGAAGCTTCCACGGCAACACAGTCACGTAGCCCTGACAGGAAGAAAAACAGTGGCACAGTGGTAACGCGTTCGCCTTGTGTCAAGTAAGCCAGAGTTTGAACCTGGATACAGGGGATTTTTCCCCGCACTTTGCACTAGGCCTTATGATCTGAACGTGGAGTCTTTCGGATGAGACAATAAACCGAGGTTCTGTGTGCCCATGCACTTAGTACACATTAATCCCAGTGGCAACGAAAAAGTTGTCATTTGGTAACAAATTTACCCCCCACCCTTTCCTTCCTCATCAGTCACACAAACATCGCATGCAAAAAAAAAGGTTGGCGTGCCTCTGGCTGCGACGCACTCTCCAGGTGGGAGCAACCCGAATTTTACAGAGACACCTCTATGACTATAAAGTACCTAATACCTATACCTGCGCATTTCCCAGCTCAACGTCAATTTTCAGTAGCGATTTTTGTATGTACTATATATGTCTCTTCCTGATGCCTTTAGTATCAGAGCTTCCACGGTAACACGCTCACCTACATAGCCCTGACAGGAAGAAAAACAGTAGAAGGCAAAGCCAAAAACAAATATAATAAACGCATTCCCAGTTTAAAGAGCCACCATGCAGATACATGCGTGAAAATCAGGGGTTTCCCTCTCCCGCTGGTAAGAAATGTTATTTTGACCAGGTGTGACTACCATACATATTCCCCCATGCATAAAAACGAGACATCACTTTAAAGAGCAGCATCGATCGTGTATGGGGGAAGACTGTATGTGGGTCACACCTACCCAGAAAAAAAGGATCAGTGGGTCTTTAACGTCGATTGCGATATCTACCTCATGCCCTTTCTATCAAAGGTCAGCCAGAGTTGCTGATATAATGAATGGACGGGAGCTTCTACTACAGTAAGGGGTTCGCGCATCCCTGAATGAGAGAGAGAGAGACAGAGTGTGTGTGTGTGTGTGTGTGTGTGTGTGTGACAGAGGCAGACAGACAGAAAGAGAGACGTTTTACATTCAACATTTATAGAGACAAACATAAAGGCAGAAACATAGATCTATTCAGCAATTTGGACAATAGAGTGTCAACTGACTTAGCTAGAAAATTACCTTATTCCCTGGTAAGTCTAACAGATGACTAACTCTCTGCACAAAACTGACCTTTTTCTATGGGAATAGATGAAAACTCTCTACATAAAACTGACCTTTTTTTCTTGTGATAGATGAGAACTCTCTGGATAGAACTGACCTTCTTTTGGTAGTAGGAGAGCACTCTCTGGATAAAACTGACCTTGTTCTGGTAGTAGGAGAGCACTCTCTGGATAAAACTGACCTTTTTCTGGTAGTAGGAGAGCACTCTCTGGATAAAACTGACCTTGTTCTGGTAGTAGGAGAGCACTCTCTGGATAAAACTGACCTTGTTCTGGTAGTAGGAGAGCACTCTCTGGATAAAACTGACCTTGTTCTGGTAGTAGGAGAGCACTCTCTGGATAAAACTGACCTTGTTCTGGTAGTAGGAGAGCACTCTCTGGATAAAACTGACCTTGTTCTGGTAGTAGGAGAGCACTCTCTGGATAAAACTGACCTTGTTCTGGTAGTAGGAGAGCACTCTGGATAAAACTGACCTTGTTCTGGTAGTAGGAGAGCACTCTCTGGATAAAACTGACCTTGTTCTGGTAGTAGGAGAGCACTCTCTGGATAAAATTGACCTTGTTCTGGTAGTAGGAGAGCACTCTCTGGATAAAACTGACCTTGTTCTGGTAGTAGGAGAGCACTCTCTGGATAAAACTGACCTTGTTCTGGTAGTAGGAGAGCACTCTCTGGATAAAACTGACCTTGTTCTGGTAGTAGGAGAGCACTCTCTGGATAAAACTGACCTTGTTCTGGTAGTAGGAGAGCACTCTCTGGATAAAACTGACCTTGTTCTGGTAGTAGATGAGCAGGCGGTGGATGACGGAGGATGACTGGAAGTTGTAGAGGAACACCTGCTGGACACCAAGCAGACGGGTCAGCTCCAGAAACTCCACCAGGCGCTTGGCCAGAACCGAGCCAAACAGCGGGGAGACGCACACGCTCAGGTTGTACCGGTACTGGTGACGGTCCTCTGATGCCTGCCAAAGGGGGTCAATGTGATGGGTTTACATTACGTACGAAGCAGTGTGCCTTCGTCTCTATGTGTCCTACTCCTAGTCTCTATGTTTAACTCTTTGTTGTACCCCAGTCTCTATATAATTATGTCCCTATACATGTCTCTATGTGTCACCCTCATTGTGCGTATATGTCCCTGTCTCTATGTGTCACCCTCATTGTGCGCATATGTCCCTGTCTCTATGTGTCACCCTCATTGTGCGTCATATGTCCCTGTCTCTATGTGTCACCCTCATTGTGCGCATATGTCCCTGTCTCGATGTGTCACCCTCATTGTGCGTACACATCCCTGTATGTGTCACCCTCATTGTGTCCCTGTCCCTGTCTGTCCCTGTCTCTATGTGTCCCTGTCTCGTCTCTATGTGTCACCCTCATTGTCTGTCCCTGTCTCTATGTGTCACCCTCATTGTGCGCATATGTCCCTGTCTATGTGTCCCTGTCTCTATGTGTCCCTGTCTCTATGTGTCACCCTCATTGTGCGCATGTGTCCCTGTCTATGTGTCCCTGTCTCTATGTGTCCCTGTCTCTATGTGTCACCCTCATTGTACGTATGTTGTGAAGTGTCCCTGTCCCTGTCTCTATGTGTCCCTGTCTCTATGTGTCCCTGTCTCTATGTGTCCCTGTCTCTATGTGTCCCTGTCTCTATGTGTCACCCTCATTGTGCGTATGTTGTGAAGTGTCCCCGTCTCTATGTGTCCCTTTTTCTATGTGTCCCTGTCTCTATGTGTCCCTGTCTCTATGTGTCCCTGTCTCTATGTGTCCCTGTCTCTATGTGTCCCTGTCTCTATGTGTCCCTGTCTCTATGTGTCCCTGTCTCTATGTGTCACCCTCATTGTGTGTATGTTGTGAATGTGTCCCCCCTTCTCTATGTGTCCCTGTCTCTATGTGTCACCCTCATTGTACGTATGTTGTGAAGTGTCCCTGTCTCTATGTGTCCCTGTCTCTATGTGTCCCTGTCTCTATGTGTCCCTGTCTCTATGTGTCCCTGTCTCTATGTGTCCCTGTCTCTATGTGTCCCTGTCTCTATGTGTCCCTGTCTCTATGTGTCACCATCATTGTGCGTATGTTGTGAAGTGTCCCTGTCTCTATGTGTCCCTGTCTCTATGTGTCCCTGTCTCTATGTGTCCATGTCTCTATGTGTCACCATCATTGTGCATATGTTGTGAAGTGCCCCCGTCTGTAGGTGTCCCTGTCTCTATGTGTCACCCTCATTGTACCCCCGTCTCTCTATGTCCGTGTTGATCAACATGTGTGCCCCTGTTCGCATGCGCCCTCAAGTTCACCATTGCTCAGTATTAGTTACCCATGTTCGCTTTTAATTCCCATTTAGATT
>CM065690.1:9704905-9714905 GCA_017654935.2 Phymorhynchus buccinoides
GGAGGGAGAGGGAGAGAAAAAGAGAGAGATTAACTAACAACTTAACCACAGTAGTTGCAAACTATTAATGTCTTTGTGTGTACCTCATACTGTTCAGCCTCCACAGCGGCCATGAGGTCAGCGGCCTGGAAGTGACACAGCATCCTCCGCTTAGACCTGGGGGCACTGAGGATGACCACCAGGCGAACGAAAGGCTGTGGAGAAAACAACAGATTTCTTTTGCTTGATGTTCTCTCTCACTCAGTCTCAGAGTGATATATTCAGTCCCCCCCCCCCCCTCCCCCTTTATAGCCTCATCGTTTCCCGCCCCTCCCCAAACTTTGAGCAGCCCTCTTTTTGAAGTCAGAATGATTTTAAAGGGTTTTTTTGTGCTTAAAAAAATCTAAGTACAAATTTATGATAAGAATATCCCTGGTTTGTTTTGATGATGTTGGACAGATGTTATTGTGCTGTGTCAGCTCGTTGGCAGAGTGACACTGACGCCTATCACCAAAGGAATCTTCTGAACACGTTAATGTCTTGGAATTAAATATCTTAGAATTTAGATGATTTTTGAAATATTACATTCTATCCAAAGCTAAATACATTTCTGATGCGTTTTAGCTGGACAACGACTTTTTTTTAAAACCCTTCCCTCTTTTAAAGAGCCATAAAAAGCACAACTATGTGCTTATCAGTCGCGTCCAATAATGACGTGCAGGTCGTTGAGGAAACATGTAATATCTTGGAAAACTGGGATGGAATTTGTTGGTAGTGGAGATGCCTTGCCCAAGGCACATCCCCAATTTCTTGACCATGAACACCTTTGGAATTTGGCAACAGGAATTATTCCTTAAAAGCCAACATATTTCCAAAGCTGCAACCCTCAGAAACCAGTGCAAATGCTTTCCAGTCTGCCAGTCTGGATCATTATAAAAAAAAAAGCCGTTAAATGCTCAGACACTAAAAGCCGTCTCAGACTATTCGACCAGGTCGGATGAAGCTGGTTGTGACCTTTCTACATTTTCCCTTTCTTTCGACAGAGTGAGTTGAAATCATAAATGCAAAAATTTGGTCGCTTAAACTCTTCCAACCGGTTGGAAGGAATTGGCGACAGCACCATTTACTCACCACTCACTCAGGCAGTGGTGTGAAAACAGCCAATGCTTGCTGATAGCGTGAAGACGGCACTTGGCCACAACTGGTTGAATGGGGTTCACAACCGAATTTTCTTCCGACTAAAAGATTGGAAAGTGTGAGGCGGCTTTGAAGCACGAATTCCAAGAATACTGAAGTGAAATGGAAAAAGAAAAAAATCAACTTGGCAGAGCTACATCCAGGCAGAATCAACTCATACTCACCTTCCCAGGCTCTCGGTCATCGTGGTAGGCAGCATACACGGCCACCCCTTCAGAGACCTTGAGCAGCGAGCTGTTGGTGAAGTCTTCGTCCTCTGGCGCCGCGTCCTCACTGGCGAAGTCCATGCTGCGGTCCCCAGCATCAGGCAGAAACACGCCGCCGGGCAAATCCGCCAGAACCCCGCTGAAAGGCTGGCGGTAAAACCTCTCCTGCTGGTGACGAAATCGTTTGTCTCGTTGTCTGTCCAGTTCTACGAGATGAAACGGGTCGGCCGTAAGATTCTGGCGCCCTTGTAAGCCGCCATCTTGGTGGCCTTGACCTTGACCATCATCAGAGGCATTTGCGCTTTGTTGATTATTCCGAGATGGCAGGTTTCGAAGTTCTAACAACGGAGGGTGAATAATAACACTGTTTTGTGCGTTGTTGTGATGAACGGGGATGGGATTTTTAATTGAAGGGGTGTGATAATTAGAAATCTTCCCATCGAGCGGGCGATGATTATTGATTTGAGAAACATCACCAGGGTTTTGTTCACGAAAAGAGGCATCATTAGCATTGTCACTTTCCTGGACATGAAGATGAGGAAGTGCTTCGACGCGTTGTTGCTGGCTTTGGTTTGGATGGACAGAAACTTCAGTATTTTTCTGAAGGCGATTTTCCAACTTCCATTGTTGCTGGTGATGACGGTCGTACAGAACTGGTTTGTACGTTTTCTGCGGGTCTTCCTGTGGCTGCCTTTCGTGGGGAGGGTCGGTTCTGGGAGGAGTCCTGGTGGTGTCCTGGATCAACCTGGACTTGACGTGGGAGATCTCCCGCTCCAGTCTGGTCATGCCAGCTTCCAGCTGCTGCAGCTGGAACCTCAGTGTGTGGGGACCCCGGGGCTGAATGGACACAGACACACACCGCACGGACATACACACACCCGCGCACACATACTCACACAGACACAGACAGACGCAGAGAGATAAAGGGAAGAGTGGACACAG
Organism: Phymorhynchus buccinoides; assembly: GCA_017654935.2. Taxonomy (NCBI): domain Eukaryota; kingdom Metazoa; phylum Mollusca; class Gastropoda; order Neogastropoda; family Raphitomidae; genus Phymorhynchus; species Phymorhynchus buccinoides. Next base: position 9,707,230 of record CM065690.1, read on the forward strand.
ATCCTGACACAGTGGTAGAACAAGACATCGTCCGTCCTCTTCTTTCGTTGATCATTTTCTTTCTCCCTCCTCCCCTTTCCCCCTCTTTCTTTTCCCTGCCCTTCGTCCTTTCTTTCTTTTCTCCATCAATTTTGTTTTTTTCTCTCTCTTCTATTGCATTATTCATCTCTCTTTGGGGGTTTCAAATTTGACGTTTTGTGGTGTTTTTTGGGTGTGATTCGTCCCTCCCTACCTCTCTTTATTCTCTATTCCTCCCTAAACCTTCAGCAGACTTTCCCCCTCCTTCATTCCTTTCTGCCACCCCCTTCCTCCTTTTACTCTTTTGTTCACGCCCTTCTGTCTTCGTGAAGCATTTTCAATTTGACTGAAAACAATCATACACATATACAATACAAGAAAATGGTTATTATATAGCTATGCTGTATGGAGTGTCTATGATGAGCAAACGAAGGCACTGGGGAAGGGGCAGACACACTGCATCCGATTCGATCCCAATGCCGATCCGATTGTGACATTGTGAGGCATGATTCTCGTGAAATTCTACTGTCTAAACGAATCTGATGAAATCCTACAAGTTATGTTCACTATCTTTGTAGTCCCCCGTACACGAATCTGATCACATACCTGGGTTTTGTTGTTTTGTTTTGTATCAGACATTTTATGCAGTTCGAAAACAGCAGAATTAATTGTATTCAGACGGAAGTATTTCACGTGAATCACGACTCACAGACATCGTCACACATCCGATGGCATCCTAAATGTCTGCCCCATAAAAGAACCACAAAAAAAAAGCAAGACCAAATGTCCATTTGGACCGAGAAGACGTTAACCCCAACCTTTCATTCAGCAAGACAAAGCAAAACAATACAAAGACATTTTCTGTACCTGAGGATGGCTGGCATTTCCAACAAAGCGATTGTTCTGCTCGGCCTTGGGCCCGGACTGTTCGTGCTCATGCTCCTTTTTCACCCAGTTGGCGTCCCCGGCCTCCTGACTGGGGCCGAAGGGGCCTCCCAGATGTTGATGAAAGACGAGCAGGGCGACGATATAGACGACGCAAAGCAGCGCCACGGCATGGGACCACCGTCGCCGTCTCATCATCATCGTCCTCGCTGTTGCCTTCATCATCATCATCATCATCATCACTGGTCGTCGTCGTGGTGGTCGTCGTCGTAGTGGTTGTCGTCGACGTTAATGGGTGATTCGTCGCCAAGGTTATCGGTGTGACATATTCTTGTTTGTTGTTAGGCTTGCTCTGAAATTGGAGGAATAAGAATCATTATTAAAATGATGATGATGATGATGATGGTGATGATGATGATGATGATGATGATGATGGTGGTGGTGATGATGACGACGATGATGGTGATGATGATAATGACGACGACGATGATGATGATGATGACGACGATAATGATGACGACGACGATAATAATGATGATGATGACGATGATGATAATGATGATGATGATATACTGTTGGATTTTATTTGATTTTAAGAGTAGTAATGCAGCAATAGCCTCATAGGGCCGTGTATTCGTGGGTAGTTAATGTATGAATGTATGTGTGCATGCGTGTGTGCGTGCCTCAGTGTAACCTTCTCTCTCTCTCTCTCTCTCTCTCTCTCTCTCTCTCTCTCTCTCTCTCTCTCTCTCTCTCTCTCTCTGAGTATGTGTGTGCGTGCGCGCGTGTGTGTGTGTATGTATATGTGTATGTGTGTATGTGCGTGTGTGCATGACTGTGTGTGTGTGTGTGTGTGTGTGTGTGTGTGCGCGCGCGCGTGCGCGCGTGTGCATGTGTCTGCGTGTATTATAAATCGTGGGATTTTTATCTTCTGACTAAATGAGTTTTGTTATTTTGGGCCTGTAAAAAACTGATATAGTTGACAGATAATGTATGCTGAGCACTAATTATAGCCCTAAATGACTCAATACACATTTCAAATTTTAACGTTTGGATCACAGGGTCTTAATTAGAATGGCGATAAACTGTTAGTAGTTTGTCTGTCTGCACCCCTCTCTCTCTCTCCCTCTCTCTCCTCCCCCTCTCTCTCTCTCTATCTCTCCCTCTCTCTCTCTTTCTCTCCCCCCCTCTCTCTCTCTCTTTCTCTCTCTCTCTCTCCCCTCTCTCTCTATCTCTCTCTCTCTCCCTCCCCCCCTCTCTCTCTCTCCAATGATTTAATTGGTGAGCTGACCGATTGATGAACTGGTTTAGTTGTTACGTCGATTAACCGATTGATTCTTTTGTGTGTTTTGTTTTGTTTTTGTTTACTGGCTGTTTCATTGATTGGCTAGACAATTGTTTGGTTTATTTGTCGACTGATTGGAAAAAATCACTTTGATTGAGTGCTATTTGTCTGTTGATTAGTTAATTGATTATTTTATTGATTGATTTGTTAAATCATTGATTTATTTATCCATCTATTTATTTATTTATTTATTTATTCATTTTCCATTCGTTTATTCCTTTTGTGTTAAACAATTGTTTGTTTGAACACAATGGATTAATTCTTTGATAGTATTTCATTGAGTTTTAATTTAATTGTGTTATTGATATTTGTTATCTTGTTATTCTTCCCCACTGTAATCCCACCCCCATGACGTGGGCATCAAGGCCTGGGTCATTAAAGCGCCCGAATTCGAATCCGAATCTCTCCAATGATTGTTGGGAAGGAGTCCTGTGTGCTTCCCCACTTTCAGACAGCCATCATTCCGTGTGTCCCGGTCCCTATGCCCCCCATCTTCACCCCACCTCCACCTTCTCCCCTTGCTGTTCTGGATCAGACAGGATGGTGATTAGGTCCACGACGGAGTCTGAAGCCACATTGCTGGGCCTACCTTGGTGCCGACGGTTTCACATCCTACACCCCCTTCCCCTCTACATACATAAGCACACAAGCACATAAACACGCACGCGCGCGCATACACACACACACAAGCGCGCGTACGCACAGGTACACACGCGCACACGTACACACACACTCACACACACACACACACACTACCACCATCACCACTACACACACACACACACACGCGCGCACGCACGTACGCACGCACACGCACACGCACACCCACACCCACATACACACACACACATAATACCACCACCACCACCACCACACACACTTTCTTATTTAGGCGCAGGTTTACACCGTAGTAGTACTTTTTAGTATTTGGGTAGCACTGTCTCTGACGATAGCTCTCCGGACAAAGAGATTGCCGCCGGAATCCAGAAAGCCAGACAGGCACTCGGCAGACTCCGCACCAAAGTCTTGCAGCACAAAAACATTCGCCTCTCTACCAAGCTGAAGGTGTACAATGCCGTGGTTTTCATATCACTGCTCTATGGCTGCGAAACGTGAACTCTGTACCACAGTCAAATCAAGAAGCTTGTGCAATGCTACCAGCGCTCTCTGCGGTCAGTCATGCGGATACAATGGCAGGACCGCGTTACCAACACCAACCAAGAGGTCCTTGACAGAGCAAGCACGACGAGCATCGAAGCGACAATCCCTCAAGCTCAGCTTCGTTGGACTGGCCACGTCATCCGCATGGAGGAGTCCAGGATCCCTCGTCAGCTTCTCTAAGTGAGCTGACACAAGGCAGCCGCAAGCGGGGTCGCCCCAAGAAGAGATACGAGGACAACCTCAAGTGGGCAGGGCTCCAGCCTCGTCAGCTTGAAACTGCTACAGCCAACAGAACCAGCAGGCGTGCCCTGACCAGGAGAGCAGAGAAACATTTCGAAGATGATCGTCGACAGCGCCTGGCAACGGCACGAGAGCGGCGTCACATAACTGCATCTGTCCCTGTCACAGCTGGTGTTCCGTGTCCCGCCTGCAATCGCACGTGCGCTTCCGAGTTTGGTCTCCGTAGCCACATGCGCGCGCATCCACCGATGAAGACACAGCGAGAATGTCAACCTCGGACCGGAGGGACAACCCTAAATACTTTCTAGTTTTAGGTATTTTCTACACATAGTATTCCTTAAGGTCTGTGTACACGTTAACATTATTCACCAGCTAGTTCTATTTCCCCATGGCAACACAGTGATAGCCCACTCTTAATATGACTTGCAACTCACTGTGTTGCCATGGGGAAATAGAAACGTCCCGTGAGTAATGTTAGCGTGTACCGAGACCTTCACTAGATGGTTTCTGTGAGCACCCTTCCCGTCCTTCGCAGCAGCAATGCTTGAAAACGAGGCAGCGCTGCAGAGGAGATGTCCAGACCCGTTTGTTCTTCTTCTGTCGTGTGTACGTGTCCTTTCCTTATTGAAGGGGCCTAATGCAGTTCATTCCATTTGGCATCTCTGATAATTGAATTCCATTTTTTTCTCTCATTCCTGTTGTGGTGTTGTTACCCGTTTTTCTTCGTCCTCTATCGGTCAGTGCATCTTCAGCTAATGAGAGGCTCCCTTGATACTGGTTCCGGGTTGTTATTTGCATTATAGCTAGTTTAAAATTAAGATTAAAATTATAGCCCCTTCGACAAAAAAAAGGCCATATCAGGGCTGTCACCACGTTAAATCTTTCCACGTATTAAAAAGGGATAAAAACACAAAGTAAAAACAAAATAAAAGTTTTTTTGTTAAAATACTTTTGTTAAAAAAACATTAATCATTATAGCTAGTAAGATTTACCATAGTCTTGCCTGAAAGATGAATAGTCAGTCACAGAGAGAGAGAGAGAGAGAGAGAGAGAGGGGGGGGGTCGTCTATGTGCTCAAATGGCCAGCTCTGAATTGAAAGTTAAATCTTGATTCAATTTTCCAATCCTTTTGAATTAAGTCACGATAATTGTATGCTTAGCGTTGTTGAAAGATGAACTGAAAGCAGTTAAAAACGATACATATCAACAAAAGCAATCGTTTCATCGCCATGTTTTCATAGCCGTTCCCAACATACCCCCCCCCCCCCAATCCCACTCCACACACACACACACACACACACACACACTCTCTCTCTCTCTCTCTCTCTCTCTGTCTCTCTCTCTCTCTCTCTCTCTCCGTCTCTCTCTCTCTCTGTGTCTCTCTCTCTCTCTGTCTCTCTCTCTCTATCCCTCTCTCTCTCTCTCTCTCTGTCTCTCTCTCTCTCTCTCTCTCTCTGTCTCTCCATGTCTCCCTCTCTCTCCCCTTTTCTGCACCGACTTTGGTTTCCCTCTACTCTTGTTAGTTTCTCATGCCAGACTTTGCTACATTCACGATGATTTCATTTCTACACGAACTCCTCAGTACCCTCCCCCCTCCCCCCGCTTCCCCTGGTCCCCCTGTTCTTGCTGATAGTCCTTGGCTTGCCGTGTCGTCAGAAGTCCATTGGGATTCCATGCCACACCCCTGGCTGATTGAATTTTCTTTGACTCCATTTTTTTCTTCTATTCCTTGAATCGGTGTGTAGGGGATTTCCCGAATCGCCATTTCCCGAATCGCCATTTCCCATATCGCCATTTCTCGATTCGCCATTTCCCGATTCGCCATTTCCCATATCGCCATTTCCCGATTCGCCATTTCCCATATCGCCATTTCCCATATCGCCATTTCCCGATTCGCCATTTCCCATATCGCCATTTCCCATATCGCCATTTTCCGATTCGCCATTTCCCATATTGCCATTTCCCATATCGCCATTTCCCCGAATCACCATTTCCCATATCCCAATCCCGAATCGCCATTTCCCATATTGCCATTTCCCGAATCGCCATTTCCCATATTGTCATTTCCCATATCGCCATTTCCCGAATCGCCATTTCCCAAATCGCCATCTCATGTGACACATTATAAACTTAGTGTCATTTCGCCATTTTCATTGCTGCGTGCCTAGAGTGTGCATGTGTCTGCTCTCAAGCAATCACTGAATAATCCAATCCGTTGCGCGTGCTTGTGTGCATTCGAATAAACCATCAAATTCAGTCAGCCGATCAAAACTAAATGTTCCCTCTTTATAACGCACATCGACAAACGGTAAGAACAAGAACAAGGGATAAATGTTACAGCTAAAAATCGACCAGTGAGTGAGTGAGTGAGTGAGTGTGTGTGTGTGTGTGTGTGCGTGCGTGTGCGTGCGTGTGCGTGCGTGTGCGTGCGCGTGCGTGCCTGCCTGCGTGCGTGCGTGCATGCCTGCGTGCGTGCGTGCGTGCACCGTTTAATGATGAAGGCCCATAACTGCTTTGGGGTCCTTCTCTCAAACGGCTTTTATTATTGGTTGACATTAGTATGCATAGTAGTAGGGGCCAACAGTAACATGAGAGCTGTACACTACTGTAAATGGGCAAATGTTAAGCAAATCTCCCTCCTCTGCCCCTTCCATTCGTTTCAGTTAGGAATAGGGTTAGGGTCAGTTAAGTGTCGATCTCATAACATACCATCAATTTTAATTTTGTGCGTGGGGGGATTAGACGGTTTCAGGTTAGGGTTAGGGATAGGATTAGGGCCCGTTTAGTGTCAAATATACCCCCAAAAAGTCTATGACTAAGCTGACCCTAAACCTATCCCTAACCCTATTCCTAACCCTAACCCTAACCTGAAACCGTCTAAATTGAATGGAAGGCACAGAGGAGGAGCTTTTCTTAACATTTTGCCAATAAATTATTTGCCATAGATTTTTAAAAAATCTTAGTACAGCCTCGTCTTTCGTGAAAGCCTATGGCTCTCAAACAACAGGGGGCAGTTGCAGACATGTGCATAGTTTTTGGTATACTCTAGGTCTAGTATTACTCGTTACTCTAATGGGTTTGATGGCTGTTTGACATTAGCCTGTAATAGGGACAAACAGTAACATGAGAGCTGTACAATACATGATTTTCTTCAGTTACAAAAACACAAAATCATCGTACGGCTTAGTTTTTCGTGGAAGACTATGATTCTCGAACTAGGGGGTATTTGCACAGACTGTAGCGCTACAGCCAATGGGGATTGGTTGGCCTTTGGGTGACCTTCCCCGACGCCAGCTGTCCTCAAATCCCTTTGGACGAGAGAGAGAGAGAGAGAGAGAGAGAGAGAGAGAGAGAGAGAGAGAGAGAGAGAGAGAGAGAGAGAGAGAGAGAGAGAGAGAGAGAGAGAGAGAGAGAGAGTGGGGCCGGGAATAGCATCTTCACTAAAAAACAACTTTAGCCCAGCCTGTCGGAATATGTGATCTCTGGTAGTCATTGTCGGAAACGACAAACTGATGTACACACTTTACTCCATCATCATCATCATCACCCTCATTCCCCTCCACCCCACCCCACCCCTCACCAATTCGTCTGACCTCAATCGCTGTAAGTGTAAGGCCGTGTACACACATAAGCGGATATTCCATGCGGAAACCCCGTGCGCAATCCATAAACAAGTGAAACAAAGAAGGGAAAAGATTTGCGCACGTGTCCGAATTTCCCCTATATACGTAGGGGAAGACGGGGTAAAAAGCGCATGGGCGGGTAAGAAGCCCACCCCAATTATCTCATGAAATGAAGCAAATTTCAGTCTCATTTTGCCCATGAGACAAGCGTTAATGTCTAGCATTCGTCTCATGGGCAAATTTGACTGAAATTTTCTTTATTTCATGAGATAATTGGGGTGGGCTTCTTACCCGCCCATGCGCTTTTTACCCCGTCTTCCCCTACACTTTTATCCTTCTTTCTTCTTGCACTTATTTGGGGTTTTCCGTACGGAATTTACGCGTCTAATGTGAATCCAGCCTAA
>CM065690.1:9719775-9739775 GCA_017654935.2 Phymorhynchus buccinoides
CCATAATCCATCATCCCACAGAAATAACATTAGAGAGAATCATGACAAAACATAAAATAACATTAATGAGGATTATCAAAGGTCTTGGTGTAAGCAAACGGTTGCAGTAGCCCCATGACTAAAGTGATAATATTAACGACACCTGACTATGAAAAAGTAAGTTACACACATTATACCATCTTCGTTATTTTCTTCCTTCTATTCGCAGCGAGGACTACATATCTAGACACATTATGCATGTGCTTGTTATTACTTGTGCTTATACTCAATAGTCGAAGATACGGAATTTCCTTACTTTCCTTCAAAATCTTTAGTCTAAAATCATCATATACAGGACATTTGAACAAGAAATGGACTCATCTTCAAAATCACTTTTGAAGTAAAAACCCATTTTATCACGATTATTATTACTGTATCGATGGACATTGCAGTTCAGTGGTAGAACATTAAATCTTAACTGAGAGATAGCTACTGGATAACGGTACTCATCTAAACTATAATTACATAGCCTACTTCTCCTTTTCGAGCACGACTTTAAATGACCTGTAAGACTCCATCTGATTCGGTCTCGAATTGAACCACTCCATTCTTGAATAAAGATATCAACCAGCCTCTGTTTAAATATATATAAGAAGCTTTTACCCCTCTGCTGTCAGAGACTCCCCACATGGCCGAAAGGCCAAAGAGGGCGTAAAACATTATTTTCTCTCTGCTGTCAGAGCCATCAATACTCAGTAGGCTCACCCCCCTAGGGGTATTTGTGTATCCTATTTTGCTCAGACTTGTGTTAATCGGTGTGCCTGCATGCTCGCCGGTCTTGTGTGTGAGGAGGTGGGACATGTGTTGGTATAAATGTGTATGCACTTGTATGTGTGTGTGTTGGTGTATGTGTAGGTGTGCGTCTGACAGAAAGAAATAATCTGAGAGAGAGAGAGAGAGAGAGAGAGAGAGAGAGAGAGAGAGAGAGAGAGAGAGAGAGAGAGACTGATACACGATAATGTAATTGTCCGTCACCGAAGGTGATCGGACTTTGCGATGGGCTGGTTTGTATTTGTTTGTTTTGTTTTTTTCTTCGTTTTTTTTTCTGTCTGTCCCAAGGATAACTCCCGAACCGCTTGACCGAATCGCGTCAAATTTTGTGTGACGGTGTGCCACCTTAATAGGAAGAGATCCGCGCAAACCATTTTGCCGTCGTGACCTTGACCTTGACGTACGACCTTGAAAACCGAAAATCTATTTTTAGCCATATCTCGGGCACCGATCGACATAGGATGTTGAAACTTGGTATGAAGGTGGTTTGGCTTATGCCCGTTCTGATGATGGCATACCGATCAAGGTCAAGGTCAAGGTCAAAAAGATCGCTGGAGCCTGAAAATCGGAGGGTCATTTTTTTCTCCTTCTGTCTGTCCCAAGGATATCTTTCGAACGGGTTGACCGAATCACGTCAAATTGTGTGTGCTGGTGTGTCACCATGAGAGGAAGGCATCCGCGCAAACCATTTTGCCGTCGTGACCTTGACCTTGGCGTACGACCTTGAAAACCGAAAATCTTTCAGGGGCCATAACTCCCACACCGTTAGTGTTAGAGTCTTCAAATTTGGCATGAAGGTACTTTGGCTTATGCCCGTTCTGATGGTGGCATACCGATCAAGGTCAAGGTCACGGTCCGGGCAATCGGTAGGCCTTGAATGTGGTAGGGGTCTACACATTGGGTTTTAAGCCATATTTTCCACATTTGTACTTGACAGAAGCGCTTCAGATTGTGTGTGGTACTGTATACCCTAGAGAAGAAAACATCCGAGCATAAATTATCACCATGCTGACCTTGACCTTGAAGTGTGACCTTGAAAACCGAAATTTCATTCTTTGCGCTATATGTTTCTTCTTCAAGCTGTATCTCGTGAACTAGAAGACAGAATCCCTTACAATTTTGTGTCAGGATGTGACACTCTACGGGGTGTCCCAAGTGCGTGGCATTGCTGGTGACGGACATGTCTGCCGCTCGGCGACGCCCTTGTCTTTTCTTTTTTCTTTTTTGTTCTCCCCCTCTTATATTGGTTGTCCATTCGATGTGCATGCTTTCGTTGTTGTTGGATTGTGTCTTGTGCAAAACCAAAATGATTTCCTTTGTATTACGATGCATTGGCTGATTAAAGAATCTTGAATCTTGAATCTTGAAAGCTTTTGCATCTCCCGCACCCTGTTGAAGCCAAACTATATGAAATCCAGTTGCACAAAAAATTTCCCTTATTTTTGAAACCCATGTGTTTTTCCCATAGCAAACACACAAACCCCAAAAAATACATGTAAATACAGAGCCTATGCCCCCCCCCCTTTCTCTCTCTCTCTCTCTCTCTCGCTCTCTCACGTATACACACAAATAATCTATTATTACTCATCCCGGCTCATGGAATGACACTTTTGTATGTTACATATTATTGTTCTGCGGACATAATGTAAGAGTTTGGTTCCTTGTAAGCTGAGAATGATCTCCATTTCTCACCACATTTCTTTAAACATTCATTAATACAATTGAATACAATTTTTAATTTAATAGGGGAAGACGGGGTAAAAAGCGCATGGGCGGGTAAGAAGCCCACCCCAATTATCTCATGAAATGAAGCAAATTTCAGTCTCATTTTGCCCATGAGACGAGCGTTAATGTCTAGCATTCGTCTCATGGGCAAATTTGACTGAAATTTTCTTTATTTCATGAGATAATTGGGGTGGGCTTCTTACCCGCCCATGCGCTTTTTACCCCGTCTTCCCCTATGGTTACCTTTTTATGTTCTTCTTACTGTTTTTCCCCCCTTCTGATTGTCTATGTATTACATTAATATATCAAACATATTTGAAAATGAAGATAGCGCTTCATTACTCTGCTTGGCCGTCCGTCACTATTATTGTCTGTGCACTTTGTTCTTTAATATACTACTTAACTCTCATATTTGTGGCAGTACCATAGCCGATGAGGTTTAACCGAGGCGTGGTTACTGCTACACATATCTGCATTGCTAAAAAAAAATCGGGACTTTACTGGTGTTGCACTGCCTCTGGGCATTGCCTCCAGTATTGTTCCCACCATCTTTGTATTTACAAATGTCCCATATGTGTCTATGACCGAGAGGACGTAAAACACCATTTTCATTCATTTTTTTCTTTAAGATAGGGCTTTATATAAGTTTTCTTCGTTCATTGTTGATTGTTGATTTTCATTTGTGACTTTGAGAAATAAAATGCTGTTTAAGCCAAATACAGAGCCTAGAACGCTGTTCAAAACACCATCACGAAATGCTGGACATTATTTGTCATCACACACCACTGGTTGCTTCCCTTGGTCTGCCGACGCCCATAGGGGCCTTATCATTCCGGTTCAGTTTCACGAATTGCTTCCCTTTGCCTTCACCGATAGCAATCATTTCTGCTACAGTGCCAGAGCGCTCCGTCCTTGATTGACGGCAGATCCATAAACAATGACCACACAACGCAAGACGTTGGAGCAGAGAGTGTTCAACTGGGCGACAGGAGACATGCCATGCGGATTGAACGGGAAAAGAAGTTGGTTGTGCGCGCGCGCGTGTGTGTGTGTGTGTGTGTGTGTGTGTGTGTGTGTGTGTGTGTGTGTGTGTGTGTGTGTGTGTGTGTGTGAAGTCAAGTCAAAATCGTCTTTATTGAGGGTTAAAAAATAAGCTGACAAATCTTTTTTTCATCCTGTGTGTGTGTGTGTGTGTGTGTGTGTGTGTGTGTGTGTGTGTGTGCGTGTGTGCGTGTGTGTGCGTGTGTGCGTGCGTGCGCGACTCGTGCGTGGAACATTGTGTTCATGTGTGTGTATGTAAAAGGCAACATGTACATAGGTGTGTGAAGACAGTCACGAATCCTCATTCCATTAAAAAACAGCTTACAGATTTTTTTTGTAGACTCTATGTGTGTGTGTGTTTAAAAAAAATGAAAATGTGTGTGTGTGTGAGAGAGTGTGTGAGTGTGTGAGAGAGGTCAAGTCAAAATCGTCTTTATTGAGGGTTAGAAAAATAAGCTGACAGAGAGAGAGAGAGAGATCCTGTGTGTGTGTGTGTGTGTGTGACGTGTAGAGTGAGAGCGAGCGCGAGAGCGCGTGAGATATGAGAGCGCGCGAGAGCGCGCGTGTGTGTGTCTGTGCGCGCGCGCGTGTTGTTACTACAAAGTGAGCCATCTACAAGCTACAAACTCCTGTCCCCTCCCCGTAAGGAGGACTCAGTCGTACAATAACAATGATCTTCAGATTCCGACTCAGACTGGAACATTGTGTTCATAGACATATTAAAAGGCAACATTACATAGGCAGAGAGACACACGAACCCTCATTCCATTAAAACAGTTACAGATGAATGTAGACCTTATTGTTTGTGTTTAGAAAAAATGAAAATGAAGAGAGAGAGAGAGAGAGAGAGAGAGACAGAGAGAAGAGACAGAGAGAGAGAGAGAGATAGATTTGTTTAGGGTTGTTGATACATGATGGGAATAAATATATGAACGTAGGCCTATCGCATATTTGAGAGAAAAAAACATTCTTAAAGACACACTGACCCAGCACAATTAAGTCCCTTGAGTTTTTCTGACCAGGTGTGACCCACATACAAATGCCCCCAAACTCAAATTGAGGCTGCTCTTCAAAGTCTGTCTCGTTCTGAATTTGGGGGCATTTGTATGGGAGTCACACTGGCCAAAATAAGATTTCTTACCCGAGAGAGAGACGTGAAAACCGTGATTTTCACTCATGAATGAAAATTTGAAAACGTCCTCCGATTTTCACTTATGGATGTGGTGGGTCTTTAAATAGGCCTAGCCCAGAGAAAATAATATCCCGACCCCCTCCCCGCCCCTTCCCCTCTCCCACCTCCCTCGTGCGCGCACAACCACGATAAAACAGAAATCTTTTTGACATACAACTATCTGCCTTCCAGGAAATAGAAGACAATTGATGGTGAAAAGAGATAAACGAAGCTAAACGCTGTCACTTTGGACAGGAGTGTCACATGATCATGCACAAATTCTTGATCATGATTGAATGTATTGGTTTGTACAGGTTGTTGTTGTTGTACCTAATCTTTACACTTCATATAGTTCCAGAAGTTTTTGCTCGACATTAAATGCGATCACTTCGCCCAAAGTTTTTGTTTGTGGCTCAAGCCACAAACCTATAACTCACTTTGTCGGTCGGTCGGTCGGTCTGTCGGTCGGTCGGTCCAAAATTGTCGCACATATTGACAAAATTGTCGCACTTCAAATCGAGGCTGCACTTCAAATTGAGGCCGCTCTTTAAAATGATGTATTTTAAAGCGTACAAAATAATAAACATACGTAATACAGACACTACAACAGACACGACGAGTATGCGGTGCTTCTTTCGATGAGTATAAGTAGGATACATAGTTTTAAATGTTTTCCAAAAGATATAAAAAGTTACGAAATGGTGCAGAGATAACATTCTGGTTTACAGATTAAAATTATTGAAAAGCCAGGGGAGGTGACTCATGATTGGAGTGGTAAAAATAGACCGCGTGCCACAAACTATTGCGAATTCGCGCTTGTTATGTCTGTATGTCTAAGTTGATTTAACCCATTAATGCCCAAGAACAGATGACTGTGAATGCAGTAGTTAGAGTTTGTCATTGAAAACAAACTTGGGTGGCTGAAATAGATGTGAAACATCATAGTTATAATCATAGTTATCCGCACCAGGAGTGCTGCACAGGGGAGTGCATGTGCACGAGAGGGGGTGAACATCTCCTTTGACCACACCCTTTCAGGATGTAATGGGCACTGAGAGGGGATGAACATCTCCTTTGACCACACCCTTTCAGGATGTAATGGGCACTGAGAGGGGACGTGTGCAGGATGTAATGGGCACTGAGAGGGGACGTGAACATCTCCTTTGACCACACCCTTTCAGGATGAAATGGGCACGAGAGGGGACGTGAACATCTCCTTTGACCACACCCTTTCAGGATGTAATGGGCACTGAGAGGGGACGTGAACATCTCCTTTGACCACACCCTTTCAGGATGAAATGGGCACGAGAGGGGACGTGAACATCTCCTTTGACCACACCCTTTCAGGATGTAATGGGCACTGAGAGGGGACGTGAACATCTCCTTTGACCACACCCTTTCAGGATGTAATGGGCACTGAGAGGGGACGTGAACACCCTTTCACCCTTTCAGGATGAAATGGGCACGAGAGGGGACGTGAACATCTCCTTTTGACCCTTTCAGGATGTAATGGGCACTGAGACCCTTTCCTTTGATGTAATGGGCACTGAGAGGGGACGTGAACATCTCCTTTGACCGCACCCTTTCAGGATGTAATGGGCACTGAGAGGGGACGTGAACATCTCCTTTGACCACACCCTTTCAGGATGAAATGGGCACGAGAGGGGACGTGAACATCTCCTTTGACCGCACCCTTTCAGGATGTAATGGGCACTGAGAGGGGACGTGAACATCTCCTTTGACCGCACCCTTTCAGGATGTAATGGGCACTGAGAGGGGACGTGAACATCTCCTTTGACCACACCCTTTCAGGATGAAATGGGCACTGAGAGGGGACGTGAACATCTCCTTTGATCGCACCCTTTCAGGATGTAATGGGCACTGAGAGGGGATGAACATCTCCTTTGGCACCCTTTCAGGATGAAATGGGGAGAGGGGACGTGAACATCTCCTTTGACCGCACCCTTTCAGGATGTAATGGGCACTGAGAGGGGACGTGAACATCTCCTTTGACCGCACCCTTTCAGGATGAAATGGGCACGAGAGGGGACGTGAACATCTCCTTTGACCACACCCTTTCAGGATGTAATGGGCACTGAGAGGGGACGTGAACATCTCCTTTGATCGCACCCTTACAGGATGTAATGGGCACTGAGAGGGGACGTGAACATCTCCTTTGACCGCACCCTTTCAGGATGTAATGGGCACGAGAGGGGACGTGAACATCTCCTTTGACCGCACCCTTTCAGGATGTAATGGACACTGAAGACGACTGCTCTGTCCAATACAAGTGTGCCAAAATAGCCCAACAGGAATGTTTTAAAGTATTAAAATTGTGTCCATGACATTTGTAATTAAAATGGTTTCATTTTTTGATACACAAAGTCAACAATACTGGTAAACAGGTTTCGGGAGTGAAAACCTTGTGCCAAATGCACACAAAAACTAACTTTAAAAGAATATAAATGCTATTTGTGCTAAACAATCAACCAGTTTTGCACTATCAAGTTTGAAACACTGAAACTTGATTCTCTTCTGTGGCGTCATGAATTGTGATAGAAGCAATGAAGCTGCAAATAGACTTGACACTTATTGTCTAATTGTCTTCATATTGCTATGGTAGAGAGCTGGCCTCTTCAGTGTACTTGAGTTCCTTGAGAAAGGGGCTGTCCTGTCAAAGAATCCTACCCGGCAGGACAGCCCCTTTCTGAAGGAACTCTGGTAGGGTTCTTAAGTTCACATTGTCTAACCTTTGATGTTGCCGCCGGCGAACTTCTTGGTGGTAATGTGTTCCAACGGGTCTAAGCTCATTTTGGTCTCACTTATTCAATAGTTCATTTAGTCTAATACTGGACGTCAGCCAAGGTATGCTGTAGTTCACGTGCATTCTGTTTTCCTATGAATGTGTTAAGTTGTGCGGTGTGTTGCACTGACATGTCAGCCAAGTTGTGTTTAAAAAATATATTTTTAATGTTCTTCTTCTTCTTTCGCTGAGTACCCTCCTTCTAATTCGACAAAAGGTGCTGCGAATTGACAGAATCTGCAGACAGTATGCTGATGGCGAGCGCACTCTACTGCAATTCACGGACGCCATGGGACAAGTCATCAAGCTTCTGTAGCTCTAGGCTTCCGCAGTTTACACCCAGTTTACAGCAGTAAGGGGCAGTGGAGGAGCTCTCTGAAACTTGGAAGACCCGCGTTAAGCTGCGGGTAGACCTGCACATCCTGACACCTGAGATCCAACCTACTAAGGTAAATCCACAATAGCTCCTGTGTGTAGCAGATATTGTTCCTGTACAATAGCAACTTGCTAGGCATGGCTGGGATGTTTGCAAAGACCAGCCATTAGCACTTATTTGTGCTGAATCCAGCTTGTTGTTTTCCTGATGCTCTGGTCAGCAGCACCAACACATCGATTATTGCACTGCACACCTTGAATACACTGACCTGCTTTACACTCGTAATTTCTCTCTTGCTTGCACCATCTCACAAGACCAAATGATTCAACTTATTGCAGGGTGTGGGCCCTGTTGCAACAATAATATGAATCCATTCCACCGCTGCAATGCTCCACAAGGCCAAAATGACTAAAATCATAAGAATATTTTGGCAGTTGAGCAATAATTATCAGTCAGCACACCTAAATACAATTGTATCTGAACAGGGTTGTGTTGCAGCGATATCAGCTCCACCAAGTTTTGCCCAAAGAGGAATAAATATGACGAAGGTTTCGAAAAAATAGGCATTTCGGACTCTCAGGAAAGCTGAAACAGACTGCAGTGCCAGCCTGTCCCACCAAACCATACCCACATAAAGTGTGAGCACCAACACAAAGATCACATTGCACAATATAACTCATTGGATATGCCGCCACATATGGGTTACACATATGTGTAGAAAAACCTGTACCCTCCCGTGCCCAGCGCAACCTACAGGGGTGCAAACGTTTTTCAAGAAAATATTCATGGAACATTTTCAAATTTTCTAAAAGCTATACATTGCCTGTTTTCTATACACAACACCAATAGGCATTATGAGAAAATACCTATTTGTAGCATTTTGATACCTGAAATTTGGAGACCGATTTTATGCATTCGACGTTTTAGCCATCTTCCTTTTATAAGACATTGCTGTGATCAGCAGATACATGAAAGCAACAGATAAGGTATATCAGTAGGTTCAGCATTGACTCCAGAACATGTGTAAATGATAACACATTTAACACTATCATTACAGTGATTGGCCAAATTGATATCTAGGTTTCCCAAGTCTGCCCCCCCCCCCCATCTTCCCCCTGCCCCCCCCCCCCCCCCAAACAAAAGGGTAGGCGCTGAACTTGCGGCGACATGCTCTCTGGGGGAGAGCAACCCGGATTTCACAGAGATAAGTCTCTGTGACTAGAATATACCTCAAAAGAATATTCAATATTACGAAAGTTAAAAGGTTATATCATCATCATTAACATGAAGACTTTGAAAAGAGAATGAGAAGAAAGAAAGGCAGAAATAAATCACAGAGAGAGAGAGAGAGAGAGAGAGAGAGAGAGAGAGAGAGAGAGAGAGAGAGAGAGAGAGAGAGAGAGAGAGAGAGAGAGACAGAGAGAGAGAGAGAGAGAGAGAGAGAGAGAGAGAGAGAGAGAGAGAGAGAGAGAGAGAGAGAGAGAGAGAGAGAGAGAGAGAGAGAGAGAGAGAGAGAGAGAGAGAGAGAGAGAGAGAGAGAGAGAGAGAGAGAGAGAGAGAGGAGAGAGAGAGGGGGGGGGAGAGAGAGAGAGAGAGACCGACCTCCCACCAAACAGGAGACGCAGACGGTGAGTGATGCGTGGAAACGGAGAACAGATCACAACCAGGCCTAACACCATCATGTAGTGACTATCAGCAAAATGGCTGAATCCCATCAAGGGATCGACAGTAGTAGACACACAGTAATGTGTGACACAAAATGTGGTCTCTCGAAAGAAGAGAACGGAGAGAAGGGACATCACTCGTCACGTCACTTCATTTCCACCATTGTTTCTCTTCATTTCCGGCGTCGATAGCTTCCCTTAGTTTCAACACCTCGGCTGACCGCTAGGTGCGACTTGATGATTTTGTGGTGTGATTTGATGATGGGGTTGTGTGTGTGTGTGTGTGTGTGTGTGTGTGTGTGTGTGTGTGTGTGTGTGTGTGTGTGTGTGTGTGTGTCCATCAGAATAATCAAATCGTTGATGGAGGATGCATAAAGAAGAAGTGTGTGTGCGTGTGCGAGAGAGAGAGATAGAACGAGAGAGAGAGAGAGAGAGAGAGAGAGAGAGAGAGAGAGAGAGAGAGAGTGAGTGTGAGAGAGAGAGAGAGAGTGTGTGTGTGTGTGTGTGTGTGTGTGTGTGTGTGTGTGTGTGTGTGTGTGTGTGTGTGTGTGTGTGTGTGTGCGTGCGTGTGCGTGTGCGCGCGCGCGTATTATGTTTTGCCTACATGCGTGAGTGCGAGAATGTACAAAACCTTCCACTTCAGACAACTTCAATCTGCGATTCTACAAAAAGTATTATTTTTTATTTATTCGAATGGATGTGACACGTGATGCTTATCATCTGACAAGGAATAAACTTCCCTTCATTTTTGTTTTTGAAAAGAAAACCACACGAAAAGTGACAAATCTGATCGATTGGGATTACCCATACCTTTTTTGCCTAGAGGCAGAAAAGGGGGACCACTGTGGAGGAACAGCAGCAGACGACATGTGCCACAGAGGCGGGAAACTCATTAGTCATTACCGCTACCTGGCACAACATGTCTGCAGGCTGTGACAGGGATTCATTCTGGAGTCTGAAGTTTGTGAGGGGCACCGCTCTATCTCTATATCTCTGTCTGTCTGTCTGTCTGTCTTTCTATTGCCTATATCGAACTTGGTCTATATATTCTTAGTACCTATCCGCAAGCAAAATTTGAGTGTCCTAGGTCCCTCCGTTCAATTGTTATCATGCCAGGTGCTCGGCAGCATTTTCGGTGCCAGTGACATTGACCGTTGACCTATGACCTTCATTTTTGAACTTGGCCGAGATATCTTTAGTACCTATCCGCGTGCGTCCTAGGTCCCTCCGTTCAAACGTTATCGTGTTAACATCTATAGATAGGAAGATTGAATGCACTGAAAACATTACCAGCTTCGCTCTCTTCGTCGCGGCTGGTAAACATATTACTTTTTCATCCATGATATGACTCGGATTACAGCCAAAGATAAAAAAGACATGTTTTTTGTTAGTATAGTACCCCAAGTCTAAACAAAATCCGCCCAGTAATTTTTAAGATAATCGATACACAGACACACAGACAGACAGCCCCGAAACAAAACCTGTCATACTGTCTGGCCGGGTAATAAAAATATAATCCAGTGATATCCGTGCAAGGCTGTTTAGGGCCATTCAAAACTCTGATTTCATCCACAATTGAAAGGGAAGCTGTTTGCTACCCTCCATACATCATATCCAAATATGTGACCCAGCACCGCTGGGCTAGTTTCTCATAAAAGGCTTGCAAAGTCAAAAATCTCATTTTTATCATTTTTGAGTTATGGGTATTTTTGTGTTCTCTAACATCGCATCGTTCATATTTATAAAGGATAATCTTTATTATGGTCTCTAAATACTCCAACAAGTGCTTTGAAATGAGTAGGTTGATGCATTTTCTTCAGCTAGGCTAAACTTTAGACTGTGACTTCTCAAAATGGCCGACAGTCACCCTACCAACTTTGAATGCTCATAACTCTAAAACGAAACAAAATTACAAGAATGGTTCTTATATCATTTGAAAGAGAATTGTCTGACGATTTTAACTGGACCATGTTCTCAGAAAGGTCATTTTAAAACTTAATGTCCCTTTTCGTGGTGCTGGGTCACATAATTATGTTCTCAGAAAAGAAACAGACAGGGAGTGCTAGACAAAAGCAAAGACAGACATGATTATAGTAGTAGATCTAATCTTTTGGGGGACAATTTTAACTAGCTGGAATTCGCTGTGGCCTAGCAGGCAAAAAAAGGAAATTACTATGAAGGAACAACAGCAGACGACACGTGCCACAGAGGCGGGAAACGGTTAGCACTGCCTGCCTGTCTGTTCTGGCACGACATGTCTGAAGGTTGAGCCAGGATGGATTCTGGATTGATTTTTTTACGATTAGAATGCTCTGTCTCTGCCTGTATACATACCCATCTGTATCTGTCTGTCAGTCTCTCTCCCATTTTTGCAAGGGTACCACTTTTCTCAATATCTTGTCAACAAAGTGTAGTTTGGGCCAATTGTCTTTCTGAATAAATTATCACTGTCATCGTCAGTCTCTCTCTGTCATTATTTCTAACTCTCTCCTTGTCTGTGTCTGTCTGTCTGTCTGTCAGCCCCTCCCTCTCTCTCTCTCTCTCTCTCTCTCTCTCTCTCTCTCTCTCTCTCTCTCTCTCTCTCTCTCTCTCTGTTTGGTCTTCTACATGGTAACTTGTTCATTATGGCCAAGTAAAAATAACCTGAACAGTTTATGACATTTGGATGTTCATACCACGAAATGCTTATTACTGACGAATCTTCAAATCAATGGTACGTTTGTTTTATATGTAATAAGAAAATACAGAACAAGTAAGCTGAAGATAATGTGAATAGCCGGATGTTCCAGTAAGCACATTGCATAGTTCATGGCAATGTGCAAGAATTATTTATTGCATTCCATGACAGAATTTTCAACTATTTGCTATTCATATTCTCACCATGTCTTATATTAAGGTACATGTATATGTAACTTTGTTACGCACAGCTATGTGTATGTGCATTGATCTGTCCAAGCAGAGTCATTGTTCTTAAGATTCATTACGTTAGTGATTGGTCATTATGGAGTTTTCATTCTCCCTGATACATGGATATGAATTACATACACTTATTTTGATTTAAATGATTTTTATTCACAAACATTAGCAGTATAAAACAAAGAATATTTTCTCGAATACAGCAAGCGAAGGCTTATAATAAAAGTATGTACTCAACAAATAAACTAGGTATTTCTCAATCTCGACAATTGGTGGGGATTGAATACATTTACATAAAGAAAGAAAGTACACTTAATTCTTCTTCTTTTTCGGCTTCTTCTTGCATAAATAATCCACCATCAGCAATGTCATTAGTATGACGTTTGTACACTCGAAACATCATCACGTAATAATCAAACTAAATCAGAATGTTACACCTCGAGCACACATCCTAAGCCCATATTTCCTTCACGTTCTTGTATCCATTTGGACTCTTTCAGAAGAAAAAACCCACACCATAATCCCAGCCCACCGTCAGATAGCATAACGAACTGTCAAGAAGTGTTGCGCGCGGCCTGCTCTGAATAAAGATGATCTCCTTACCGCGTCATGGAAGAAGACTGGTCGTCTGCCACGAGTGGAGTCCCCCCCAGGAGAAGATAACTCTCGAATCTCGAAGGGAGATAATGCTCTGGGGTCTTATTCCAGACACGCAGCGCTCAAGTAGCTGGGATGTCACCGCTGAAGCATTCTGCCCCAGAGAACACCATAGTTATTATGCAAATGACTCGCAGGGATGCATTTGCTTTTCTCCCTAAAATAAAAAGTTTGGAGGACTGTGTGGGGCTTGATGTACTTGACAAGTATTAGGGGGCTGTATTAATGGAATGCACACAGCACTTTATAAGTTTACCCAGTGACAGAGAGGGCTTAAGTGCAGAATTCAGTATGTATCTTTTTTAAATTTTATATAAAAAGTCTCTTTCCCCTAATCTCTGTGTCTTAAAAGTTGTCTGCAAATTTGTTTCTGCACATAGATTGCTTGTAAAAGGCAATGATAATCATAAAATAGCTAGTTACCAAACAGACATAGAGCAACATAACAGCTAAACCTAATTAACAAAGACTCTTCAAAAAACTAAAACAACGGCGTGATCAATAGAAAACAGAATGTTATGTTTATTGTAATTTACGTAATATTACACAATTGACATTTTTTCTCTCTCTCTCTCTCTCTCTCTTTCTCTCTCTCTCTCTCTCTCTCTCTCTCTCTCTCTCTCTCTCTCTCTCTCTCTCTCTCTCTCTCTCTCTCTCTCTCTCTCTCTCTCTCTCTCTCTCTCTCTCTCTCTCTCTCTCGCTCTCTGTATGTGTAAGCACGAGCGTGAGTGCGCACATGCACGCGCATAAGTGAGAAGAAATACTATCCTGAATAGGGTGTTCAACGACCCTTGTCTCACTCTTACAAACAGCCACATGTACAAGAAACTCACAGTGATGTATTCATCCATTTTCAACTGCACATCGAATCTCATGACAAACCGGCCAGCATAAAACAAATGGCTACAGAGAATCAATTCATCACAATATTTACATATTATCGATACGCTTTTATTCCTTCAGACAAGATGAGTTACTGCGCTTTGAATAAAGCTGCAGGCATTACCTCCCTTCTGGAATTATCTTCCCTGCAGGGAATCCACTTTGGGAAAGAGATCATACTTATCTTTTTTTGTGTGCAGTGGGTTATCATAATTCTGATCAGGTCTTGTAGGGTATATCTTAACTTGAAGCGTTTTGTACCGTGCTTGTGAATTTGCTTGAGACTAAACTGAAATTAGTTTGAAAACCAAACCAAACCAAACTACCGTAAGTAGGGTCAAACAAACAACAGCATCAACAAAGGTGTTACAGACCCACCAGATCACGTGTCAAAATAACGGGTTTCACGTGTTTTCCCTCTTATAGCTGGTAAGAAATCTTGTTTTGACCAGGTTCGACTCCCATACAAAATACCCCCAATTCAAAACGGAACATCCTTTTAAAGAGCAGCCTCTTATAATTACTACTTGTGGCGGTGCCATAGCCGATGAGGTTTAACCGAGGCGTGGTCACCGCTACAGCTATCTGTATTAATTTTAAAAAAATCGGGACTTTACTGGTTTCGTACTGCCTCCGGGCATTGCCTCCAGTATTGTTCCAACCATATTTGTATTTACAAATGTCCCATATGTGTCTGATTCAGACCAAGAGGACGTAAAACTCCATTTTCTCTCATTTTCTCTCTAAGAGCAGCCTCTCTTTGAAGTTGGGGGAGTTTGGATGTGGGTCACAGCTACCCAAAAAAACACCAAGGGACTTAATCGTGGTGGGTCAGTGGGTCTTTAAGTACAACGCTACACACATCTTGTGATTCTGAGCAGGCGAATCAATATCAAAAGTGTCAGGTTAAAAAGTATGAACATATTTTATTATCAAAAGAAAAGGTCACAGGAATAATTATAGAGATTCAAAACGACACTTCTCCATCGCCTCAAAGGTAAAATTAAAGAAGAAGAAGAAGCAGAAGAAGAAGAAGAAGAAGAAGAAGAAGAAGAAGAAGAAGAAGAAGAAGAAGAAGAAGAAGAAGAAGAAGAAGAAGAAGAAGGGAGAGAGAGTTTACAAAGAAATGTGACATTTTGCCAGAAACATTCCTGTGAGGTCTGACGTGAATACTGACATTTAATTTTGATGGCTATGGAACGGCTCTATCCACAGAAGACATGGCCCACCTTCGTCGATCAAGGGGTGGTGTTGGAGCAACAGTCAACTTTGATGCTGGCATGATTTTGTCATCAAAGAAGGAAGAATTTCTGGCAGACCAAGTGAACAAGCAGAAATGCATCACTATGCTCAGCGAAATGCTTCTGGCAAATGGACAACCAACACTTCAGAGTCAAAATGATGCAGACCTCCTGATCGTTGAAACTGCCATTAAGCATGCAGCAGAACGCCCTGTGGTTGTTAATGAGAAAATTTCGTTTTCTGTTTAAAGACTCGAGAAGAACAAAACGTAAATTGTGCCTCAACTATTTCATAAGGAAAACCCCAGGATGTTAGCCCTAAAGGCATGTGCTTGTTGAGAAAGTATTTAACAGCTAGTCTATAATTTTATTTGTCACAATGTATTTTGTTTGCAATCTGTGTTGCAATCTGTGTTGCAATCTGTGTTGACATATTATTTTGTTATTGCGTTAAATATGCAAAGTCAGTGTTATGATAGAAATTGAATTTGTGAATCATTTTTATCTATGAAGAGAATCCTCCTATAGGAGATTGGAAACATGCAGATGGAAAAATAAATAAAAACCGTCAAAGATATCGGAATTCTTCCCAGCACAATGTAACGCTATTAGTGTTCAACAACAACACAAAATCAGTCAGAATCAAATCATGATGCCATTTTAAGGCATAAATTACACGAAAATGCTGAATGATTGTAGACCAGAATGAGAGATACAATATTCACAATACTGGCTTTTACTAGCGTGGCGTGAATGTATCGTCTAAGGGCACGTACACAGTAGGCTACATCCGGATTTCCCGCGCGGAAATAATCAATAAGTAAAAGAAAGAAGGAAAAAATATACGGACGTGTCCGTATTTCCCCATATCTGTATATTTCCCCCCCTTCTCCCTTTTACTAACTGATTATTTCCGCGCGGAAAATCCGGATGTACTGTCTGTACACGTGCGCTAAAACTCCGCCCTGTCAAAGGACCCCATTGGCCGCCATGATTGGCTCGACACGAACGTTGTGCACAGTTAATATGCAAATGATATTGCAGCTTTGGTAAGGTAAAGATGTGCCACCACCCCTGCATTTCTCGGTTAATTCTATTTTTCCGTTTTTGCCTTTCTTACCATACATAAAGCTGTATTTTAGGAACATTGTTAGCTAATAACCTTTTTGGAATACTAACCTTATCCCTAACCCTAACCCTAAACCTAACCCTACCCCCCACTATGTACTGCAGTACACCGCGATTTGTCACAGTTGTGGTTCGTTGCGTTTTTCCGTCTTATAGGGTGGGGGGGGGTAGGGTTAGGTTTAGGGTTAGGTTTAGGGTTAGGGTTAGGGTTAGGGTTAGTATTCCAAAAAGGTTATTAGCTAAAAATGTTCCTAAAATACAGCTTTATGTATGGTAAGAAAGGCAATAACGGAAAAATAGAATTAACCGAGATAGGTGGCACATCTTGACCTTTACCGCAGCTTTTAAGACACAGTGACCCACCACGATTAAGTCCCCTTTTTTCTGGGTAACTGTGACCCACATACAAATTCCCCCACCTTCAAATTGAGGCTGCTCTTTAAAATGATGTTTCGTTTTCAATTTGGGGGCATTTGCATGGGAGTCAAACCTGGTCAACAAGATTTCGTACCAGCTATAAGAGGGAAAACACGTGAAATCCGTGATTTTGACACGTGATCTGATGGGTCTTTAAATAATGAGCCTTGGCAGCAAGCAACGATTCCGCAAGGAAACAGGCAACCACTCTTCATATCAGGCATTGGTTCTGCGACGGCAAAAGACGTTCCTTTGAATCATTCCATTCAGATGAATCTATAGTACTATAGGCCCTGTTCTCCAGAAATATAATGTTCATGATACAGACGACAATACTAAACGAAAATGAAAGAATAGCAAGCGTTAACGACCATTTTCTTCTGCTCCTTGCTCTTTATGATTATAGACATTATAAAGAACATACAGAACAAATTTAGTAAAATGACCAGTTTGGACCTTTGCGTGACTGTCCTCAGACAAGCAAAGGGAGCTCACTGTGGAGGAACAGCCGCAGACGACATCTGCCACAGAGGCGGGAAACTCATTACCAGACATGTCTGAAGGCTTAGTGAGTTTAGCTTCTGGATTCTGTCCCTTTGCTCTCTCTCTCCCAGTCTCTGTCTGTCTGTCTTTCTCTCGCACAGTTATGTCTGTTTGTTTGTTTGTCTGCCTGTCAGGTCTTTTCCTTTTCTATTTCACAAGCATTCTTTACAAAACGATTCCTCTTTAGGACTACATTTTTTTTACGGATGTGTCAACAATTGTTGTGTTCTTGCTAGAAATAATATTGTGTTTTAGTGTAATAGTGAATTAATAGATATAATAAAAACATTGCGTTTTAATCAAGAAGTGAGTTCACAATTATAGGCTAATATCGGGTGATTCTTTTGTTTTCCATGTACTTTGATTGATTTAAAGCAAATCAAATTAATAAATAAAAACCGTTGATCCCGGCCCGCCCTCGGGAACACATTTCTTCTTCTTCTTCATCTTCTTCTTGTGCATAAATGCAGTGTTTCCACAAAAAGAATGTAATAATTTGAGACGGAGATAATTCCACACACACACACACACACACACACACACACACACCCCTACACACACACACACACACACACATCTACACACATACACATCTACACACACACACACACACACACACACACACACATCTACACACACACTAAAAAATTTTATCATGCCAAGCAGGCAGCAGCTTTGAGCGTTTAGGATTTCACCCAACGGGCAGATTTGCATAACGAAACAAGACTTAGTGTATCTCTCTTGCATGCAAATGTTTGCATTGATAACAGTTTTGCTTTCTCCTGGGATTCTCTAATGGCCTTGTTTGTGACACTCACTTGATGTTGAAGAAGGGCACACACACATTAGATCCGCAATCCGTAAGTTCCGTGCAGGAAACCCCATGCACTTATATATGAAATAATAATAATAATAATAATGAAAATTTATGACGCACTTACCTCCCAATAAAACCAGGAGCCCAAGGCGTTTACAATGACAAATAGTTAAAAGTTAAAAGTAGTAATAAAAGACTTCATATAAGCGTCATAAAATATTTACATAGCACTCAATTCATAAATCGACACATGCACACGCACACACAAACATAACCAAATGTCTACGCATCCTCCCATTTGTACAGAGAAAACCACACCTATAAACACCTAATACATGCGCACGCGCATACGCGCAAAATACATCACACACACAAACGTAGTCCCTCATTCCCCTCACCCCTCGTCTCACACACACCCATACCACTCACGCCCCGCCACACCACCCTCCACACAACCCTCCTCCCTCCCCACATACACAACAACACACATCATTCACACACACGCGCACACACACACACACACACACACACACACACACACACACACACAGACGCACACACACTGGCGTGAACACACACACACATACACAAGTCATGCAAGGTGCCCAGTCATACACAAAAATAAGAAAGGGCCAACGCCAATAGGAGCATACTTTTCAGGGATTTCAGTTACACTAGAAGGTAGTTGTGATAAGCTTTTCTGAAAAGATGTGTTTTTAAAGAGGATTTGAATTCTGAGATGGTGGGAGCATGACGGATTGAATAGGGAACACTGTTCCAGACAGTAGGACCTTGGAAGGAAAACGATCGTTCTCCCCATTGTTTTGTTCTAGATTTAGGAATCATAAAGATGCGACTGTCAGAAGAGGAGCGAAGAGATCGTGATGGTTTGTACAGATGAAGCAGTTCAGAAAGATAACGTGGAGCAGAGTCAGAGAGAATGTTATAGCAGGTCACAGCTATTTTGTACTCTATTCTTCGGGAGATAGGAAGCCAGTGATAAGCTGCCGGGATTGCGCATGGGTTTCCGCGTGTAAAGGTCACATGGTTTCATATTTCTTACTTCCAGATTTTTTGGGCGGGTTGCGCATGGGTTTCCGCACGGAACTTGCGCGCATAAAAGTGTGTGTGCCCTAAACCATGCTAAGCGTGTATTAAAAACCCAGTTAATGTTACAAGCCATTTTGGGAATCGTCACGCATCGATATGAAACCTTCACACATTAGGCCGTGTACACACATAAGCGGATATTCCGTGCGCAATCTATAAATAAGTGACACAAAGAAGGGAAAAGATTTGCGCACGTGTCCGAATTTCCCCTATATGCGTAAACGTTTATCATCCTTCTTTCTTCCACTTACTTACGAGTTTTCCGTACGGAACTTACGCGTCTAATGTGAACCCGGCCTTCATATACAAAAAGTAGGTTTTTGTAATGACAGTAATACTTGTATATTTCATGAGAGAGGGGGGGGGGGGTGGGGGGGGGGGGGGGGGGGGGGGGGGGGTAAAAAGCGCATGGGCGGGTACGAAGCCCACCCCAATTATCTCTTTGAAGCAAATTTCAGTCTCATTTTGAGACGAGCCTTAATGACATTCGTCTCATGGGCAAAATGAAATGTTTTTTTATTTCATTTTACCCGCCCATGCGCTTTGGCCTTTCGGCCATGTGGGGCAAAACTAATGACACAGTCAGTGACGTTACCGTGTTTTTACATCCATAACTTTGCGAATGTCATTCTTATACAATATGCAATTCTGATAATGATAGCGGAAATGATAAAAAGCTGAAAATGAAAACAGGTTCAT
>CM065690.1:9744775-9757275 GCA_017654935.2 Phymorhynchus buccinoides
TGGGAGGCTCTGTTACCCTTGTCTGTATGTCTGTCTGTCTATGTGTCTGTCTATCTGTCCTGTCTATGTTTGTCTGTCCTTGTCTGAATGAAAGCTGGGACAGAATTGGCTCTCGAGTTGCGTTAGACCGTTTTGCCTTTTGGACTGTTTGGCTCTCTGTCTGTCTGTGTGTTTGTCATTCTCTGATGATGTCTATGTGTGTGTGTGTGTTTGTTTCTCTCGAAAAGCTCGCGCGTGCACACACACACACACACACACACACACACACACACACACACACACACACACACACACACACACACACACACACACACACACACACACACACACTGACACACACACACACTGACACACACACACACACACACACACACACACACACACACACACACACACACACACACACACACACACACACACACACACACACACACACACACACACACACACACACACACACACACACACACACACGCACGCGCGTAAATATACAAGATCACGGGAGAAAATGCAGTTTCCTGGGGTCCCTAACATTGCGTGAGGCTCCCGAGGTCGCTTCTGCTGCTGAGATAATTATCTACCCTTGGAGATCGCCAGATGGCGTGATTGGAAAGGAATAGATTGCAGAAAGGGCCGCCATGTTCCAGATTTCTCTGTCTATTAGCATTTCGAAACATATCTTTTTTTTTAAAGTGCTTTTTATTTATACGTCTGCGTACCCCATCTTTCTATTTAGCCATGTAATCTCTGCTCGAAATAATTCGTTTGCCTATGCTTTTGTTATCCTTTGTTTAATTGTACTTCATCCCCCCCCCCTCCCCCAATTCTTCCTGTTTTCTGTGCCCCCCTCCCCCTCCTCCCCTGATATAAATCTATCGATCTATAATTCCGTAGTTTAACCCTTTCAACGCCAGACATTTTTCAGCCCAAATTTTCCGTTAAACTTACCTGGGTAGAGAAAATATTCTGTCCGCAATATTGGGGAATCCTCTGTGACCTACCAAAATGAAGAAAATAAGGTCACTGGATGCCAGACCCTCTATTGATACATTTTAGTGACATGGGTTTGAAATCATTTGGGGTGCCAAGAGGCGACAGTGGCGATGAAAGGGTTTTAAGCTGAAATTGTGCTTGAATCTGACTATCAGAAATGCCCATAGCTAACAGTACCATCTTCCATGGTAAGTTTATCGTCACGATCCGATAGCCTACACGATTTTAAAGTTAAGCATCGGGTCTATAGGGGAAGACGGGGTAAAAAGCGCATGGGCGGGTAAGAAGCCCACCCCAATTATCTCATGAAATGAAGCAAATTTCAGTCTCATTTTGCCCATGAGACGAGCGTTAATGTCTAGCATTCGTCTCATGGGCAAATTTGACTGAAATGTTCTTTATTTCATGAGATAATTGGGGTGGGCTTCTTACCCGCCCATGCGCTTTTTTACCCCGTCTTCCCCTACTCATGATCTTATTGGTGTCTAAACACGATCCGATTGGAGCCTACGCATGTTTTGAAAAGAACGCAAATTATTACCCCAACGAGTTTATTATACAAACTAATTGCACATTCACTGTTTTCAATTTCCTCTGGAACAAGAGCATTGTCTGGACATGTCCCAGACATATTTGTAAGCAATGTCATTCGAGGAAACCATTATTTCAATATTATTTTCTGGCTCAAATTACAAATAAAATTCAATTGAGGAGACGATATTCACGACCCTTTGGATGTATAAATAAAACACGTTTGCAATGTGAGCGTTTTAAGAATGACGCTTCCAACGCCCAACGATTACTTATAGTAAATCTGACAAGCCAGTCATTTAACATTTAGGCCGTGTACACATACACGCGGATGTTCCGTGCGAAAACCCGTGCGCAATCCGCGAATAAGTAAAAGAAAGAAGGAAAAAGATTTGCGCACGTGTCCGTAATTTTTTTTACCCTTCTTTCTTCCACTTATTTACGGATTGCGCATGGGATTTCAGCACGGAATCTCCGCGTAAGTGTGTACACGGCCTTACAGCCGTTCTTCTCAATGTATGAATTTATCAGTTAATGATAAAGAGAACATTCTGAATATCAAAGTATTATACATTTTGACATTTAGAATTTGATATTTAGAATTTTTTCTTTATGATATTGGATGTTTGGAATGTTCTGTTTATCATTTAACTGATAAATCGTCTGTTCCTTAAAGCGATGTGCCATTGGTGAACAGCACATTAGGCCGTGTACACACATAAACGGAGATTCTGTGCGGAAACCCGTGCGCAATCCATAAATAAGTGAAACCAAGAAGGGACAAGATTTGCGCACGTGTCCGAATTTCCCCTATATGCGTAAACTTGTATCCTTCTTTCTTCCACTTATTCAGGGTTTTCTGTACGGAATTTATGTGTCTAATGTGAACCCGGTGTGGCGGTGTATTTTTACCTCTATGATGAGATTTTTACCTCTAGCCGCGTAGCCAATCAGAATCGTTTTGTTTGTCCGCCATTGTGAATCATTACGAAACTAAGTGCATGGCTTTGTACATCGATTTCTCTGCAAATATGTAGATTTACAACCTCCTGCTCTATTTCTTGGTTCTTTCCGTGGTTAGGGATAGGGTTAGGGTTAGGGATAGGGTTAGGGTTAGTAGTAATCACGTGAGATAAGTAACTGCTCTAATGCGCATGCGCAGAGGTAAATATTTCATACGACTACTTATCTATCGTGACACCGGCTCACCAATATAAGTAAACGACCCCAACTTAAAGGCAAACAGCACTAAGCACACAGCACAAACATTTTGTATAGTCCAAAGCGACGGATATATGAAACCAAGGATATCACATTGCAAAGGGTAGGCCATAATGAGTTGGTTAGGTAGAGCTATGATCTTTAGCCTTTGACACCAGTTGGCGTTTCATTTGAAATCAGTTCATAAGTAACGCCAAACTCACACACAAACACATACACACGCGCGCGCGCACACACACACACACACACACACACACACACCCTCTCTCTCTCTCTCTCTCTCTCTCTCTCTCTCTCTCTCTCTCTCTCTCTCTCTCTCTCTCTCTCTCATACTTTTCAAATTCCTTATGTTGTCTGTCTGTTGTCCTTAACTCGTCTCCCTCTTACATTGCTATTTTGTATATATTGCTATTCTTGATGATGGTTTGAAGGATTGCTTTGATGCTTATGTTACTTTATAATGTTTTTGCATCATTTATTTGTTGGTCTGTTAGTTAACTTGTTTGGCCACAAGGCTGAGTGTAAAAAAGCAATGCTTATCTCATTACCCTGTATAAATAAAAATTCGTTTTGTTTCGTTTCGTTTCGTTTCGTTTCGTTTCGTTTCGTTTCTCTCTCTCTCTCTCTCTCTCTCTCTCTCTCTCTCTCTCTTCTTCTCTTTCTCTCTCTCTCTCTTTCGCCCATTGAAATGGGCCTGCGGCCTAGTCAATTAAAACATTCAGACTCAAGACTCTCTCTCTCTCTCTCTCTCTCTCTCTCTCTCTCTCTCTCTCTCTCTCTCTCTCTCTCTCTCTTCCCGCGCGCGGCAAAATAAGGAGTCTGCCTGTCTTCTACAAGCTTTTGACAAAGGGAAGCCAGAAGAGTGACATCCCGTCGGGCGGTCAGAATCGCTCATTACAGCTATTTCGATCTCGCCGCCTCCACAAAGAGAAAACTTAATGGGACATTTTGTTCTTGAACATTTCCTCCTAGAAAAAAAATTACTTGTAACAGAAACCAAAGAAAGATCAAATAATTGAAATGAAAAAAACCAAAAAAACCCGGTTTTACACATAGTCTGGTTAAAAAAAAAAATCCACATATCAATTGATCGTTATTCGCGTAACATGGCCTTTCTGGATGTTTCTTCTTCTGTCAATCTCTAAATCAATATGCTTTTTTTTTCTCAGGGTTTTCTCCCTTTCTTCCGTTATCACAACTCAACAACTGTTGATGTTTTCTGTGGTGTTGTTCTTGCCTCTTATCACTCAAAACGATGGTCTTTTCTTTCAGTTGGTTTTTCTTCTTCTATTTTTCTGTGCTACTTAAAAACCCTTTCGCCGCCAGCCATTTTTCAGCCCCCCAAAATACCATTAAACTTACCTGGGTAGAGAAAAATAAAATCTGCAATATTGCGAATTCCTCTGTGGACATGTACAACATTAGGCCTATCCTTACCTCCCCAAATTATGAAAATAGGGTCTTCGGATAACAGGCCCTGATGTGATGCTTTTTAATGTCATGAGTGTTAAAGGTGGACCGTGACGGATGAGTTTTTTTTGCAAGGAACACGTTGAGCTCACCAGAAAGACAGCCTTTTCAAAGATCGGAACACTCGCTTTGCTCTGGTTTCCTAGAAATCAAACCGTCAAAACGGCGATTCCTCCTTGGCGAAGGTGCCGGAGAGAGAAGCCATTTTGGATGGGGTGGGTGGAGGCCAATCCCATTGTGGTCTAAGCGTTTTCTTTTTTGTAGTGCAGTAAAAAAAAAAAAGAAGCTATTTGCTTTGTTGTGAGCGAAACTCTTTTAGATAAACTGCATAACATTTAAAAAAAGGTAAATAAAAAGTCTTGTATTGCCAAAAAAACGTGCAAACAATTTGGTCGCCATTACAAAAGAGACGGCACACGCCTTCTCTTTCAGTGAAATAATTTGACTTCCAGCACCTCCGCCAAGGATAAATCGCCGATTTGACGGTTTGATTTCTAAGAAACCAGAGCAAAGTGAGTGTTGCAATCTTCGTAAATGGTGTTTTCATGGTGACCTCGATGTGTTTCTTGCAACAACGCATCCGTCAGGGTCCACCTTTAACCCTTTCACCGCCAAAGTCGCATTTTAGCACCACATTGATTTAACACCTATGTCACTAAAAGGCATCAAATTGGGGTCTATTATCCAAAGACCCCATTGTTGTTGTTTTGGGAAGTAAGGATAGACCTTGTTTTAAATATGTCACAGAAGAATCCCCGATACTGCAGATGGATTTTGTTCTCTACCCAGGTAAATTTAATGGACATTTTTGGCTGAAATATGGCTGGCGGTGAAAGGGTTAAACCATTGTGGTGCAAAAATGCGACATTGGCGTGAAGAGGTTGGGGTACATTCTGGAAATGATTTATTCGACCCTTTCTTTCACTCCTCGAAGTTTTACGTTCGTGCTTTTTCGTCGTTCCTTTCTTCCCTTTTTTGAGTTTCGAATTCCATTTCCTACCCTTTCTTCAAGTCTCTTTCTTTCACTACACAAGTCTCTTTCTTTCACTACAACGCATAATTTCCCTCCACAATTGTCCACTCATCTTCGTTGCTCCCACTTTGTTTCGGCTCTCTTGTTGTCACCAGTGTTATGTGTCCTTTTTGTCTTTTTATTCGTCACCTATTCTTGAGCTCACATATTATTATACATTTTCCTCCCACCCCTTTCCTATTACATTCCATTTCATCGCTATTCTTCCACTTTTCCTTTTCCCCCTCATCATCAACTTGCACTTTTTGTGCTTTTTGTTTTCCCGACGGGTTCTTTTTTCGTTCTGCTCCATCACTATATCACGCTTTTGATTTGGTCCTTTCTTCGTTCTTTTGTCGTTCTCACTGGCGAAATCTGTTTGCCGATGCAAATAGCCGGACCCTGTTGTAGTGGCAGTGTCTCAGCGTGTGGACGGTCCATCATTGGAGGCCTGGGGGACCACTGATCTCCACGATGTCCCGGCTACGGGGTACTGTGCCCCCGTCTCTGTGTGTGTGTGTGTGTGTCCCCAATGTTGTCCCTTTGTGTCCCCCGTCTCTACGTGTCCCCGTCTCTATATGTCCCCGTCTCTATTTGTTCCCGTCTTTATGTGTCCCTGTCTCTATGTGTCCCCTGTTTCTATGTGTTCCTGTCTCTATGTGTCCCCTGTTTCTATGTGTCCCTGTCTCTATGTGTTCCTGTCTCTATGTGTTCCTGTCTCTATGTGTTCCTGTCTCTATGTGTCCCTGTCTCTATGTGTTCCTGTCTCTATGTGTCCCTGTCTCTATGTGTTCCTGTCTCTATGTGTCCCTGTCTCTATGTGTCCCTGTCTCTATGTGTTCCTGTCTCTATGTGTCCCCTGTTTCTATGTGTCCCTGTCTCTATGTGTTCCTGTCTCTATGTGTCCCCTGTTTCTATGTGTCCCTGTCTCTATGTGTTCCTGTCTCTATGTGTCCCCTGTTTCTATGTGTCCCCTGTCTCTATGTGTCCCCTGTCTCTATGTGTCCCATGTCTCTATGTGTCCCTGTCTCTATGTGTTCCTGTCTCTATGTGTCCCTGTCTCTATGTGTTCCTGTCTCTATGTGCCCCCTGTTTCTATGTGTCCCTGTCTCTATGTGTCCCTGTCTCTATGTGTCTCCCATGTCTCTATGTGTCCCTGTCTCTATGTGTTCCTGTTTCTATGTGTCCCCTGTCTCTATGTGTTCCTGTCTCTATGTGTCCTCTGTCCCTGTCTCTATGTGTCCCTGTTTCTATGTGTCCCTGTCTCTATGTGTTCCTGTCTCTATGTGTTCCTGTCTCTATGTGTCCCTGTCTCTATGTGTTCCTGTCTCTATGACTTTTTGGGGTGTTCCCCTGTCTCTATCTGTCCCCTGTCTCTATGTGTCCCCTGTCTCTATGTGTCCCTGTCTCTATGTGTCCCTGTCTCTATGTGTCCCTGTTCTCTATGTGTCCCTGTCTCTATGTGTCCCTGTCTCTATGTGTCCCTGTCTCTATGTGTCCCCTGTTTCTATGTGTCCCTGTCTCTATGTGTCCCTGTCTCTATGTGTTCCTGTCTCTATGTGTCCCTGTTTCTATGTGTCCCTGTTTCTATGTGTCCCTGTCTCTATGTGTCCCCTGTCTCTATGTGTCCCTGTCTCTATGTGTTCCTGTCTCTATGTGTTCCTGTCTCTATGTGTCTCCCTGTCTCTATGTGTCCCCGTCTCTATGTGTCCCCGTCTCTACGTGTCCCTGTTTCTATGTGTCCCCGTCTCTATATGTACCACATTTCGTCTCTATGTGTCCCCGTCTCTATGTGTCCCTTGTGTCTGTATGTCCCTGTCTCTATGTGTTCCCGTCTTGATATGTCCCCAATTTCCGTCTGTATGTGTCCTCGTCTCCATGTGTCCCTGTCTCTATGTGTCCCTCTTTATGTGTCCCCCTCTATGTGTCCCCGTCTCTATATGTACCACATTTCGTCTCTACGTGTCCCCGTCTCTTTGCGTCCCAGTCTCTATGTGTCCACGTCTTTATGTGTCTACCGTCTCGGTGTGTGTCCCCTTCTCTATGTGTCCACGTCTTTATGTGTCCCCCGTCTCGGTGTGTGTCCCCGTCTCAATGTGTCCTCGTGTATGTATGTCCCCGTCTGTGTGTGCGTCCCCTTTTTGTATCTCTCCGTCTCTTTGTTTATACATTCTAACCCTAACCCAGTCCCTAACTCTGACCTCAATTCAAACACTATGAAAATGAAAAAGAAACACCCGAAGGTGCTGATGGGACCCAGATATACCCTATCAACACGAGAGCAGCCAGAAGCAAGCCCTGGAAGTTAAGTATACCCTGTCCTTTATCCTAACCCCTAAGGGTCACATAGAGACGGGGACACATAGAGATGGGGACATATAGAGACAGGGACACATACAGACAGGGACACATGTATGTCAATCATAAATTCGTTATCATTCTGTTTTTGTTGCTGTCGAATGGTTTGATATTTCAAACAAATACTGATGACGATTATGTTTACAACTCTCTCAGGCATAGCCCTGAAGTGCTTTGTTAGCAATAACGAAATAGTACCGAGACAAATGTTGATGATGATGTTCATGATGTCCTGTCGGAGGTCACTTACCCTTTATTGGAGTAATCAAAATGATAGGTTAAAACATGTGATTGATGACGATTAGAGTTGAGAACCGGTTCAAAAATCCGAACCGGTTTGAAACCGGTTTTCCCTCTTCGAACCGGTCTTACCAAACCGTTTTTTTTAACCAGTACTCGCATCACTAGCTTCACCTATGCAAACACATATTTATTTGTCAGAATATTCACACACACGCACGCACGCGCAGACATACACACACACACACACACACACACACACACACACACACAATAAAGAAACTTATGACACACACCCACACTCAACTCAACATTCAGTCAAAGTCAAAGCCATAGACCACCAACCACAAACTAGAAACAGCTACTCTTGGTTTGCAAACACCCAATCTGCGCTGAGAATCAGTGTTGTTCTTCAAAAAATTTATTTTCAGTTTGCAGTTAAAAAACCGGTTCACAGCAACTCGAACCGGTTTTTCGAACCGCGAACGTTTAGCACCGGTTTTTCGGTTCAAACCGGTTTTTCTCACCACCTCTAATGACGATGCTCGGGATAAATAAGTTGTTAAAAGTTGATATAACAATTTTGCTATAGAGAAACAAGCATACAGTAGCCATATGGTGCCAAATTCTGTCAATATTTGCTAACCATTTGTGTGTCCCACAAAACCTCTGGTTTTCTTACGACAATAAAACGTAACTTTGTTCTTGTTCCTGTTCTTGTTCATAGAGGCGGGAATACACAGAGACAGGGACACATAGAGACAGGGACACATAGAGACGGGGACACATAGAGACGGGGACACATAGAGACGGGGATACACAGAGACAGGGACACATAGAGACGGGGACACAATGACGAGGACACATAGAGACAGGGACACATAGAGACAGGGACACAATGACGAGGACACATAGAGACAGGGACACAATGACGAGGACACTTAGGGACACATGGACACGGGGACACATCGCACTGGTCCCAGAATGACCCCAGTCACGCATATCCAGGGAAATGGGGAAGGGAGGGGTGTGTGTGTGTGTGGCACCACTCTTCACTCTTGGGTTGCTCCCCCTGAACTCTGGTAATGATTATCTGCCCCTGGAGACCGCCAGATGGCGTGATTGTGGAGACACACAGTTTGAGAGAGAGAGAGAGAGAGAGAGAGAGAGAGGTTCTCTTCCAAACCCGAGGGTATTAGATCCATACCCTTCAATTTAAACTTCGAAAAAGTAGGGGTGGAGGGGGTGGGGTTGGATCACATGGGAACCGCATATGTGTGTGCTTGTGTGAGTATGAGTGAGTGAGTGAGTGTGTGTGTGTGTGTGTGTGTGTGTGTGTGTGTGTGTGTGTGTGTGTGTGTGTGTGTGTGTGTGTGTGTGTGTGTGTGTGTGTGTGTGTGTGTGTGTGTGTGTGTGTGTGTGTGTGTGTGTGTGTGTGTGTGTGTGTGTGTGTGTGAGAACGAACGAACGAACGAACGAACGAACGAATGAACGAATGTTTTTTTTATTGAGGAAAAGCGGAATAAGCACAATAACCGGCTTTTTTTCATCCGGCCCTCCGAACCAAAAGAAAATTAATTAAAAAAATACAAATAGAAAAAAAAGACATCGCAAAATACAAGAAAAAAACTCAACCTTCAATCAAGGTCGCAAACGGACGCACCGTGCAAGGCATATAAATAAAATAAATTACATCAATTAAACGAGACTGAGACAAGGACAGACAGACAGACAGACAGAGACCGACAGAGAGAGGGAGGTCAAAATAAAAGAACAGAATAAAATGGAAGAAATGAAGCAATATATGCAGGAAAAATAATGCATAGTAAATACAATGTACATAAAAGAAAACTTAACACATAAGCATGTATTATAAGAGACAGAGAGAGAGAGAGAGAGAGAGAGAGAGAGAGAGAGAGAGAGAGAGAGAGAGAGAGAGAGAGAGAGAGAGAGAGAGAGAGAGAGATACTGGACACTGGACACTGGACGTTTTTATTGACAATAGCTTTTTACAGCCTTAATGCCAAGGGGGTGCATTAGATAACAAAAACATACTAACGGCGAACGAAAGGCTAAAAAACAGAACTTATAAACATAATAACTGAAATGAAAGAAAACATGTATTTAAGTAACTGTTTTAACAGCAATCTTTAAAGCAATAATTCACACACACACATACACACACACACACACACACACACACACACACACACACATGCGCGCGCACTCACACAACATATAAATTGTTAATTTGATCATCCAACTTCGATCAATGCTCTACATATCCCGCATGTCTAATCCTATTATTGTAGTTTATAATCTCTCTCTCTCTCTCTCTCTCTCTCTCTCTCTCTCTCTCTCTCTCTCTCTCTCTCTCTCTCTCTCTCTCTCTCTCTCTCTCTCCCTCCCTCTCTCTCTCTCTCTCCCCCTCTCTCTCTCTCTTCCCAAGGCATACATTATCATTTATCTCCCTTGCTTCATTTCTAAGGTACACTTGCTTAATTCCCTTGTTTTATCAACTATATCAGTCATCAAAATAAATCTATAAACGCTGTTCAGATGACAGTTTTTTAGTTCTTAAATTGTATGCCTCAGCAAACTTTGCGAGTGGTAATATAATGTTCTCATTTTCAGATGCAAGAATGGCAACTAAATCATGCCTTACAAAAATTGGTAAGGAAAATACATTATATTTATTACGGATGTTATCGTATGCAGAGTAATGAAAAATGAAAAATGAAAAATAAAATGATGTTCATTCTCTATTGCCTTTCGACACATTAAACAAAGTTGATCTCTTTCTTGGTCATCAGCAAACCATCTTTTATTAGCACTTAGCCCCAAAGTTCTTGTCCTTACTCTCGCCAAGAGACTCCGATGCCACCTATCTTTAATAACTGAAATGTACTGTTCTATCTGGAAAGTGTTTTTAAAAGAAAAGTACCAGTTATACTTTGTGTTTTCTTCAATATAGGAGTGCCAATTCTGTTTGTAAGAGCAGATAAGACGGTCTTTAAATTCGGAAATAAAAGCAGATTCGTATCCGACTCCCTGACTGATCCAGACAATACCAAATCCATTAATAGTAAGAACGTTTTTTATGTTATCAACCCAGTTTTTCTTTCCCTCATTATGTTGTACTAGTAACATCTCGTATGCCTGCCTACATAATCTTGTCATTGGTAACTTTATAAGTTTTAACCAGTATTTAATGCATTTCACAGTCGTTCGGATTCTGAGAGGGTACCTGCCAGTCTCACCATAGGCAGCTGTATTTGAAGAGTGCATAGGTATATTCAACAATCTTTTAATCGCATATGTATGCACTTTTTCTATGTAATAATTTTCTATAGCACCCCAGATTTCAGCCCCATACGTCAAAATAGGCTCAACTTGAGAATCAAATAACTTCCAGTATAATAAAGGATCTACAGAGTTTAGCTTTTTCATGGCTCTAAGAATTCCAATAACTGCCCTTTTCCCTTTCCTGCAAGCTTCCATCCAAGCAGCATTTAAACTTAATTTAGTAGTGAAAGTTATTCCGAGATATTTGTAGGAATTAGTAACTTTAATGTCAGAATTTCCATATTGCCATTTTTCATGAGCGGAAAGATGTCCTCCCTTACGAAATATCATTACATTTGTTTTATCTAAATTAACGCAAAGACCCAACCTATCAGCTTCATCTTTTAAAACATTTAACTGGTTTTGCAACCCAACAATAGTATCTGACAGTAGTACGATGTCATCGGCAAATAACATAAGAAACAGCCCCGGGGATCATTTGAATTCCGTGTTTACCTTTTTTCGATAATTCAATAGCCAGTTCATTAATAAAGAAAGAAAACAATTGCGGACTAAGTAAACAACCTTGTTTGACACCTCTTGGACAATTAAAAAATTCTGTGTAAACACTTTTATCTCTTACACAAGCTAGTACAGTACTATATATTCCTTTAACAGCTCTATATAACTTACCATTAATGCCACTATTTCTAAGAACGTTCATTAATGCATTTCTATTAACTGAATCGAAGGCCTTTCGAAAGTCAACGAAAGCTACATACAACTTAGAATTTCTATTTAGATACTTTTGAACCAAGGCATATAACGTAAATATGTGATCAGTAGTACTGTACCCCGCCCTGAAACCTGCCTGTTCTTCAATTATCTTTGATTCTCTATCTGCCCATCTAGTAAGCCTTTGATTTAAAATATGTGTATAAACCTTTCCTATTACACTTGTTAGTGCCACCCCTCTGTAATTATCCGGGTTGTTACTATCCCCTTTTTTGAAAATTGGTACAATAATAGATTTTGACCAAGCTGTTGGAAATACTCCTTTTTCAAACAAAACATTAAATAGGTCAACTAAAAAGTCTATAACAGTAGAATCTACTACTTTAAGCATCTCACTCACTATCTTATCAATCCCAGCACTTTTACCAGTCTTCAAATGTTTAATTCCATGTATAACTTCGTCCTTGGAAATGGGATCATCAAAGAGAGGTTCGTTCACATCATCAATTTCTTCTTCTTCTATTAAGTCTTGTTGTAAAGGTGTGTCACCCAAATCATTAAAAACTCTAAAGAAATGCTCGTACCACTGCTGAGAATTAATTTCATTATAAATTACAGCTTTTCTGTTTACTGACCTGATTGTGGACCAGAATAA
>CM065690.1:9762275-9764775 GCA_017654935.2 Phymorhynchus buccinoides
ATATGGGCCCAACCGTTTGTTCATTGTTCATTGTTCTTTCTCGCTCTCCGTGCTAACAGAGAAAATAAATTAGTGTACTGTATTGAAATTATTGCTAAATTAGTAAATTATTGACATTTTAAATAATTTGTTTTCTTTATCAGATGCATAAATCGTGTAGCTCGTTAATTCCTAAACACAATACTATGCATACAAATCCATCCTCATCTGATGAAGCAAACACGTGATTAAAAACCAACGACAGGAACCTAGAAAAAAATATTTCAAAACCGCCCCAAATAACACGAAACAGACTCCAGCTTGTCTGACCTGAGAACAAATCGATGGTCTTAGATAAACAAAGAAACACTCAACAACAACAATACACACACATATATACACACGTGCGCGCGTACACACACACACACACACATACACACACACACACGCAGGCGCTCACACACACACACTTACACACACACGCACGCGCTCACACACACACTTACACACTTACACACACACTCACACACACACGCACGCATTCACAGACACACACACACTTACACAAAGACACACACACGCACGCGCTCACACACACACACACGCATACACTTACACACACACTTACGCACACGCACACACACACACACACACACACGCACGCACGCACGCACGCACGCACGCACACACGCACGCACGCACGCACGCACGCACGCACACGCACACACGCACGCACACACACACACACACACACACACACACACAATTCCTTTAAAGCTGTCATCACGTAGGCTTAGGAACAAAATTCGAATTCTTACATTTCAGTCTCCCCGTTCTTTCTTGGCCCAATCTTGCTCCTTTAAATTCTGTTTTCTGTTCTTTTGGTTTGTTCTCTGTGATTTGCCACTCTTCAATCTTCATTATGCAATCTCAACTTTCCGCAAAGCGGAGATTAGTTTGTTTGTTCAGGTACGCTATTCATGAGTTGCGTTCAAAACAGTTATTTCGGGTAGTAACACGCACATTAGCATAAACAGTCGATACGATTGGCGGTTTATGGCAATTTGCATGTTGATACCCGTGTTGTAAACAGCCAATGGTAACAGTCGATACGATTGTCTGTTTATGCCAATTTACATGTTGATACCCGTGTTGTAAACAGCCAATGGTAACAGTCGATACGATTGTCTGTTTATGCCAATTTACACGTTACTTACTACGCGTGTTAACTGTTTTAAGACTCAGTTATGATTTCCGTACCAAGGTAGTGCTGACTCATACAAGCATCTTCAAGACTGTTCATGTTGCACGTTTTTTTTGTTTTTTTTGTTTTTACCAGTTTTACTTTTTTTTTTAAATCTGAGAGAGTGCTGGTCGAAACATACACACGTGCACACACGCGCGCGCGCGTACGCACACACATGCACACAAGCACGTGCGCATGCGCGCACACGAACATACTCATATACTTTCTTACACAACATAAGCAGAGACGCGAGAGACCCATAGTGGAATGGGAGGGGGGAGGGTAACAGAGAGTGTTACACGATTTCACATGGTTTGATGTGCTTTAGTCCAAGACACCCCCCCCCCCCCCCCCCCACCACCACCACCACCACCACACACAGACAAAATTTTGTTGTTCATCAAAAAAAACCCAAAAACCGATTAAGTTCCACAATAAGAATTCTTCGGCTTTTACATTTTTATACTGCTTAGCAACAAGATAGTGATAGAGAATGTGTTAAGACCTTGTCCTTGTCCCAACCATCCCCGTCTCCCCCATCCCCCCCTTGAACACCCTCCATCAGCCCCCCTTCCCCCACCTTGTCCTTGACCTTCATTTGCACATAAAATGTTATTTTATTATATATTTTTAAAAAACCGAAGTATGCATAATTCATTTCGAGAATGAGTATTGTCGTACTGATCAACATCTTCGAAATTAAGACTTATTTTCGAAGGCTCCCCTTTTTAAAAAAAAAAGAAGAAGAAAGAAGATTATTTTCTCTGTTAAATCTTGAGATTACGTTGATTGAACTAAAAAAACCCAACAAAAACACTTGGAAGAATTGCTGTCATTTCGACGCATGGAACGAAAAATAAGACAGTGAGGCAAAATGAAGATGCATGACAATCGTTTTGTTTGTGTCCTTTCTCCTTGGGATTTCTCAGCTAATGAATAACAAGGTTCCTCTTTTAAAATTTTATAGAAAGACCCCTTTTTGTTGGACACTCAGGATCCGAAAACATTGGCCGTGTAGAAGAGTGTGTGTGTGTGTGTGTGTGTGTGTGTGTGTGTGTGTGTGTGTGTGTGAGTGTGTGTGTGTGTGTGTGTGTGTGTGTGTGTGTGTGTGTGTGTGTGTGTGTGTGTGTGTGTGTGTGTTGTGTGTGTGTTGTTCGCGCTTGTGTGTTTGCGAGTGTGTGTGTGTAAAAAAACGTGTGTGTGTGTGTGTGTGTGTGTGTGAATGTGTGTGTGTGTGTGTGTGTGACTCTGTGTGCGCGCGCGCGCGTGTGCGCA
>CM065690.1:9777275-9784775 GCA_017654935.2 Phymorhynchus buccinoides
AGTTTCGAACAGATATACATTATGAGAGCAACGAGGGATTTTAACGCCTTTCTTAGACCAGGTAAGGCAAACCGGAAAAGAGAGAGAGAGAGAGAGAGAGAGGAGAGGGAGGGAGAGAGACAGAGAGAGAGGGAGGCAGAAGAGAGAGAGGAGGGAAGAGAGAGAGAGAGAGAGAAATTGAGAGAGAAAAAAGAGAGGAGAGAGTAGAGAGAGATGGAGGGATGGAAGAGAGAGAGAGTAGAGAGAGAGGGGGAGGAGGAGAGAGGGAGGGAGAGGGAGACACGAGGGGGAGAGATGAGGGAGAGAGAGAGAGAGAGAGAGAGAGAGAGAGGGAGAGAGAGAGTGAGAGGACAGAGAGAAGGAGAGAGAGAGAGAGGAGAGGGGGAGAGAGAGAGAGGGGAGGCGAGAGAGGGAGAGAGAGAGAGGGAGAGAGGGAGAGAGAGAGGGGAGAGAAGAGAGAGGAGAGAGAGGGGGAGAGAGAAAGAGAGAGGAGAGAGGGAATGGGGAGAGAGAGAGAGGCAGGGGAAGAGGGATAGAGGGAGAGAGAGCGGGGGGAGAGAGGAGAGAGGGAGAGAGAGAGAGAGGGAGAGAGAGAGAGAGAGAGGGATCGAGGGAGGGATGAGAGAGGGGGAGGGAGAGAGGGGGGAGAGAGAGATGAGAGGTGGATGGAGAGAGACAGAGAGAGAGGGAGAGAGAGAGAGAAGAGAGGGAGGGGGGGAGAGAGGCGGGGGTGGGGATGGTGTTGGTGTGTGTTTGAGAAAGAGAGAACGGGAGTACTTGTACTTATTTTCTTCAAATCACTCCTCTCTCTGCCCCCCCCCCCCCCCCCCCCGCACACTACTACACTTCTTGCTACGTTTCCAAAATACCCTTTCAAAACTGTAAGAGAAGAATATATACACAAGGGCCAGACAGAAGCATATAGGCTTACAGGCATTCAGAAAAGCATTTCACAACTAAAAGAACATTGCGCTCGGTCGAGAAATACATAAACAAAGTTTCAGCCTCTTGGCTTCCAGTCCGTTTGCTTTTGTTTGAGAAAACAAAAATATAGAGGGAAAAGTTCTGTACAAAGGTAACATTGATTCCCAGGTTTCTGTTGCAAAACCTCTTTGTAAGACTTTTGAAAACCGAGAGAGATTCTGGAGTTTTGTTTGACTTATTTACTTAGTTCCTATGTACGTTGCGCGCGTTGGAAATGCGTCTGTATTGTAATGTATGCACGTCATCTAATGGTGGCATGTAAGTACTGCTATTGGAACAGGGGGGGATCTGAGAGAGAGAGAGAGAGAGAGAGAGAGAGAGAGAGAGAGAGAGAGAGAGAGAGAGAGAGAGAGAGAGAGAGGCAGAAAGACAGAGAGA
Organism: Phymorhynchus buccinoides; assembly: GCA_017654935.2. Lineage (NCBI taxonomy): Eukaryota > Metazoa > Mollusca > Gastropoda > Neogastropoda > Raphitomidae > Phymorhynchus > Phymorhynchus buccinoides. Next base: position 9,778,638 of record CM065690.1, read on the forward strand.
GGGAGGGAGAGAGAGATGGAGATAGGGACAGAGAGAGAGAGGCAGAGAGAGAGAGAGGCAGAAAGACAGAGAGAGAGGCAGAAAAACAGAGAGAGAGAGAGAGAGAGAGAGAGAGAGAGAGAGAGAGAGAGAGAGAGAGAGGGATAGAGAGAGGACAGGGACAGAGACAGAGAGAGAGAGGGATGGAGAGAAAGAGGGAGATATGGATACAGAGAGAGGGAGGGAAAGAGAGAGGGAGATAGGTACAGAGGGGAGAGAGAGAGAGAGAGAGAGGGGGGGGGGGTGACGTAAGTGTCCCGCGCGACCCGCTTTCTTTATTCCTTATCTACACCCCCCCCCCCCTTCTCCCCTCCCCCCCTCTCTTTTTCATGTCTCGACCAGCCGCCACGTTAATTGCCCGGCCGCTTCAAAGAGAACGCCGAGTAAGGGATTTGTCTCCCCGGTCGGCATGTAACCCCTACAGAGGTTATCTCCCTTCACCCCCCCCCCCCACTCTTATCTACACCTCGTCCTTACCCATCACAAGAAAGTGACAACCACGGTTATCTCCCTTTGAAGACGGTTTTGCCTTTCCAATCACAAGGTTAGGAATGTCGGCATGTGATAAGGATGTAATAGGCGCGTGATTGTTCTGTACACTCTGAACATCATCTTGTGACGTGTCGACTGTAATAAACCAATAGCAGGCTTTCATTGTTTGAAAGTGAAGGCTATAATTGGAGTGGTGAGAAAAAGTTGTCACACAAGATGCTGAAACGTAGCTAGAGCAACACTCACAACCAGTCATCATAAGCCCACTAGTAAGTATTATTGATGGCAGGTGATTGAGATCTGGTTTGTTTGACCCTAGTTTTGATCTAGATCCTATGTTCAATGATGAATAAGGAGTAGATAGATATGTTATAGAAAAGAAGTGGTAAACATTCTATTCTATTTATGTGCACTGATTATTTTGTGTGTGTGTGTTTTTGACTTGAACACTTTTGGTACCAGAACCGGAGTTTATGCCTACTAACCCTTTTGTCTATTTTTAGTAGGAAACCTATGGGCCGCAATCTTGCACTTTATGATACCATTCCTTTCCAGGTGTTGGATGGAGAGTGATGTTGTCTTGATCACCTTTTATGTTTTACTGATCTCAGTTTGTTAACTGAAATTCAGTTTATTGATTAACTAGTGCTATTGTACAAGGGAAGCCTTCTAGCCGGTTGGGATTCACTAATTCCCTGCCGACTGAAGCCCCTTGTCTCTAAGCCATAGAGATCTACATCCACCTTCTCCTGTGATTATCAGCAGGGCATCGTGGGCCGGATGATTATCCCGGACTCCACCAAGCACCAAGACGGGGGAAAGACGCCCCGCACCCAGAATCCGCGAGGAGACCACGCCTGAACCGTGCCATCCCGCGAAGCCGTAACCGGAACGACTGGGAGCTACTCTCATCTGACGAGCAAGCCCAGCCACACCAGCATTCGCCGATCACTACGGAAGAACTTGCCAAGAGCTAAGTTTATCAAACCGCGCCAATCCCTGGAACTTTCCTACGGACACTGAAGATAATTAGTAACCCTTCCGGCATGGGGCGAACCTTATAGAAAGACAAAAGTCTTGTGAATCCTTTCGGATTTCATTGTTTTTTTATCCATATGTTGTTTTGGCGCCATTGAGCTGCTTTATTATTATTGTTGCATAATCTTATGCAGATTTTGGGAGTAAATAAAATACAAGTGTCAAATAATCCTGAACCCTTTGGTCAGACTGATGAGAGTGGGAGTCTTGTAATTTCATGTAAAACCCTACTTCTCTCTGTCTGCCATTTAGAGCAATTCAACCACTTGTATTTCTTACAACCATACGAGCCAGAACCCGGGCACAAATATAAATTTATTAGATGAAAAGGGGCCGGGAAAGTTGCTCATCTCCCATACCCTAGAGAAGTGGGCTAAGGGCAAATTTTCTAAAGTCTTCCCTAGGGACTTAGCCTTTTAACCCATTACCTCGTCACAGGGGGGTATGTGTACGGGTGTGCGTGAAAGAGAAGAGACAGATAGATAGAGAGAAAGACATATAAGAAAAGTGTGTAAGTGCATGGGAAAGAGAATGAATGAATGAATGAATGAATGAATGAATGGATGGATGGATGAATGGATGAATGGATGAATGAATGGATGAATGAATGAATGAATGGATGAATGAATGAATGAATGAATGAATGAATGAATGAATGAATGAATGAATGAATGAACGAATGAATGAATGAATGAATGAATGAATGAATGAATGAATGAATGAATGAATGAATGAATGAATGGATGAATGGATGAATGAATGGATGAATGAATGGATGAATGGATGAATGAATGAATGAATGGATGAACGAACGAACGAATGAATGAATGAATGAATGAATGAATGAATGAATGAATGAATGAATGAATGGATGAACGAACGAACGAACGAATGAATGAATGAATGGATGAATAAATGAATGAATGAATGAATGAATGAATGAATGAACGAATGAATGAATGAATGGATGAATGAATGGATGAATGAATGAATGAATGAATGGACGAATGGATGAATGAATGAATGGATGGATGAATGAATGGATGAATGAATGAATGGATGAACGAACGAACGAATGAATGAATGAATGGATGAATGAATGAATGAATGAATGAATGAATTAATGGATGAATGAATGAGTGAATGAATGTATGAATAAATGAATGAATGAATGGACGAAGGGATGAATGGATGAGTGAATGAATGGATGGATGAATGAATGGATGGATGAATGAATGAATGAATGAATGGATGGATGGATGCATGAATTAATGGTTGGATAAATGAATGAATGAATGAATGAATGAATGAATAACTTTTATCTTCTGAGGATAATAGAGTAAATATAAATATTTTTTTCATCCAGTCCTCAAGAACAAGAAGAAAAGAAAAGAAAATTGAAACAAAGAATTCAATAAAGAAGAAAGGCATGCAAAGCAAAGAAAACGAACACACATTATCATCATAAACAGACACATGATAAACTCAGCATTATACATATAAATACGTAACAAATGGGAGGTGGAGGGACCGAAAATAACTGAGCATGTAGGAGAGGGGGAGAGAGAGAGGAGAGAGGAGAGAGAGAGAGAGAGAGAGAGAGAGAGAGAGAGAGAGAGAGAGAGGAGAGAGAGAGAGGAGAGAGAGAGAGAGGGAGAGAGAGAGAGAGAGAGAGAGAGAGAGAGAGAGAGAGAGAGAGAGAGAGAGAGAGAGAGAGAGAGAGAGAGAGAGAGAGACGGAGAGAGAGAGAGAGAAAGAGAGAGAGAGAGAGAGAGAGAGAGAGAGAGAGAGAGAGAGAGAGAGAGAGAGAGAGAGAGAGAGAGAGAGAGAGAGAGAGAGAGAGAGAGAGAGAGAGAGAGAGACAGTGAGACGGACAGAGAGGAAGGCATACAAAGGCAAACAGAACAGCAGGCAAACAGGGTACAGTTCTTACCTTCAAATCTTCCCACGCGAATTCATGAACGAGCTTGTCTTATGATGCCACGGGTCACATGTGGATCTGTCAGAAGAGCGCTCCTTGCTAGGCGACGACACGCAAAGAGTGGAGCTGTCGTGATCCTGCACATGTATTTTAAAATACAATATAACACGTTTGGTCAGCTGAAAAAAAAAGCCTACAGGTAAACGTTTCATAAAACAGACAGATATAAATAACATAGATAGAAGGCGACTACATACAGGCCAACAGGAGGAGGAAGAGAAGAGGGAAGAGAAGGAGAAGGGGAAGAAAGAGAAGGAGAAGAAGAAGGAAAGGGAGATAAAGAAGAAAGAAAGAGAAAGGAGAAGGAAAAGGAGAAGAAGAAGAAAGAGAAGGAGAAGAAGAAAGAGAAGGAGAAGATTAAGGAGTAGAAGAAGAAGAAGAAGAAGAAGAAGAAGAAGAAGAAGAAGAAGAAGAAGAAAGAAAGAGAAGGAGAAGGAGTAGAAGAAGAAGAAGTAAAAGAAGACGAAGAAAAAGAAGAAGAAGAAGAAGAAGGAGAAGAAGAAGAAGAAGAAGAAGAAGAAGAAGAAAGATAAGGAGAAGAAGAAGAAGAAGAAGAAGAAGAAGAAGAAGAAGAAGAAGAAGAAGAAAGAGAAGGAGAAGAAGAAGAAGAAAGAGAAAGAAGAAGAAGAAGAAGAAGAAGAAGAAGAAGAAGAAGAAGAAGAAGAAGAAGAAGAAGAAGAAGAAGAAGAAGAAGAAGAAGAAAAAAAAAAAAAAGAAGAAGAAGAAGAAAAAGAAGAAGAAGAAGAAGAAAGAAGTAGAAGAAGTAGAAGAAGAAGAAGTAAAAGAAGACGAAGAAAGAGAAGGAGAAGAAGAAGGAGAAGAAGGAGAAGAGGAAGAAAGATAAGGAGAAGAGAACAACAAGAAGAAGAAGAAGAAGAAGAAGAAGAAGAAGAAGAAGAAGAAGAAGAAGAAACTATAAAGAACCAAGCACCGATGACAACTAAGAACACTACAAACGACAACCACAAACAACAGTACAACACAGTAAGTGAATGCCAAAAGGCACCGCCAGCCCTCTTTCTGCCTTATGGTGGAAGCGCTTTATGGCTTTTAACACACGTGAAGACAATTCTTCGGAAGCAAAACACTTTCTGAGCAACAACAGCTTTGTGTGGCGAATTCTGCTGTGTTCTCAATCACCAATCCTGCCTCTCCTTCGAGTTTCCATAGTGGTTCTTTCTACAAAGACCTTCGCCGCTCATCAATGCCAGACTTGTTGTTGTCGTCAATACCACTCTCTCTAATCTCATCTCATCCCATCTTAGCACCATTTCCCCCCTTGGTGCCGATCGGAACTGGTTTCTACAGATGTTAGGTTATTTGCTATCTGGTCTTCTGAGTGTAATAATACACGTCGAGTGTGTATTGTTCAGTGTTGACCAGTTTCTATTGAAAGTTATTGTTACAAGATTTAACCGAGCTGTAAATGTCTGATTACAAAAACAAAGAAGAGATGATGAACAAGAAGAAGAAGAAGAAGAAGAAGAAAGGAGACGAAGAAGAAGGAGTAGAAGAAGAAGAAGGAAGAAGAAGAGGAGGAGGAGGAAGAAGAAGACCCAGAAGAGGAAAAAGAAGAAGGGGGAGGAGGAGGAGGAAGAGGAAGATAATAATAATAATAATAATAATAATAATAATAATAATAATAATAATAATAATAATAATAATAAGAAGAAGAAGAGAAGAAGAAGAAGAAGAAGAAGAAGAAGAAGAAGAAGAGGAGGAGGAGGGAGGAGGAGGAGGAGGAGGAGGAGGGGAGGAGGAGAAGAAGGAGGATGAGGAAAAGAAGAAGATAAGAAGAAGAAGAAGAAGAAGAAGAAGAAGAAGAAGAAGAAGAAAAGAAAGAAGAAGAAGAAGAAGAAGAAGAAGAAGAAGAAGCTCGAAGAAGAAGACAAAGAAAAAGAAGATTGATTGATTGAACATTTTTAACGAAGAAGAAGATGACAAAGAAGGCAAAGACGATGACGAAGAAGAAGAAGAAGAAGCAGCAGAAGAATATTAGCAAGAAATATTACAAGCAACTAGAAAACAACATTGCAGCACTCGGAGAGTGGACACAATGCCATCTCCTTTTGTGTCTCGTCCATTCTCTCCTCAATCTCAGTATTGCCCCCCCCCCCCCCCACTCCCTCCAAAACAATCTAATGGCCTTCCACCCCCCACACCTCCACCCCCCTACCCCCTCAGCTTTGTTGTCAAGACGAGATGTGTCCACCCCAGCTTTATCACCCCTCCCTAGGTGATAATAATCAGAAGTTGGATTCCAGACCGTGGGTCTGATTAGCACTTTGTGTCCTCTGCAGCCGTGTTCCATGAACACCAAGGAGTTATGTATTTGTGTTGTTGTGTCGTATATGTGCATTGTTATGTATATATATTTCTTCTTCTTCTTCTTTTCAGAACACAGAACAATTCTAAAAGTTAACAAGGGCATCGCCGAGCGGCAGCAACGCATTGTGACAATGCAAACCCGGCCAGAGTTATGTCCTGTCCCCCCCACCCCCACCCCCCAATAAACACACCACTTTCCACCCTTACAGAACGCATAAAATACATAGCCCAAAATTTGAAGCGATTCTGTTCAGTAGTTC
>CM065690.1:9789775-9794775 GCA_017654935.2 Phymorhynchus buccinoides
CATCTTTGAGCCAAACATTTCCATTAAATTTACTTGGCTACAGAAAAGTTTTTGTCTGCAATATTGTGGGATTTCTCTTGTGACACATTTAGAATGGAGTCAATCCTACTACACTACCCGAATTGTAGGAACACAATATCATTGAATAACAGACCCTGATTTCAAGGGTTATAATGACATGGGTGTTAAATCAGTGTGGTGTTTAAAATGCGACATTGGCGGTGCAAGGGTTAATGACATTAGCCAGATGCAGCTTTCGTGCCATGGGGGTCTAGTACAACAACACCATCATTTCGTGCAAATGTTTTCTTGCAAAACAACATTCAAGCATACAACATAAATTATGATTTTACCAAAAAACAGAGATTTCGAGAACTAAGCATAGTATCAACACAAAGAGAGATAGATAAGTTTAATTTGTTAGAGAGCCAGCAGGCCCATACAGGATAAAACGGAGTTGAGTGAGAGATAGAGAGAGAGAGAGAGAGAGAGAGAGATGAGAGACTCGAGAGAGAGAGACAGAGAAGAGAGTAGAGAGAGAGACAGAAACAAAATTATAGAGAAATTGGAGGAGCACACCCTGAGAGAGACCCGAAAGGTGAGAGAGAGAGAGAGAGAGAGAGAGACGGGAGAGATGAGAGAGACGGAGAGAGATTTTTTAGTGGGTAGGGAGTTTTTTTTTTGAAAGGGCTTTTTTTTTCTTTCTTCCGAGAGAGAGAGAGACCCAGAGAGAGAGACAGACTATTTTGAGCGAGACTTTCAGAGAGAGAGAAAGAGAGAGAGAAAAAAGAAGAAGAAGAAAAATGAGCGAGAAGTGTGGATAGACGTGAATAATTTTTCGAATAAAGAGATTATTTTAGGCCAAAGGCCCCAAACAAATAGAGTTCAAGAGAGAGAGAGAGAGAGAGGATGGAGAGAGCTGAGAGAGAGAGAGAGAGAGAGAGATGATGAGTGAGAGAGAGAGAGAGAGAGAGAGAGAGGAGAGTGTTTGCAATTTCTTTTTAAGAGTTTGCAAGTTGCTAAATAAGACTCCAACTGCAACACCACCTGGCATCACCACATAGCTACACCTACACCGCTTAACGGTGTTCCCGTGGACAGACAATGAGTACACTGCTGCAAATTCTGTGTGCGTGACATCCGTGTCTTTATTTGACCAAGGTTCTGTAGGAAGACACCGAGTACACTGCTGTAAATCGTCACTTGCATGACATTTCTATGTTCCTGTAGAAAGAACGCTGAATATGTACACTGCTGGAAAATCTAAATTCTCTCCTCTCTCTTTCTTCCGTTGTCTCGTAAATCTCTCTCTCTCTCTCTCTCTCTCCCATCTCTCTCTCTCTCTCTCACTCCTTCCGGCCGCTCTCTCCTCCTCTCTCTCTCTCTCTCTCTAAGCATGTATAATGTCGTGAAAGCACAAGTGCGCGCAAACGGTGACTTAACTGAAGCCTTTTTGTGTCCTCGTGGTTTGAAGCAGGGTGAAGTTTGCTCTCCTGTTCTATTCTCACTCTTCATTAATGAATTAACAAAAGATGTTCTTAGTAATGGCAAGCATGGCATACAGCTGTCTCCAGAACTTATTGAATTGTTCATCCTCCTCTTTGCCGATGATGTCGCTTTGTTCTCAGATACTATTGTGGGTCTTCAGAATCAGTTAAACATATTATTCAATACAGCAAAGCGACTTGATTTAGTTGTGAATTTAGAGAAATCAAATGTTGTTGTTTTCAGAAATGGTGGGTATCTGTCTTCATCTGAAAGATGGACGCTTGGTGGACAAGAACTACAAATAGTTAATATGTACAAATACCTCGGAATCTATCTCTCTACAAAGCTCTCGTTTTCTTACACTCTAAAAGATTTGGCAGATAGGGCAAGAAAGGGCGTTTCCGTAATTATTAGATTGATGTGGTCTATAGGAGAGCATTCCCCACAACTATTTTTCAAAATGTTTGATTGTCAAATTCAGCCGATTTTAACGTATGGATCGGAAATATGGGGTTTATGTTCTGACCAACATCTATACAACAGTGGAAACCCTTCCCACTGTGGAAGGACCTTGGTGTTGAGGTGAAAATTTCACGTGAGATGGGTAAGATCCCAATGCCGTGTTCACCTGACGAGATCCTCATCGGATCGAAACAGCTGTCGTGGACTGGGCTCTGTCTGCCTCCCCCACAAAGGGAGGAAAAGCCAAACTAGCACTCTATGTTTTTTAGAACATAGATCAAGAATCCAAGTTCGATTATAAAAACATTAATTTTTTATTTATTTTAATTTTTATTATTATTATAAAGACATTTGGACAAAAAGTGTTATTATCAAATTTTACTATATATATATATATATATATATTATATAGTATATATAGTATGAAAGGAAAAATCTCAGTGAATAGCCAGCTCCGTACCCCTACTCTGAAGGACTGAAAAGTTAGTGCATTTGAAATGCAGAATAGTTTGCTTTGATACAACTTTTCTGTGTCCAATGTCTTTATTTGTGAACCTCAGAAACAAAACCAGTTAACGTTTAACTTTGAGTAATGTTCCGTGTTCAAAAAAGAAGAAAAAAAAAAGAAGAAGAAAAAAAAAGAAAGAAAAGAAATTATATAAATTGTGCTGATTTACTTTTTCTCCCAATGGGGGAGGGACAGTGTCTTATGCAAAGACAGCTGTTTCGATCTTGAGAAGATCTCATCAGTTTGCATGATTGGCCTGCAAATTTGACTGTCCAGTGGATGCCAACCTGAGCAAAAAAGACATTCTACAAGAGAATGGTGTCCTCTTTGCATCAAATCGAAAATCCACAATAAAAGCAAACCAGCACAAAGTTAAACCAGAAATAGTAAAAATCTTATGAAAATCTTATGTAAAATGAACAAAATAATAATGTTCTGAAATTTTAATTTCAAAACCTAATAGACATGACTAGGGAGGGCTAACTACTGAGATGATATCCAAATTAAGGATAAAAATAGTATGAAAGAAAAATCTCAGTGAATAGCCAGCTCCGTACCCCTACTCTGAAGGACTGAAAAGTTAGTGCATTTGAAATGCAGAATAGTTTGCTTTGATAAAACTTTTCTGTGTCCAATGTCTTTATTTGTGAACCTCAGAAACAAGACCAGTTAACGTTAACTTTGAGTAATGTTCCGTGTTCAAAAAAGAAGGAAAAAAAAAGAAGAAGAAAAAATAACGATACATATATATATACACACACCAACAAAATCGTGAAAAATGGGGGAAGGGGGAACAGTCCCATAGTCATTAACAATGACAAAGGGATGATTTCTAACCAGGAAGAAAGACATGGTGGTATGATCAATAAACATGTTAGTAATATAGCATTACACCCTCAGATGGAAAAAATAGACATGACCCTGAAACTTAATGTGTGTAATACACAAGACATCGCTTAGCACAATAATAGATACGTTAATACATACGCAATATACAGGAAAGTTTGTCATTTCCACAAAGGGGCAATTATTTATTCATTAAGTACATTTTCATTTTTTTTCTTAAAATGGTTCCTGTTCTTTAAACTTTTCAACATTTTTGGTAATTGGTTCCACAAAGTACCACCGGAGTAAAGAAAACTTGATTTGTAAATATTGTTATGTGGTCGAGGAAATGATAATAAGTGATTATGTCTATGGATGTTGAATGTAAATACATTTGTTACCTTTTTTGGCGCGTTTCCATTGGCAACGTTATGCATGCTTGAAGAATAATCTATTTTGTAGTGTTAGATTATTAAGGATTTTGTAATCATTATTTGTCAAAGAAATGGATTTTAACAAAATTATTTTTACTGCCTTTTTATACAAACGATGTATTACTTTTAAGTTAGTTTGATTACAATTATCCCATAGCGTGGATGCATATGTCTATTATAGGGAGTATGTGGGCACAGAAAAATACCTTACGAGAATGGGTATCCAGAAAGTTTTTAATTTTTGTTAATTGAAATACTTTTCTAGAAAGACGTTTTCCCAGGGATTCGGTGTGATCAGTCCAAGACAGATCTTTATCAATGATAACACCTAACATTTTATGTGAATCTACTTCTTCGATTTTGGTTTTACATATAAGTAGAGGTGGAAATTTGGATTTCATTTTTTGCCGTTTTTGTCTTGTTGTAGCGTAGATACATTTTGTTTTGTTTGTATTTAAAGACATGTGATTTAACTGGGTCCAATGTACTAGGTTTTGAAGACTGTCTTGAAGTTTATTTGCGAAGGCATCAACATTTGAATTACTTTCATGAAAGGACGTGTCATCTGCAAACATTTCACACGTGTGTGTGTGTGTGTGTGTGTGTGTGTGTGTGTGTGTGTGTGTGTGTGTGTGTGTGTGTGTGTGTGTGTGTGTGTGTGTGAGTGAGTGAGTGAGTGAGTGAGTGAGTGAGTGAGTGTGTGTGTGTGTGTGTGTGTGTGTGTGTGTGTGTGTGTGTGTGTATGTATGTGTGCGTACGCGTACGTGCATGTGCGCGCGCGCGTTTCTCTGGACGACGGTCGCCGCGCGCATAACTGTTACGCCAAAAGGGGTCTAAGAAACCCTTTAGAAAACGTTTGCGGAAGAATATTACAAGCTCTTGTCGGATTGGTAAAAAAAAGAGTATTATTTTAGCCAAACTTTAATGAAACAATCAACAACAAGAAATGTATTCACCCCATGCAAGTCACGTGATAGTTCGCCAAGAGATACTTTGGGAGTAGCCACAAAACGTTTTGGACAAACGTCGGCAAAAGAGGCGTTTCTTAGTACCGTATTTGCCGATTTGCGCTCACGCTACGTAACGTTAGCCCTTGTGAAACGGGCCCAGGTTTCTGCGGGAAGACACTGAGTGCATTGCTGCAAATTCTATGTGCGAGACCTCAAGCGTACATTCGATCAACTTTTGCAGAAATACATTAAATAAGCTTACATTCCTGCAAATTGAGTGTGCTTGACCTCTGCATACTTGAAATGTGGCATAAACAGTGACAACCTATAGAA
>CM065690.1:9799775-9809775 GCA_017654935.2 Phymorhynchus buccinoides
CGAGACACAGAGAGAGAGAGAGAACGAACGAACGAACAAACGAACGACCGAACGAACGAACGACATTTTGTTTAATCAGGGTTATGAGATAAGCATACAATTTGCTTTTTTTACACTCAGCCCTGAGGCTAAACAACAACATTAACAAATGTTTTTAAATGAAGCGCTTGCGTAGCAAATAATAACAAGGGCGTCGCCGAGCGGCAGACATGTCCGTCACCAGCAATGCCACGCACTTGCGACACCCCGTAGAGTGTCACATCCTGACACAAAATTGGAAGGGATTATGTCTTCTAGTTCACGAGATACAGCTTGAAGAAGAAACATATAGCGCAAAGAAGGAAATTTCGGTTTTCAAGGTCACACTTCAAGGTCAAGGTCAGCATGGTGATAATTTATGCTCGGATGTTTTCTTCTCTAGGGTATACAGTACCACACACAATCTGAAGCGCATCTGTCAAGTACAAATGTGGACAATATGGCTTAAAACCCAATGTGTAGACCCCTACCACTTTCAAGGCCTACTGATCGCCCGGTCCGTGACCTTGACCTTGATCGGTATGCCACCATCAGAACGGGCATAAGCCAAAAAGTACCTACATGCCAAATTTGAAGACTCTAACACCAACGGTGTGGGAGTTATGGCCCCTTAAAGATTTTCGGTTTTCAAGGTCGTACGCCAAGGTCAAGGTCAAGACGGCAAAATGGTTTGCGCGGATGCCTTCCTCTCATGGTGACACACCAGCACACAAAATTTGACGTGATTCTGTCAACCCGTTCGAAAGATATCCTTGGGACAGACAGAAGGAGAAAAAAATGACCCTCCGATTTTCAGGCTCCAGCGATCTTTTTGACCTTGACCTTGACCTTGATCGGTATGCCCTCATCAGAACGGGCATAAGCCAAACCACCTTCATACCAAGTTTCAATATCCTATGTTGATCGGTGCCCGAGATATGGCTAAAAATAGATTTTCGGTTTTCAAGGTCGTACGTCAAGGTCAAGGTCACGACGGCAAAATGGTTTGCGCCGATCTCTTCCTATTAAGGAGGCACACCTTCACATAAAATTTGACGCGATTCGGTCCAGCGGTTCGGGAGATATCCTTGGGACAGACAGAAAAAAACACACCAAAAAAACCCAAAAAAAAAAAACCCCAAAACAAACAAAATAACAGACAAACCAGACGATCGCAATAGTCCGTCTTAGTGACGGACTAATAATACAAAGCATTCAAGTAAATAAATTATCCAGAAATAACATAACACAACACTATAATTATACATCATCAATGTACAAGACTAATACAGGAAGAAGGTGATGGGGAGAGGGCTTGGAGGCGGGAAAAGGTACAATGATTGATTTAAATGGCACATGGGTAATATTTAGGCCTATGCCACAATCTTCTGCATATACTTCAAAATAATTAGATGACCACTAGGACCAATCGTAGACCCATGAAACACAAAACATTCAGGCAGTATGTGGTCCTTTTATTGAGGCTCAGCATACAGATGTTTCGTATGATACATACGTTATCAATGTAAAAAGAAAGTGTCCAGTGCCAGTCTTTCATTTTACATTGATAACGTATGTATCATACGAAACGTCTGTATGTTGAGCCTCAAATAAAAGGACCAAATACTACCTGAATGTCTTGTGTTTCTTCTGTATATAATATGGCACACATCATTCAAATCACTAAGTAGAATAGACACTAAGTAGAATAGATAGATAGAGAGAGAGAGAGAGAGAGAGAGAGAGAGAGAGAGAGAGAGAGAGAGAGAGAGAGAGAGAGAGAGAGAGAGAGAGAGAGAGAGAGAGAGAGAGAGAGAGAGAGAGAGAGAGAGAGAGGGGTAAAGAGAGAAAGAGTGAGAGACTGACAAGGAGAAACAGAGAGAGAGAGAGAGAGAGAGAGAGAGAGAGAGAGAGAGAGAGAGAGAGAGAGAGAGAGAGAGAGAGAGAGAGAGAGAAGAGTAGAGAGAGAGAGAGAGAGAGAGACTGACAAGAGAGAACAGAGAGAGAGAGAGAGAGAGAGAGAGAGAGGGAGAGAGAGAGAGAAGAGAGAGAGACAGACAGAGAGAGAGAGAGAGAGACAGAGACAAAGACAAAGACAAAGAGACAGACAGACAGACAGACAGTGAGAGACAGAGAGAGAGAGACAGAGACAAAGACAAAGACAGAGAGACAGACAAACAGAGATGCACATTTGCCCTTGATATATAATCATACACGTCGCAACGTCATGGGCGAAAATCAAAACAAATAAAAGACAAAGCACTTGTTTTCCACAGAGATAAAATTAATTGCCGAAAATATTCCATTTTGCATCAAACAACGTCACCATCTAATCAAACAGTTTCACAAAACAAAAATGCATGACGCACTGTGTGTGACGTCATAACACAGTTAGTGTTTGCCAAGGCATGGACTAATTTGATAATCTGTTTATCTTAAACTCTCCGGTTTTTAGTCCCCGAGCCGAAGGTTCGGGGAACTATTGTTTTTGTCTGGTCCGTCCGTCCGTCCGTGCGTCCGTCCGTCCGGCGTGCCTCCGTCCGTCCGGCTATTCGTCCGTTTTTCTCAAAAACTATTCAGTCTATCATCATCAAATTTGGTATACTAGTTTGCCAAGATGCAAGCTATCCACTGATGTATTTAGTTTTACATTAAGGTCAAGGTCGCGCCAGTTACGGGGTTCAAACCCCGAAACACATAATCGCTAATATCTCGCGAAGTTTTGCATGTATTTCAATGCAGGTTTTTTCACAACATTTCTTGATGAATGGTCTATATAACACAGTTGTCATGAATTTTTCTGTGCGCGCGTGTGCGCATGATCGCGCGCGCTCAAATCACGGGTCCGAACCCCAAGGCTATATATAAAAAAACTATTCAGTTACGTGCTGTTTTCATGCGTTTTTATGTAGTTACGTGCTGTTTTGATGCGTTTTTATGTATGTGTACAGCCGACACATTCCGATTTCGAAGTAGCTCGGCGATGCTGCGAGGGGACTTTGCAGCCGCGCGGCGTTGCACTTGTTTTCTCTTTCATTTCCTTTTTTGTGTATCTTCAAGACCCTTTTGCATGAAGTTCTCAATGATCCACCAGCGCGTCGCACCCACGGACCTACATTACATGTAGAGTCGCACGCTCAATTAAAAAGGGAAGACAACTTCAATGACAAAGGGAAGACAACTCTGATGCGCCCAGCAGGTCAAGTGCTCCTCCTGGCCCAAATCATGTGACCATTCACAGGCAAAAGTCATGTGATACCCTACCCAACGCTAAAGTGGAGGCAGCCTCTTGCAAGAAAAAAAAGCTATTTCTTTTTCACTCTTTGTCTGTTGTCTGTCTGTCTGTCTGTCTAAAGGGTCAGCCACACGTCCACTAAAATCGCACGACTGTACGATACGATACGATTCGATCACGTGGTCTCCATGAACAAAATGTGATTGGCGCATCGAGACCGGGTGATCGAATCGTATCGTACAGTCGTGCGATTTTAGTGGACGTGTGGCTGGCCCTTTACTGCTGTCTGTTAGTGTCTCCTTGTCTGTCTCTGTGTGCCTGCCCCTCTCTGTCTCTCTCTCTGTCTCTGTCTCTGTCTCTGTCTCTGTCTCTCTCTCTCTCTCATTTATCTATATAAAGCTTTACGTTTACGATCAGTTATGATATCATGAGATACATTAATTTGTTAATACTACAATAAGCAGGTGTATATGATGTTTTGTTTATCCTGTACCCCCTTCATGAGGGGCAAAGGCCTAAATGAATAAATCATTGTCATTGTCATTGTCATTCTCTCTCTCTCTCTCTCTCCTCTCTCCTCTCTCTCTCTCTCTCTCTCTCTCTCTCTCTCTCTCTCTCTCTCTCTTCTCTCTCTCTCTGTACTGAAACAGCCCTTGTTCAAATCGTCAATGACCTCCTACTTTCTTCTGACGCTGGTCAAACCTCTCTTCTGACGCTTCTTGATCTCTCTGCTGCTTTTGATCCCATAGACCACTCCATTCTTCTGTCTCGTCTTGAACATACTTTTGGGATTAATGGCCCCGCTCTTTCTTGGTTCTCCTCTTACCTCTCGGATCGTTGTCAATCAGTTCTGGTCAATGGTCGTCAGTCTGAACAGATAAAGCTTTCTTGTGGAGTCCCCCAGGGGTCTGTGCTTGTCCTGCCTTGTTTACTTTGTATACGTCACCTCTTGCCAACATCATCGACCAGCACAACATAAAACATCACTTCTATGCAGATGACTCACAACTCCAAAATACTATAACCCTGAAGATCTAGATTCCATTCTTTCAGAAAGTAACAACTGCTATATTGATATTCAAAATTGGATGGTTCAAAATAAACTTCAATTAAATGGTGAAAAAACCGAAACAATGCTTGTAGGAACACAAAATAAACTAGCCTCTATTTCCGTAGAGTCAATCCAACTGGGTAACAATATCAAACCCCCCCCCCCCCCCCCCCCCACCCCCCCCCCCCCCCTCTCACAGTCTGTCAAAAACTTAGGTGTCATTTTGGACAATACTCTATCCATGCAGAGTTTCCTGACTCAGACCTGTCAGTCCTGCTACTATCAAATTCGTCGTATTGGCTATATTCGTAAACATCTCTCAGATGAAGCCACAGCAATGGGACACAGAGAGAGAGTCAGACTCATACATTTACAGATAGAGATTATATATAAAAAGAAGAGAGAGAGAGAGAGAGAGGAGAGAGAGAGAGAGAGAGAGAGAGAGAGAGAGAGAGAGAGGAAAGAGAGAAGAGGAGAGAGAGAGAGAGAGAGAGAGAGAAAGACAGAGAGAGAGACAGAAGACAGAGAGAGAGAGAGAGAGACAGAGACAGAGGAGAGAGAGAAGAGAGAAAGAGAAAGAGACTGACTAACAGACAGACAAGAGACAGCCTAACCAACAGACAGACAGACAGACAGACAATAAATAGACAAACTTAGAACGCATCAGCACGTGATTGGATAATGGGGTTACCGGGCACGGAAATCAGAAGAAATGAAAAAACAATTTCGCGACTAGGTTACCAGTTTGAAGCGAACTCGAAGCCCCCCCCCCCCCCCCCCCCCCTCCCCCCACCCCCCCACCCCAATCACAAGAACATTTAATATAATTTGCATCAATAAAGTCACTATCAAACCGTTGGACACAAAAATCCATGACACGCTGTGACGTCATAATGACATCAGACTTTGCCTAGGCATGCGCTAATATGATAATGCCTGTGTGTTTGTTTGCTCGCGACATTCTATGTTATTTTATTTTGTTGGTTGTTGTTTTCGCTAGCCTTGCTTCAGGGCAATCACTCTTTTGTGTCCCTGTCTCTGTGTGTGTTTCTCTCTCTATCTCTCTGCAGAGAACTCGAACTCGAACTCGAAATTTTTAATGAGGATAAACTGAGTAAGCAGAAATAGCTTATTTTCATCAGGTCCTCTAAAATAATGACATATGACATGAATAAATAAATAAATAAATTACAAAACAAACTCAAATGGTTCAAAAGTAAACAATGTAACAATCAAATGTAACAAATCCAAAGAACAAAGACAACATGAAATATAAATCAACATTCTCACAATTCCTTTCACACACATAAATCATAGTTAGACAAGTAATCAATTGACAATTTTTACAATATCAGGTAGTAGGAGCATAGCTACAGACATGCGCATTTACTAGAATTATAACATGCACAATAGATAAGTTTAGAAAAGGGAAGAATGAACTGTTATAACCTTTCGAATAAATATTTATTAAAGCATCTTTTAAATGACAGCAATGTGCTTTTAGTTTTTATGCACTTGGGGATTTCATTCCACAACCTTCCACCTGAGTATGTTAACGATGACATAAATAAGTCTGTTCTAGGTCGGGGGAGGAGCATGGTTTCTTTATTCCGCACCTGAGTTACATGAAACCTTTTACATAAATAAGGAGAGAGAGAGAGAGAGAGAGAGAGAGAGAGAGAGAGAGAGAGAGAGAGAGAGAGAGAGAGAGGAGAGAGAGAGAGAGAGAGAGGAGAGAAGAGAGAGAGAGAGAGAGAGAGAGAGAGCATAATAACTTGTCTTCACTCGATTACACACCCTATAATTGCTTCTGGTGAAAATCATATTATAGTAATCGTGTCATTTCAGCTTATAAGCTAATGATGTCTCTAACCATGTAGACTCTAACTAATTATGACACGCAATTAATTCATGAACGAATATACAAACGTAATTACACCAACTGTGTGGTAGAACCCCAACAGCCAAATCACCAGTTCGAATCGGCAACGCATGATGATGATGATGATGATGATGATGATGATGATGATGATGATGATGATGATGATGATGATGATGATGATGATGATGATGATGATGATGATGATGATGATGGTGTGTGTGTGTGTGTGTGTGTGGTGTGTGTGTGTGTGTGTGTGTGTGTGTGTGTGTGTGTGTGTGTGTGTGTGTGTGTGTGTGTGGAGAGAGAGAGAGAGAGAGAGAGAGAGAGAGAGAGAGAGAGAGGGGAGGAGACATAGAGAGAGAGAGAGAGACAGAGAGAGGGAGAGACAGAGAGACAGAGAGGGGAGGGAGACAGAGAGCGGAGAGAGAGAGAGAGAGAGAGACAGACAGAGGGAGAGAGACATATAGAGAGAGGGAGAGACAGAGAGAGGGAGAGAGAGAGAGACAGAGGGAGGGAGGGACAGGAGAGAGGGAGAGAGAGAGAGAGAGAGAGAGAAAGAGAGACAGGGGGAGAGGAGAGACGAGAGAGAGAGAGAGAGAGGCACGAGATGGAGGGAGACAGATAGAGAGAGAGGGAGAGAGGGAGAGATATAGAGAGAGGGAGAAGAGACCAGAGAGACAGAGACGAGAAGACCAGATGAGAGACATAGAGAGAGAGAGACAAGAGAGGGTTCCGAGAGAGAAGAGAGCGAGAGAGAACGGAGAGAGAGAGGGAGAGACAGAGACAGGGAGAGGAGAGAGAGAGGGAGAGAGACATCTATAGAGAGAGAGAGAGAGAAAGAGAGAGAGAGAGAGACAGAGAGAGACAGGAGGAGAGGAGAAGGGAGGGGAGGAAGCGAGAGGAGAGAGGAAGAGAGAGAGAGAGAGAGAGAGAGAGAGAGAGAAGAGAGAGAGAGACAGAGGAGGAGGGGAGGAGAGAACGCCGGCTCTTTTTTTCATATGAGAGGAGGGGAGGAGACAGAGAGAGGGAGAGACAGAGAGACAGAGGGAGGGAGACATAGAGAGAGACAGAGAGGGAGAGAAGGAGGGAGATATATAGATATAGAGAGGAGAGAAAGAGAGACAGACAGACAAATAGACTGAAAGAGACAGAGCGAGAGAGAGAGAAGAAGAGAGAGAGAGAGAGAGAGAGAGAGAGAGAGAGAGAGAGAGAGAGAGAGAGAGAGAGAGAGAGAGAGAGAGAGAGAGAGAGAGAGAGAGAGAGAGACAGACAGACAGACAGACAGGGACATAGAGCATAAAGACGTCTTCACTTGTAACGCACTGCATCATTCTACAACCGATATAGGAGGAATTTGAAAATTGGCATTATTACAGCGCAAATGAACTGGAAGGGTGGCTAATTTAGCGATTTGCATGCACTTCCATGTCCCCCTCCACCCTCAATAACAATATAAAAAAACACTAGCAGCAACGCCCCGCGGTTGCTACGCCCTGCGCTGGCTTCGCTTTGATGAACAAAAAAACCTGAACTCCCACGTTGTTGCTGGTGATATTTCGGAAAATGTCGCTTTGCTGCAGCTTTTCCCCGGCACAGGTCTTTAGAATAGCAGCGGCCAGGATAGCACTTCAAAAATGCTCCCACTCACTGTAGACCATGTTTACGGAGCCTCCTCGGGTCTCACTTTCACTGAGCTATTGGCCCTTCAAAATGTATTCCATTGTATTCCCCTGTTAATGCTGATCATGAATATATATGGTTGTAGTGGTCTAACGCCAACGGTTTTGAAATTATGAGCATTTGTTTTCAGAGCCCCCTCAGCTCTCACTCTCACTGTGCAATTGGCCCCTTCAAAATGTCTTCCACTGCATTCCCCTGTTAATGCAAATATGTATGGTTGTAGTGGTCTAACGCCAACAGTTTTGAAACTATGCATGAGCACAAGTTTGTTTTCGGAGCGCCCTCAGCTCTCTCTCTCACTGTGCTATTGGCCCATTCAAAATGTCTTCCACTGGGTTTTTGCTATGATGATGATCATGAATATATGTGGTTATGTGGGTGTAACTCCAACGGTTTTGAAATTATGGGCACTTTTATCCAGACAGTCATCATGTAGCAGCTTCAAGGTCAAATGTAAAGGTCAAGGTCAAGTGGCTTTTAAATGTTTCCAACTCCATTCCTTAGATCATGGTGATTAAGAATATATATGGTTTCGTGGGTGTCCAAACTACAGCCACAGGTAAAAAAGAGAAGTTTAAAAGTCAAGGTCAAGACAATGGTGTCCAAACTACAGCCACAGGTAAAAAAGAGAAGTTTAAAAGTCAAGGTCAAGTCGTCGTGAACCAATGACATTAGGATAATCAATACTTTGCACCACACATGACCTTGAGACAGTCTACCACTCTGCCAACTTTGAAGCCTATAGCTGAATTGTTTTTAAATATATTGCCAAAACACAAAGCTGACACCTCCAAGTTATATGTCCTTGACCTTGATCTTGACCTTCATCGATACAGAATATTCCAAATCATTATTTGTCAATCCACCCCTGTCCCAAGTTTGAACATTGTAAGAACGATATGAAAGATATGGCCTCAAGAAGAAATTTTGGGTTTCAAGGTCAAACTTCAAAGTCAAGGTCAGCATGTTTATAGGTTTTTTTATGGGACAATTTCTGCACTGTGATACAGCACCACACAAAATGTAAAGCCATTCTGCTCACTAGTTCATGAGAGACAGCTCGGACATAACTATATAGCACAAAGAAGGAAATATCGGTTTTGTGAGTCTACCTTGGTGGCAGTTTGCACTGGCGGTTCACAATTCAGGATCTGAATAGGTTGAGATATGCTGATCAATAATATATATGGTTATAGGGGTCTATGGCCAACGGTTTGGGCACAATCGCCTGGACAGACAGACAGGCAGACAGACACACACACACACACACATGGACACGCATTTTAGCTGATTATTGTAGTCATTGAAGGTCAAACTTCAAGGTCAAAGTCAGAACACCAATAATGTATGTTCGGGTGTCTTTTACTCAAGGTGAAACACCACCACACAAAATTTAAAGCGATTCTGTCAAGCAAAGATAGGAAAGATGTGGCTAAAACACGAATTTAGAGACCCTAACCACTTTCAAGGTCTACCGATGTCCTTGGTCTTGACTTTGACCTTGCTCGGTACACCATATTCAGGACTACCAAAGGTCAATGCACATATATACCAAGCTTGAAGTATGTAAGCCCAATAGTGTGAAAGATATGGCCCGTAAACAAAATTTAGGTTTTCAAGGCCAAACGTCAAGGTTAAGGTCAGCATGGTCACAATTGTTATATGGGACCATCTGTGTACCATGATACACCTCCACACATAATTTGAAGCGAATCAGTGCAACAGTTCGTGAGTTACAAGGTGAACAAACATCTTAAAGAAAGGCGAGTCTTCCTTGGTGGAGGTTTGCACTGGATGTTCATAATTTAGATAAAACCATCTAAGCACAATCACATGCCCCGACATAAATTTGAAGCGATTCTGTCTACTGGTATGTGAATTACAGGGCGAACATGTTTTACAGAAAAGTGAGTCTTCCTAGGCGGAGGCTTGTACCAGAGGTTCAAATTTTCTATGGGACCATCTGTGTACCATGATACACCACCACACAGAATTTGAAGCGATTCTGTTCAGTGGTTCAAGAGTAACAGGGCGAGCAGACAGACATTCACACAGAAACACAGACACACACCGCAAATGTTTTATTATAGGTATAGATAGGCTATTATCGCGCCCTTAGAAGAACACTATTCGT
>CM065690.1:9829775-9832275 GCA_017654935.2 Phymorhynchus buccinoides
AACGACACACACACACACACACACACACACACACACACACACACACACACACACACACACACACACACACACACACACACACACATAGACGTAACGGCCCGACTCACTGCATACGATTCAAACCAACTGCGATCCGATTGTGACATTTGTGAGGCATGAACCTCGTGAAATTCTACCGTCTAAATGATTCCGATGAAGTCCTACTACATGTAGTTCACAGTACACCAATTCCCCTCATTCTAGCTCCTTTCAGTTTTCCACAGAGAGCTATTTGTTTCAAGTTCTCTCTTTTAACAGAGGCAAATATTCTTATCATCGATTGTGGTTAGGGATAGGAAAAGACCTTACAAGTGGCATACTACCACAAAACAATGTAAGCCTAATGGATAAAACCCTTTAAATTGGTTTATGCCGGTGACGAGTGTTAACAAAAGTCGTGAACTGAAAGGAGCTGAGAAGAGCTACCGTGAGTTTTGTTCGCCATATTTTGTAGTCTCTAGTACACGAATCTGAGGAAATATAATCTGTATTTGTTTGTTATCAGACATTTCATTGGATTCGTGTATTGGGGTCGACAAGAAAGAGGAGGAGGAGGAAGAAGGAGGAGGAGGAGGAGGAGGAGAAGAAGAAGAAGAGAAGAAGAAGAAGAAGAAGAAGAAGAAAAAGAAGAAGAAGAAGAAGAAGAAGATTGATTGATTTAACCTTTTAATTGGTAAAGGTTTTAGGCACATTTAAGGCATTTTTACAAATCTGCCAATAAGGAACAAAGAAAAGATGGAAGTATTTCACAAGAATCATGGCTCACACAAGAAACATGGGTAGAGAGGAGGTAACAGCGGGTGTCAGAATAAAAGAAGAGTGAGAAGAAAGAAAGTTTAAAAGAATACAAAAGACAGGCATAGAAGGAACAGAAGAAACACGTGAAAAGTATTTACAAAAAAAGTAAGCAAAAAAAAAGATAAAACTCAAGAAAGATACGAAAAGAAAATGCAAACAAACCGAACATATAAAAACATATAGAAGACTACAAAAATATCACACAGCTTATTTTTAGTCCCATCAATAGTTTGCTACAAGCCCCACCACACTCGTTCCAGAAGTTTGCTCTCTAAACAGTATATCGTTTGGTATCTTCTATTGCTTTACGGTGATTGTCTATGTATTGACTACTTTGCTTTTTGTACATACATTTGCACAAGGCATCAATGAGCCAGCCGAACCTTCATCTGTTGACATGGACAACGCGATGAGAGTGATTCTGGGGAAGATAACCCCCTCCCCCCCCCCCCCCTCGCCCCTCACCCCCTCTCTTCCGCTCTCCCTTCATCCAAGAAAGAGACAGCAACAATGGAGAGAAAAAAACTGAGAAGACGAGGAAGACGACGACAACGACGAAGACGAAGACGAAGACGAAGAAGAAGAAGAAGAAGAAGAAGTTTGAAAAAGAAAAGAAGAAGAAGAAGAAGAAGAAGAAGAAGAAAGAAGAAGAAGAAGAAGAAGAAGAAGAAGGAGGAGGAGGATTTGAGGAGGCAGAAGAAGAGCCAGAAGAAGGAGGAGTTGAGGAGGAGGAGGAGGATTCTGGAGAAGAAGAAGAAGAAGAAGAAGAAGAAGAAGAAGAAGAAAGAAGAAGGAAGAAGGAGGAGGAGGAGGATAAGAAGAAGGAGGGGAAGAAGGAGGAGGAGAAGGAGGAGGAAGGAGGAGGAGGAGAAGAAGAAGAAGAAGGAGGAGAAGAAGAAGAAGAAGAAGAAGAAGAAGAAGAAGAAGAAGAAAGAGGAGGAGGAAGAAGAGGAGGAGGAGGAGAAGAAGAAGAAGAAGAAGAAGAAGAAGAAGAAGAAGAAGAAGAAGAAGAAGAAGGAAAAAAAAGAAGAAGATTGATTGATTTAACCTTTTAATTGGTAAAGGTTTAGGCACATTTAAGGCATTTTTACAAATCTGCCAATAAGGAACACAGAAAAGAAAGCGTAACACATTTAAAGTACAACTTTTGTTAGCAACATACACCCCACAATATAAATAAACACGTATATTTTGCAATAAATAATTGAGACCTATATGGCATTTTGTAAAGTCTGGCAAAACACAGCGAGCCACCAGGGGGCGACACACGTCTACCGCGTTTCCCCCTTAAAAGAGACAAGCGTTCCAACTCAATATTTCAAGATGGCGGCCAAGATGGCTGCCTGGTTTCCGAATAGGCTTTACATTTTGAAGTACTTCACATAAAATTAGATATTTTGTGTCTAAGGTAGGGTTTCTGGGATCAATACATTTAGATCTTGTATTAAAGAACAGAGAGGTCAAGATGTGCCCCCCCCCCCCCCCCCCCCCCTACATTTCTCGGTTAATTGTTTTTTCCGTTTTTGCCTTTCTTACCATGCATAAAGCTGTATTTTAGGAACATTTTTTAGCTAATAACCTTTTTGGAATACTAACCCTAGCCCTAACCCTAACCCTACCCCCCCACCCTATAAGACGGGAAAACGCAACGAACCACAACTGT
>CM065690.1:9837275-9843378 GCA_017654935.2 Phymorhynchus buccinoides
ATACGAACATAGAATACAAACATGGCAAGGCATGATATTACACATACAGATTTGAACATAAAGGTAGCACCTTGGTACATATACGAACATAGAATAACAAACATGGCAAGGCATGATATTACACATACAGATTTGAACATAAAGGTAGCACCTTGGTACATATACGAACATAGAATACAAACATGGCAAGGCATGATATATTACACATACAGATTTGAACATAAAGGTAGCACCTTTGTACATATACGAACATAGAATACAAACATGGCAAGGCATGATTTTACACATACAGATTTGAACATAAAGTTAGCACCTTGGTACATATACGAACATTGAATACAAACATGGCAAGGCATGATATTACACATACAGATTTGAACATAAAGGTAGCACCTTGGTACATATACGAACATAGAATACAAACATGGCAAGGCATGATATTACACATACAGATTTGAACATAAAGGTAGCACCTTGGTACATATACGAACATTGAATACAAACATGGCAAGGCATAGAATTACACATACATAATTAAACATAAAGGTAGCAAAGCAGGTATTATGATAAAGGGAGAGAAAAAGGAAGAAGAAAGGAGAAGAAGGAGGATGGAGAGAAGGGGACAAAAAGAAGAGAAATGAAGTAAAACAAAATAAGGAGGTGGGGAGAGAGAGAAGAAGGATGGAGAGAAGGATGAACAGAAGGGGGGGGGGACAAAAGAAGAGCGCAGGAAGTAGAAAAGGGGAGGATGAAAAGGAGGAGGGTGGAGAGAGAGAGAGAGAGAGAGAGAGAGAGAGAGAGAGAGAGAGAGAGAGAGAGAAGAAGGAGGAGAAAGAGAAAGAAAAAAGGACTGCAAGTTGGGGGAGGAAGAGGAGAATGACAACAATTGATGAACAAAAGGAAAATGGAAGAGGAAAGGGAGGAGAAAGAGGAACAAAAAAGAGGAAGAAGAAAGGAAGACCGAGAGGAGGAAGTGGAGAAACAGAACGGACAGAAGCGAAAAGGGCAGAGTGAAGGGAGGAGAAAGAAGGGGGGCAGAAAAAAAGAGGAAGAAGAAAGGAAGGAAGAAGAAAGGAGGAAGAGAAGAAGGATGGACAAAAAGAAAAAGGAGGATGAAGAAAAAAAGGAAGAAGAAAGGAATAGGATGAGGAGGGGGAGGGGGGTGACAGGAAGAAAGAGGAAGAAAAAAGAAGAAGGAGAAGAAGAAGAAGAAGAAGAAGAAGAAGAAGAAGAAGAAAAGAAGAAGGAGAAGAAGAAGGAGAAGAAGAAGAAGAAAGGAGGACGTGGATGATGAACAGGGACGGGGGGGGGGGGGGGGGGGTGTGAGAGAAGAGAGGGGGAAGAGAAAGGAATAAGAGGAAAAAGAGGAGGAGAAGGAGGAGGAGGAGAAGAAGAAGGAAGAGGAGCGGGGAAAAAAGAAAGAGAGAGAAAAAGAGTTAGAGGAGGAAGAATGCGAGGAGGAGGAGGAGGAGGGGGAAAAAAGATGAACAGAACGAAAAGGGGGAGGAGGAAGACGAGGATGAGGAGGAGGAGAGGAGGAGGAGGAAGAGGAGGAAGAGGAGGAGGAAGTACGAGGAGGAAAGAACAAGGAGGAAGACGAGGAGGAAGACGAGGAGGAAGAGGAGGAGGAAGAGGAAGAGGAGGAAGAGGAGGAGCAAGACGAGGTGGAAGAGGAGGAAGAGGAGGAAGAGGAGGGAGGAGGAGGAGGAGGAGGAGGAGGAGGAGGAGGAGGAGAGAGGAGGAGGAGGAAGAGGAGGAGGAAGAGGGAGGAGGCACAAAGAAGCAAAGAGAGGAGAGACGCGCGCGCGAAAGCGGTCGAAGGTCAATGGAGTAGCAATAGATTTTGAAAAGCAACGAATTTGCTACGGTTGCTCACTGGGTTCTGGAGAACATAATGCAGTGAGACACTTTTGAGTTGGGTTTTTTTTTTTTTAAAGCAATCTTTTATTTTATTGAATTCGCTCGCACACAACACACACACACACACACACACACACACACATCACGCGCCTAAAAATGGAGAATTAATTATAGCCCGCGTAACATGTCAGGAGGGAAATTGGAATGTCGCAATGCATTAGCATCATTGTCAACTTGTCCTGTGCTGCAATCTTCCTTTTCTATTGTTTCTCCCTTCCTAAACTCCCCCTCCTCCTCCTTCTCTCCCCCCCCCCCATTCTTCTTTTTATTCTTCTCCTCCTCCTCTTCCTCCTCCTCCTTCTTCTTCTTCTTCTTCTTCTCCTCTACCTCCTCCTCCTCCTCCTCTTCTTCTTTTTATTCTCATCCTCTTCCTACTTTCCTCCTCCTCCTCCTCATCATCTCCTTCTTCTTCTTCTTCTTTCTTCTTCTTCTTCTCCTCCTCCTCCCTCCTCCTCCTCCTCCTCATCATCATCATCATTCTTCTTCTCCTCCTCCTCCTCTTCCTTCTTCTTCTTTTTCTTCTTCTTTCTTCCTCCTCCTCTTCTTCTTCTCTTCTTCTCCTCCTTTTCCTTCTTCTTCTCCTCCTCCTCCTCTTCCTTCTTCTTCTTCTTTTCTTTTTCCCCCCCTCCTCCTCTTCCTTCTTCTTCTTCTTCTCCTCCTCCTCCTCCTCTTTCTTCTTCTTCTTCTTTTTCTTTTCCTCCTCCTCTTCCTTCTTCTTCTTTTCTCCTCCTCTTCCTCCTCCTCTTTCTTTCTTCTTCTTCTCCTCCTCCTCCTCATCAATCATCATTCTCATTCTTTTTCTTCTTCTTCTTCTTCTCCTCCTCCTCTTTTCTTCTTCTTTCTTCTTCTCCTTCCTCCTCCTCCTCTTCTTCTTCTCCTCCTCCTCCTCTTCTTCCTTCTTCTTCTTCTTCATTCTTCTCCTCCTTCTTCTTCCTTCTTCTTCTTCTTCTTCTTCTTCTTCTTCTTCTCCTCCTCCTCCTCTTCCTTCTTCTTCTTCTTTTTTTCTCTCCTCCTCCTCTTCTTCTACTTCTTCTTCAATTCTCCTCCTCTTCCTCCTCCTCTTTCTTCTTCTTCTCCTCTTCCTCCTTCTTCTCTCCTCCTTCTCCTCTTCTTCTCCTCCTCCTCCTCTTCCTCTTCCTCCTCCTCTTTCTTCTTCTTCCTCCTCTTCCTCCTTCTTCTCATCCTCCTCCTTCTTCTTCTTCTTCTCCTCCTCCTCTTCCTCCTTCTTTTTCTTTTTCTTCTTCCTCTTCGTCGTCGTCTTCTATGATGATTGCAATGACGACGACGAATTAAACAAACAAAAAAGTGTACAGTCTGTGTGTAGGGTATGCATGCATATGTGTGTATTCGCGCGCTTGCACGCATGGGTGGCGGAGTTTAGTTGAGCGCGAAGCGCGAGAAGTCGAACCGCGCGCGAAGCGCAAGGACCCGAAGCGCGCAAGCGCCGAGTCTTTAAACCTATGTCTCATGTGCCAAGGGTTCCACAGCTAGTGTTACATATAAAAATGCACTTTAAGCACACACAGATACACATGCACATATCCGCAGCGCGCACATCTCACACACACACTTTCATGTCTAATATCACTTTTAAGTGAAAAGACGTTAAATTAAAGAAGAAGAACAACAACACACACACACACACACACACACGTGCCAAACAGACAGAGTGACACAGACGGACACACACACACACACACACACACACACACACACACACACACACACACACACACACACACACACACACACACACACACACACACACACAGGGACACACACATTTCGTTAATTTAGAACGCAGTCCAATAGGGAAGTACTTGTAATTAATATCCATTCTATTAGGTGGGTTATGAGGTGTTTTTTCCTTAGCTTAGAACTCGGTCTCATAGATAATTATTTGTAATTTGTTTCTATTGCTATTATTGGATGACGGAGGGGGGGGGGGGGGGGGGGGGGGGGGTGGGGGGGGGCGGATTTGGGGGGCGGATGGGGTGTGTGCGTGTTAGGGGGGGGGGGGTGTGTGGGGGTAATGTTGGGTTTTGTTTTCCATTTGGGGGGATTTTTGTTTTTGCTGTTACTGGTTTTATTCCTATTTTTGTGGTTTATTTATTACTTCTATAGTGCAGTCCTATCCATTCATATTGATTGTGCATACACCTGCATACACACACTTTGATACACACACACATGCACATATATTCGCATGCACACGCAACCACTTTAACATACATAAACCTTTTTTTTCCCCCCGGTCTAATATCACGAGAAGTGGATAGACGTTAAATGAAACACACACACAACACACACACACACACACACACACACGCACACACACTCACACACTCACACACACACACACACGCACGCACGCACGCACCGCACACACACACACACACACCGCCCACACACACACACACACACACACACACACACTACACACACACACACACTTTGATTGCCTGGTGAATTCCTTTCACTTGCCCCGTGTTCTACTTCAGGAGAGTTCCACAGAAAACTAACTGAAACAGCCTTCTGTTCAGAACAGACCATTAGAACGTCACAGACCTCGAAAAAACCCAGACAGATAGGTCGTGTACACATTAGACGCGTAAGTTCCGTACCGGAAACCCAGAAGTAAGTGAAAGAAAGAAAACACACAACAACACACACACACACACCACACCACACACGGATGGACGGACGGACGGACGGACGGACGGACGGACACACACACACACACACACACACACACACACACACACACACACACCACACACACCACCACATTTTCGTTAATTTAGAACGCAGTCCAATAGGGAAGTACTTGTAATTAATATCCATTCTATTAGGTGGGTTATGAGGTGTTTTTGCCCCCTTAGCTTAGAACTCGGTCTCATAGATAATTATTTGTAATTTGTTTCTATTGCTATTATTGGATGACGAGGGGGGTAGGGGGTTGCGGGGGGGGGGTGGGGGGGGGGGGGGGCGGGGGGGGGGGGGGGGGGGGGGGTGGGGGGGAGGAGGGGGGGGTGTGTGTTAGGGGGGGGGGGTTGGGGGGGGTAATGTTGGGTTTTGTTTTCCATTTGGGGGGATTTTTGTTTTTGCTGTTACTGGTTTTATTCCTATTTGTTTTGTGTGGTTTATTTATTACTTCTATAGTGCAGTCCTATCCATTCATATTGATTGTGCATACACGGGATTGAGGGGAAATTCGGACGCATGCGCAAATCTTTTCCCTTCTTTCTTGCACTTTATTTTTACGGATTGCGCACGGGTTTCCGCACGGAATCTCCTCCGCATATCATGTGTGCACGGCCATAGAGAGAACAGAAGAAGAAATGTCAGCGACAAGAGAGCGAACAAAAGGATGAAGAGACTTCCAGACAAGCTGCTTTGTGTAAAGAACCGATTCCACTGTATGTAGAGTAGACACTTACCTTTAAAGATCCACCAGATCACGTGTCAAAATCACGGGTTTTTTCACGTGTTTTCCCTCTTACATAGCTGGAAAGAAATCTTGCTTTTGACCAGGTCTGTGGCTCCCATACAAATACCCCCAAATTCAAGCCGAAACATCATTTTAAAGAGCAGGCCTCAATTTTTAAGTTGGGGACATGTATATGTGGGGTCACAGCTACCCAAGAAAAAAAAACCATGGGACTTAATCGTGGTGCGTCAGTGTATCTTTAATGGTGAGAATGGTCAGAGAAACAGACAACAAACACAAAGACTAGGAGATCTTCAGACAAGCTGCTTATATCCAATGCATGTATATGAGGCATAATTATTGTTTTTTTTTATATACAAGTAGTCTACGAACATGAGATTTGAAGTAGCATGCACATTTTTTCTTTCCTGACACACACGCACAATGCACGCGCACGCACCCACACCACACACACACACCGCACGCACGCACAGCGGCGCACGCACGCACAGCACGCACCACACAACACACACACACAGACGACACACACATTTAAACACACGCACTTTCTCAACTTTCTTACAACACACACACACACACACACACACATATTTACTCTCTCTCTTCACTCTCTTTCACACATACGCACAAACACACGCACTCTTTCCCCCCTACCACCCTCCCCTCCCCTCTCTGTCACAATCACACACATTCACAGACACACGCATTATTTCCTCTGTACCCCCCCCCCCC
>CM065690.1:9843878-9848878 GCA_017654935.2 Phymorhynchus buccinoides
TAATGAAGTCTTCAGGCGGAGACGTGGAGGGAGTGTGTTCCATTCCTTACAGGCGTTAAAAGAAAAACTTGTTTTGAACAAATCTAGGTTAGGCTTAGGAATGTTTAATCTATGTGATGCGTGATACTCATGGAATCGAATTAATGATTTCAGATATTGTGGGCATGGTCCATGTACATTTTTATGTGTAAGAATTAAAGTGTTATATGTAGGTCTAGATTGGAGAGGTAGTATATTAACATTTTTAAAGAGATCATGCATTAAACAGTCAGACCTTTTATTGCTGGGAATCATTTTAACGGCACGTTTCTGTAAGGAATATAATGGTTTTAGGACAGAAGGAGCACACTTTCCCCAAGTAACTGAGCAGTAATCTAGACGTGATTGTATAAAGGTAGAATAAAAAAGTTTTCTGGAGTGTTCGTCTAAAAAATGCTTTATCTGTGATAATTGAAAAACACTAGATGATATTTGTTTGATAAGATTTTCATCAATATTAATGCCTAATAATTTATGCTGTGTTACTTGTTTAATGTTGTTTCCTTTATATTTAATCATTAATTTGATGTCTTTCATGCATTTTCTTTTTTGACGAGGGCATAACAACATACATTCAGTTTTTTTCAGGATGAACAAGCATATCGTTAGAATCACACCATGTCTCTAATGATTTCATACTGATATTTAGGTTATAATTTATGTTGTCAATATCGTAATTAGCGCTTTGTAAAGATGTATCGTCAGCGAATAAATCACATACAGCATTTGTAATGGATAATGGGAGATCATTAATGTAGAGAGAAAATAATAGTGGTCCCAGATTTGAACCTTGTGGAACTCCTCTGGTTATGAATCTTTTGGAAGAAATGCTTCCATCTAAAAAGACAGACTGGGAGCGGTTGGACAAGTAAGATCTAAAGAAACATTCTGCATTATTATCAATACCATAAACCTTCAGTTTCTCTAAAAGAATATTATGATTAATCAAATCAAATGCTTTAGTTAAATCAATGAAAATTACCCCAACTGCTTTTTTGTTATTAATTTCTCTTAGCCAAGAATCTGTGATCCGACATAAGGCCGTTTCACAAGAATGTAGTTTTCGAAAACCTGATTGATGAACATGTAAAAGATCGTACTTCTCAATGAAAGACGAAAAATGACAATGAATATGGCGTTCTAGTGGTTTGGATAATGACGACAGTAGGGAAATAGGTCTATAGTTGTTACAATCATTAATATCCCCCTTTTTAAGCAGAGGAATAACTTTGGCGTGCTTGAATGATTTTGGAAAATAATTCTGAGAGAGACAAAGGTTGAAAAAGTATGTTAAGGAGTCTACTATATACGTTGCAGACAATTTAAGTATTTTTGGACTGATTCCATCAAAACCACATGAGTTTTTATTATTTAAGGACGACAAATACACGGATACTTCATGAATAGACATGAGCGGAATAGAAAAGTTTTTTTCATTGATTTTATTTTTACAAAATTGTTTTTAAAATAGTAAAATCAGACGAACAATCGTTTTTGTCCTTTGTGCAAAGTTTTTCTCCAATATTTGTAAAATGGTCATTTAGTACATCAACAGGGACGGTACATTTTTTATTCGATGTGCATGGCTTAGTTAGTTGATTAATAGCTTTCCATATAGATGACCCATTGCTTTTGTCTCGCACCATCTTGCGGAATGAGTCTCGCCTAGCTTTTCTGATTATATATTGAACTAAGTTGCGTTGTTTCTTAAAGTCGTTATATGGGCCAGAAACTCTTAAGATATCGCGTTTTAACATTTCAGCTAAAATCTCCGAATTAAGCCAGACAGGCAAAACATCTGATTTCACACGTTTCTGAATTAAAGGAATGTGTTTATTTACAACACGTAAAAATGCTGTAGTCCAAAACGCAAGTGCTTCGTCTGGGTCAGTAAAACTGTAAATGCTTGAAAACGGCACAGCAGATAGATCAGTATAATACGACTGAATATCAAAGTGTTTGAATGAACGAAATGTTATGACTGAATGATTTGTTTTAGGCAATTTGAATCCATGTTTGTTCCAAACAGTACATATGGCATTATGATCACTGATACTAATTTGTGGCACACAAATTTCTACAAGTGATGACGGTGTTTGATGAATAGATGTGATCTATTAAGGTAGAAGATGAAGCAGTGACTCGCGTTGGTAAATGTACGCACTGATGAAGATTAAAAGAATTAATAATATTTGACCATTTGGAGCAAGGTTGAAGAATGTCTATATTCAAATCCCCTAATAATAACATTTCTTTGTTTAAAAGCCAAATCTTGTCCATCATGTCAATAAAATTATCATACCAGTTTGAATTACTTTTAGGATGTCTGTATATAAACCCTACAAGAAGTGTTTCCGAAGATTTACGTGAAGATTCAACTTCTAGCCATATAATTTCGATATTTGAAAAGCATAGATCTTCGCGAATTTTAAATGAAATAGAATTTTGAACATAAATAACTAAACCTGTTTCAAATTTATTTTTGTAATTTTTTCTGATTAAATGATATCCCTTTACAGATATTATATTATCAGTTATATATTCATTTATCCATGATTCTGAAAATCCAAATATAAGAAAAGACTTATTGCTGTTATGTATGAATCTGCAAACATCAGTCATTTTATTTACAATATGACATATATTTAAATGACCCACTCGCAACCCATCTTTGGTAGGCCATCCTGAAATATTCATGGATTGGATGACTACCTGGAATCATGCCATTTTTTGTATGAAAAATGCACTTTTTATGCAAAAAGATTGATGTAGCGAATGATTCAATACAGAAGAGAATCAATGTTTGGGTGATGGTTCAGAGGTGGAAAAGAGTCAATGGGGAACATGAAGTAGTCAGGAGCTGAGTCAGGATTATTTGCGTATGAGGAAGGTCTGTAGTGGTGCTGAGGCATGATTTGCCTGTTTTGGTGTTGATACATGGGCTGTGGGAATCGACGTTTATAAGAGGGTGGTGTGAATTGACGGTTGAATGGGGGAGGGGTGACATGATCTTTGAATGAGTGACGGTTAACATGATCATGGTATGGGGGTTGAGTATGGTGGTGTTGAAAGACTGGAGGGTGGTACTGATGCCCCTGTCTGCCAGGCAAGAAGCGACGACGGTATGCGTTATGGTCTTTGCTGGGTGTTGAAAACTGAAGAAAGAAGAAGAAGAAGAAGAAGAAGAAGAAGAAGAAGAAGGAAGAAGCAGGACGTGGATGATGAACAGGGAGGGGGGGGGGCAGAAAAAGAAAAAGATAAGAGGAGGAAGAGAAGGAGAAGGAGGAGGAATGAAGAAGGAAGAGGAGAGGGGAAAAAAGGGAGAGAGAAAAAGAGTTAGAGGAGGAAGAATGCGAGGAGGAGGAGGAGGAGGAGGAGGGGAAAGAAAGATGAACAGAACGAAAAGGGCAGAGAAAAAAATGGTAAAAGAGAAAAGAAGAATGGAGGAGGAAGAGACGGAGGATTGACAGGAGGATTAACCCTTTCATCACCACTGTAGCCGCTGGGCACCACACTGATTTAACCCCTTGACTGCCAGAGAAAATTAAAGAAAATATCATTGGGCAAATCATGCCACGAAAAAGACAACTGATAGAGCCAATCTGGCAAAATGGTCTGGGGATATTACTCTCTTGACTGTGTTAGAGCAAAAGCCAGCATATCAGGGTTATTCCTCTTCATCTAATGACATCATCAGTGATGTCATCAGGTCAGTACGTAATACGTTGATGGCAGTCAAGGGGTTAACACCCATACCACTAAAAGGCTTTCAATCAGGGTCTGTCACACAGTGACGTTTTACCCTCGTAGTGTCAGGAGATGAGGATAGGACTAATCTTACACATTGTCATAAAGGAATCCCAAGCATTGACAAAATAACTGTTCTATTAGAGACGGTTGTTACTGTAGCATTGTGGTAACCCTTTCACCGCCAATGTCGCATGTATGCGCCACAATGATTTAACAACCATGTCATAAAAAAACTATTGAAATCAGGGTCTGTTATTCAAATATATTGTGTCCTAAATTTGGGCAGTAAGGATTGACCCCATTCTAAATGTGTCTCAGAGAAATCCAACAACATCGCAGGCAAAATCTGTTCTGCAGCCATGTAGCTTTAATAGATTTTCTGGCCTCAAAGATAGCTGGCGGTGAAAGGGTTAATCTGAGTAAAGGGGAATGTGGAGATCGTTATTGTTGTAGGACTATGTTACTGCGAGTAAATTAATGTTAAGGTGGAGATCGTTACTACTACAGTGGTCGCCGCTTTATAAAACCGCGGTTACTAGAGCCAGCCGCTTATGAAAGCCGATTTCTTACGGTCCGGATTTTTCACTATATGTTATGTATTTTAAAAAAGCCGCTTAATAAAACCACCCCGCCGCTTATTAAAGCCACTTTTCTCAGAGAAATCACATAGTTTGTGACTAAAACTCACACGATTTTGTTCTTTTTTCTGTTATTTTCCTTTTTTGGGGCGTAGAAAATATGTCACTTGTGTCACTCAAGACATATTTATGTGCACGCTCACGTGTATCACGAAGTAACTGAGTTTAGAAAAGAATGTCAGTCAATAAAAACCGCACGTGTTGAGCTAATAAATAAATTAAATCACTTTACTGTTTTCTGTCGGACTGGCAACTTCAAGCAAGAGGCAAGAATGAATTGAATCAAAATGCCGAAAAGAAAACGCCAAGATTTAACCACAAACGAGAAACTTGACGAAAGAAAGTGTGAAAGTGTGACTGACGTAAACAAAACAGAAGCCCAACAAAAATGTTCGAAAATGACGTAATCCTGGACCGCCGGTTATTAAATCCGCCGCTTATTAAAAACTAACCATTTTTTCGTCGGTCCCAAAATGGCTTTATAAAGCGGCGACCACTGTATCTTTATGGGGGGACCATCTGTTATTGTGAGTAAATGTAAACGTGGAGATCGTTACAAAACCCCCCACAATA
>CM065690.1:9853878-9856378 GCA_017654935.2 Phymorhynchus buccinoides
TGCCCTGCCGACTGAAGCCCCTTGTCTCTAAGCCATAGAGATCTACATCCACCTTCTCCTGTGATTATCAGCAGGGCATCGTGGGCCGGACGATCATCCCGGACTCCACCAAGCACCAAGACGGGTCCGCCGCCAAGACGACCCGCACCCAGAATCCGCGAGGAGACCACGCCTGAACCGTGCCATCCCGCGAAGCCGTAACCGGAACGACTGGGAGCTACTCTCATCTGACGAGCAAGCCCAGCCACCCCAGCACTCGCCGATCACCACGGAGGAACTTGAAACAGCTAAGTCCACCGGACTGCGCCAATCATTTGAACTTTCCTACGGACACTGAAGATAATTAGTAACCCTTCCGGCATGGGGCGAACCTTATAGAAAGACAAAAGTCTTGTGAATCCTTTCGGATTTCATTGTTTTTTTATTCATATTTTGTTTTGGCGCCATTGAGCTGCTTTATTATTATTGTTGCATAATCTCATGCAGATTTTGGGAGTAAATAAAATACAAGTGTCAAATAATCCTGAACCCTTTGGTCAGACTGATGAGAGTGGGAGTCTTGTAATTTCATGTAAAACCCTACTTCTCTCTGTCTGCCATTTAGAGCAATTCAACCACTTGTATTTCTTACAATCATACGAGCCAGAACCCGGGCACAAATATAAATTTATTAGATGAAAAGGGGCCGGGAAAGTTGCTCATCTCCCATACCCTAGAGAAGTGGGCTAAAGGCAAATTTTCTAAAGTCTTCCCTAGGGACTTAGCCTTTTAACCCATTACCTCGTCACACACACACACACACACACACACTCACACACACACACACACACACACACACACACACACACACTTTGATTGCCTTATGAATTCCTTTCACTTGCCCCGTGTTCTACTTCAGGAGAGTTCCACAGAAAACTAACTGAAACAGCCTTCTGTTCAGAACAGACCATTAGAACGTCACAGACCTCGAACAAAGCCAGACAGATAGGTCGTGTACACATTAGACGCGTAAGTTCCGTACCGGAAACCCAGAAGTAAGTGAAAGAAAGAAGGGTAAACATGTACGGATTGAGGGTGAAATTCGGACGCATGCGTAAATCTTTTTCCTTCTTTCTTGCGCTTATTTTACGGATTGCGCACGGGTTTCCGCACGGAATCTCCTCCGCATATCATGTGTACACGGCCATAGAGAGAACAGAAGAAGAAATGTCAGCGACAAGAGAGCGAACGAAACGATGAAGAGACTTCCAGACAAGCTGCTTTGTGTAAAGAACCGATTCCACTGTATGTAGAGTAGACACTTACATTTAAAGATCCACCAGATCACGTGTCAAAATCACGGGTTTCACGTGTTTTCCCTCTCATAGCTGGACAGAAATCTTGCTTTGACCAGGTCTGGCTCCCATACAAATACCCCCAAATTCAAGCCGAAACATCATTTTAAAGAGCAGCCTCAATTTTTAAGTTGGGGACATGTGTATGTGGGTCACAGCTACCCCCCAAAAAAAAAACCAAGGGACTTAATCGTGGTGCGTCAGTGTATCTTTAACCCTTTCACTGCCAGAGACATTTAAAGAGAAACATCATTGGGCAAATCATGCCATGAAAAAGAGACAACTAATAGAGCCTATCTGGCAAAATGGTCTGGGGGTATTACTCTCTTGACTGTGTTAGAACAAAAGCCAGCATATCAGGGTTATTCCTCTTCATCTGATGACGTCATCAGTGATGTCATCAGGTCAGTACGTTATGCGTTGGTGGCAGTCAAGGGGTTAATGGTGAGAATGGTCAGAGAAACAGACAGCAAACACAAAGACTAGGAGATCTTCAGACAAGCTGCTTATGCCAATGCATGTATATGAGGCATAATTATTGTTTTTTTATATACAGATAGTCTACGAACATGAGATTTGAAGTAGCATGCACATTTTCTTTCCTGACACACACGCACATGCACGCGCACGCACACGCACACACACACACACACATGCACATGAACGCGCGCGCGCGCACACACACACACACATATATATATACACGCACGCACACACGCACGCGCACACACACACACTTTCTGAACTTTCTCACACACACACACACATTTACTCTCTTCACTCTCTTTCACACACACGCACGTACACGCATACACGCGCACGCACAAACACACGCACTCTCCCCTCCCCTCCCCTCCCACCCTCCCTCCCTCTCTGTCACAAAAACACACACGCTCACAGACACACGCATTGTTTCCAGCTGTAGCCCCCCCTCTTTGTCACACATACATACAGAGAGAGAGAGCGAGAGAGAGAGAGAGAGAGAGAGAGAGAGAGAGAGAGAGAGAGAGAGAGAGAGAGAGAGAGAGAGAGAGAGAGAGAGAGAGAGAGAGAGAGAGAGAGGAGAGAGAGAGAGAGAGAGAGAGAGTTGAGATCTACATTAAACACTTTGCTTCTTCATTACTTGTCGCAGGTGTTCGAGACTTGTTAACGACTTACGGAAAGCC
>CM065690.1:9861378-9868878 GCA_017654935.2 Phymorhynchus buccinoides
TGCTTGTGGCAAAAGAAAAGACCATCTAACCCTAACCCTAACCCTAACCCTAACCACAGAAAGAACCAAGAAAGGTGAGCAGGAGGGTGTAAATCTACATATTTGCCGAGAAATCGATGTACAAAGCCATGCACTTATACTATTCTTTGCTGGAACCATTCCTTGTTTTGGGTTGATAAATTTTAAGTCTAAAAAAAAATACCCCATCTTGTTTTCTAGTAGGAGAAACGAAAAACAAAATAATGGAATTGTCTTGGATGATATTTTAGCAGCTCCCTTCCTCCCCCCCCCCCCCTTCCCCCCCCCCCCCCCGTTTCAAACAAGGAGAGTGTTTTAAAACTTATCAATAACGATTTTAAGTAGCGTTGTTCACAAACAGACTAACGTAAACAAAACAAACACGGTCAAACTTCAAGGTCAAGGTCAGCACGGTGTTGATTAATGACAGGAAGCTTCCTTTTCAAGCTGTCTACCCCTCTGCCAATTTTAATCAAAGTCCAAACAGTAGTTTTTAAGATAATCGATACACAGACAGACACACACACACACAGACACACACACACACACACACACACACACACACACACACACACACACACACACAAACCGATCGCAATACCTCGGCTTCTGTTCACAACTAAGTAGGCCAAAGCTTTGACACTACGATGTCGATGTAATCAATTTCTATAATTATGCAACAAAACAAAGGCACAAATTTTGTTTTTTTTAAATTTTCGAAACTAATTAAAATCTAACACGTTTAACCTTTTATGAAAGTAATGCAACGGACAAAACTTCTAACAGGCTTTCAGTTGTGATAATAAAGTTAAATTGTTGCAGTAAGTGTGGCTTCTGTAGCTTTGACCAAATGATTATTCGTCCTCTAGCACGAAAACTCCGACAAACTTTGTGAATAAAACAAACAAACCAGAAAAAAAGGCACATAATTAAATAGACAGCGCACACGCAACAAACAACCCTGCTTAGTTTCGTTCTGACTCAGAGTTAATGAAAAGAAGGAAAAAGAAAAATACGCACTGTACTTGGGAAATTTTCGGCCAGCTTACTTAGCTATTAGGTACTTTATAGTCACAGAGGCGTCTCTGTGAAATTCGGGTTGCTCCCACCTGGACAGCGCGTCGCAGCCAGAGGCCGCGGC
Organism: Phymorhynchus buccinoides; assembly: GCA_017654935.2. Classification (NCBI taxonomy): domain Eukaryota; kingdom Metazoa; phylum Mollusca; class Gastropoda; order Neogastropoda; family Raphitomidae; genus Phymorhynchus; species Phymorhynchus buccinoides. The sequence continues at coordinate 9,862,538 of CM065690.1, forward strand.
AGAGGCGCGCAAAAAAGATGCCACCCATGTTTTTGTTTGCAGGTTATTTTTGTGTGACTGATGAGGAAGGAAAGGGGGGTGGGGCTAAATTTTGACCAAATGACAACTTTTTCGTTGCCACTGGGTTTAACGTGTGCTAAGTGCATGGGCACACGGGACCTCGGTTGATCGTCTCATCCGAAAGACTCCACGTTCAGACCGTAAGGCCTAGTGCGAAAGTGAGAGGGAAAACCCCCTGTACCCAGGTTCGAGCTCGGGTTTACTTGACACGAGGCGAACGCGCTACCACTGTGCCACTCTACACTTACTGCTGGCCTTTTGTCAACCCATACTGAAACAATCCTGTCAAACGTAGTATAGATCATTAGATGCTGTTTATAGGGAAAGTAAGAATCACGGTGGTCACGAGTTACAGTTAAAGGGCTTCGCACACTAGCGTCAAGATCTCGAGATCGCGGCGATTTTTTGCTGCAAGGCGCAGTTTGATGCGCCGCTTGCGTGTGAGAGATTCGCGGCGCGGCAGGATTTTTGATGCGTAGCTGCGCGATTTTGTGTTGCTCGAGAATAGAACCGGCTCTAATTTTGATGCTCAAGATCGCAGAGATCGTGAAACTAGCCAATCACAACGGACGGAAGGACCATAACTCTGATTGAAGAAAAAAAATACTGTTGTTTCTAGGAGGTTTGATGCTAGAGTAATCTTTCCTTGCTTTCAAAATAAGGAAGTTCGCGCGACAAGAGGCGAAGCGACAAGAGTCGTGTGTGAGAACACCACTGCCTCGCTACAATGTGTGCTGTGATGCAGGCGTCAACGCGTCAAGGCGTTGCTCTGAGAAACAATTGACGCCTGATGCTAGTGTGCGAAGGCCTTTAGGAATAATTTAGCAGACTAGTACGGGTCAGAAAATATCGCTTAGTGCAGTCAGTGTCTAAGGAAGGGACCGTATACTGACTGCCTCATTTCATTTACTACCTCGTTTCATCTCGGGGTTTTTGCTTGTGCGCGCGAGCGCGCGTGTGTGTGTATGTGCGCGTGTGTGTGTGCGCGCGCGTGTGTGTGTGTGTGCGTGTGCGCGCGCGTGTGTGTGTTTGTGTGGCGTGTACGTGCGCGCGCGCGTTATGTCTAAATGAGAGAGACAAATTGAACGTGTGTGTGTGTGTGTGTGTGTGTGTGTGTGTGTGTGTGTGTGTGTGTGTGTGTGTGTGTGTGTGAGAGAGAGAGAGAGAGAGAGAGAGAGAGAGAGAGAGAGAGAGAGAGAGAGAGGAGAGAGAGAGAGAGAGAGAGAATGTGCGATGTGTGTTTGTGTGTGTGGTGTGTGTGTGTGTGGTGTGTGCGTGCGTGTGCATGTGCGTGTGCATGTGCGTGTGCGTGTGTGTGTGTGTGTGTGTGCGTGCGTGCGTGCGTGCGTGCGTGCGTGCGTGCGTGTGTGTGTGAATAGATAGAAAATGAGAGAGAGATATACAGAGACAGAGAGGGGGTTTGTCACTTTACTCTTTTAAGTCAAAAAAACTTTGGTGATTATAATCCTACTATTACGGGGTCGAACTATTCACGAAACATTTAATGTTCATATCATGAACACCCCCCCCCCCCCCCCCCCCCCCCCCCCCACCCCCCCCCATCTTATATCGAATTTTTTAGTTCTGTTTCTTCTTCTTCTTCTTCCTCGATCGCTCAGACAGTGTCATGGTGCGGCTATGCGCCTAACTAATAAATAGTTAGGCCCAGCAAGTCCGACTTCGGCTGGAGGAAATCTTTCTGAAAGTGTATCGTGAAAAAAGGCAGGAGAATGGACCGGTAAAGGTCTGTGTACACGTTAACATTATTCACGAGATTTTGCTATTTCCCCTTGGCAGCACAGTGACAGCCCACTCTTAGCATGACTTACAGCTCACTGTGTTGCCATGGGGAAATATAAATATCTTGTGAATAGTGTTAACGTGTACACAGACCCCCTTTAAGGCAGAAAGATGGTAGATGACAGTAAGCAAAGGGGAAAGGCAGAGTCAAAGAGAGAGACAGATTAGAGGAAGTTACAAGCACAGAACTTCCAGAGGGTGGGGGAACTATTTATACAAAAGAACCCCCGGTATCCCCACTGGGGGGGTTCTGTTTCTTCAATGGGGTTGACCTCCCTTGAACCATCAACAACAAGCTGCCCCCCCCCCCCCCTGGTGACCCCCCCCCCCCCCCCCCCACTGTGCTGACGAAAGGGCCAGCAACACTGCATACGATTCGAAAAACCCAAAACACGATCCGATTGGGACGACGTCTGTGCGGCATGATTCGCGTGAAATACTTCCAGTCTAAAAACAATCCTACTACTTTTACGCTCTCACTTTACTATATTCCAGGCATACGCGACTCAAATAAAAATGTCCGACACACAAAAATTACAGATATTTCATCAGATTCGTGTACACGGGTCTACATAACTTCAGTGAACATAACAACTAGGATTTCATGAGATTCATTTAGGTGTTGGGTAGTAGGCACTTTATAGTCACAGAGGCGTCTCTGTGAAATTCGGGTTGCTCCCACCTGGAGAGCGCGTCGCAGCCAGAGGCGCGCAACCCAAACTTGTTTATGCAAGCAATTTTTGTGTGACTGATGAGGAAGGTGGGGGAGTAAATGTTGACCAAATGACAACTTTTTCGTTGCCACTGGGTTTAATGTGTGCTAAGTGCATGGGCACACGGGACCTGGGTTTATCGTCTCATCCCAAAGACGTTCAGATCGTAAGGCCTAGTGCAAAGTGCGAGAAAAAATCTCCTGCAACATCATGGCACACAGCTGTGCCCAATGACAGTAACATTTCCATGAGAACCATGCTTCACAAAAACAATGTCACCATCGGATCGCATTGCGGATCGAACCGTATGCAGTGTGGCTGGCCTTTAAAGACCCCCCACGTCACGTGTCACATTCTCTCTTACGTTTGGAAGATTTCTTAAGATTTCTTGCCAGCTATAAGAGGGAAAGCACGCGAAAACTGTGATTTTGACACGTGACGTGGGGGGTCTTCAAGACGGTGGCCCCATACAACCCGTATAAGATTAACTAAAGGGCCCCGATCACTAATTTGATCTGTTTTTCATTAACAGATACATCTGTCTGTCGCCCCTTCAGTGGCTTCATTGGAGTGGTACTTATCACGAAAAGCGAGTCAGTACAATAAGGATTCAACAAAACTGGCAAGGAAATGTTACAAAACTAAAACACTGGAGCAAAAAAGTTAAGGAACCTTTAAAAAAAACAAAAACAAAAATGCAAAATATTTCTCTGAGTGATTGGCACATTTTAAACTAGCCTATCTATTTACCGGCCTGCATGGCTAATTCCACTTTGTTTGCACGGAAAGTACGTTATGGATAACTAGCAATCGCCCCGTGGCAGTTAATTCCCGTGGCAGTTTTAACCCCATGGCAGTATTGAACAATACTGGAGGCAATGCCCGGAGGCAGTGCTAAACCAGTAAAGTCCCGATTTTTTAATAATACAGATACGTGTAGTGTCATCCCTTGTCCCCTTGCCCGGGTCATAGCAAGCCTGACAGCAAATGTGAGGCGATTCGGTTAAGAAACGGCGGAGTTATTCGTCAAAAGGTGAAGCGGCGTCTAGCGCGCGCGTTTCTGAACCGATTCGCTTCCGGTTTAACACACCGATAGTCCCCGGCCCCGGTCATCTTCCTGGCAAATTCGAAGGCAATCGGCCCAGAAACACCGGAGATACGGGCGCCGAGAGGCCGGCAGATGCGCGTTTCGCGCATTTGCGAAACCGCGCAAATGACACGGCCGCCTCGGTTGCCGTTGCCATCGACCCGTTAGGGCTCACAGCAAATTTGAAGCGATTCGGTCGAAAAACGGCGGAGTTATAAGGCCCGTTTTGTGTTTCACACACACACACACGGACGGACAGTTGGCTTTTTACTATATGATGATGATGATGCCCACACCAATGTTAGGCAGGGGTAACTTAATGGTTTGCCTCCAGTTGTTTTTCTTCTTCTTTTGTGTTTCCAGGCGATATGGCCATAAGGGAAATTATGTTTAACCTTTACCGGATCATGCTTTTGACTACACGGACACGATGGCGGGGGTCTTCCACGACCCCCTACTCAGCAAAGAGCAAATTCCGAGGTGTTTATCCCTGTCCGGATGGCGAGGGTCTCCCACGACCCCTACTTGTCAAAGAGGCACCATGTGTTTATCCCTGTCCGGATGGCGGGGGTCTCCCACGACCCCTACTTGTCAAAGAGGCACCATGTGTTTATCCCTGTCCGGATGGCGGGGGTCTCCCACGACCCCTACTTGTCAAAGAGGCACCATGTGTTTATCCCTGTCCGGATGGCGAGGGTCTCCCACGACCCCTACTTGTCAAAGAGGCACCATGTGTTTATCCCTGTCCGGATGGCGGGGGTCTCCCACGACCCCTACTCAATGCACTGCAGTGCTCTTTAAAGTAGGGGTCGTGGGAGACCCCCGTCATCCGGACAGGTATATCAAAATTACGCGTCATATTACGTCATTTATATTTTATGCACATTAATAAAATTTAACACACTTAAAGCCATTTACGTTTTTGACAAAGTCATGAAATTTCATGAAGATTGCTTAAATAGTTTTAGAGATATAACATGTTTTGTGTGTCAAGGGGTCGTGGGCGACCCCAGAAGTCCGGTAAAGGTTAAGGCTCCCTCAAAGCAATCCCGGACTACAAGAAAACAACCAACCAAAGAAACAAACACATAAACAAATAATGTAACAAACAAAGGAATAAATCTCAATAGGAGGCGCCACGTGCCCAAAAAAGTGATGAAGACCCTTGAAAAACTTTGAATTGTTGCCTTTCCAACAGTAAACCAATGAAAAGGAAATAAACTTGTGCGTGTGCGTGTGTGCGTGTGTGCGTGCGTGTGCGCGCGCTATAGACACAGATCAGATAAAATGTCCGATACAAAAATAAGATATTTCATCAGATTCATGTACGGGAGTCCATAAAATGAATACAGTGAACATAAATAGTAAGATTTCATCAGATTTATTTAGACAGTAGATTTTCATGAGCATCCTGCCTCACAAATATCACAATCTGATCTCGTCTTGGGATCGAATCGTTTGCAGTGTGGCTAAGTCCTTAACCCCCCCCACTATACCTACCCTCTCTTCATTTCATGTCCACCTCTGGTTGATACATATTGTACATCTGGGGTCCGTTTCACAAGGGCTAACGTTACGTTGCGTTCGCTCAAATCGGCAAAAACGGTCTAAGAAACACCCTTCGTTTGCCGATAGTTCGCGGAAGTAAAGGTCAAGATGTGCCACCCCCCCTACCTATCTCGGTTAATTCTATTTTTCCGTTATTGCCTTTCTTACCATACATAAAGCTGTATTTTAGGAACATTTTTAGCTAATAACCTTTTTGGAATACTAACCCTAGCCCTAAACCTAACCCTACCCCCCCCCTATAAGACGGAAAAACGCAACGAACCACAACTGTGACAAATCGCGGTGTACTGCAGTACATAGTGGGGGGTAGGGTTAGGTTTAGGGCTAGGGTTAGGGATAGGGTTAGTATTCCAAAAAGGTTATTAGCTAAAAATGTTCCTAAAATACAGCTTTATGTATGGTAAGAAAGGCAAAAACGGAAAAATAGAATTAACCGAGAAATGCAGGGGGGGGGGGGGGGGGGGGCGGCACATCTTTGAACTATCCGGAACTAGTAGGGGGTGAATACATTTCTTGTTGTTGATTGGTCCATTAAAGTTTGGTTAAAATAATACTTTTTTTTGACCAATCAGACAAGAGCTTGTAATATTCTTCCGCAAACGTTTTCTAAAGTGTTTCTTAGACCCCTTTTGGCGTAACAGTTATGCGCGCGGCGACCGTCGTCTAGAGAAACTCGACCCAGAGTAATGAAAGAGAAAAAAAAAAGAATTAGATTACACCCTCCCCCCCCCCCCCCCCACAACCCACCTCCAAGCTATCCATTGTGTATGATTACTAATTCATTTCCTTTGTGCTGCTAGCTGGACATTGCTTTGCTGGCCTGCGGTCAAACCCTACTCTGACCACATATTATATTGGCTGGTCAATCTCATTTAGCCAAAATTAATTGTTACGGCTTATATTGCAGGCGACTTGTGAGTTGTTCGCATCGCCAAGGATCATAGAAAGAAAGAAAATATTGAAGGGATAGAAGATAAGAAAACTTCAAGGATGCTTAGGCCAAGGACAGAAAGGATCATTGAAAACTTCAAATAGCTAAAAGAGATGCTTAGGCTGAGAACAAATTGAGGCGAAGAGAGACATAGGTATAGAAGAGGATTAGAGGGAAACAC
>CM065690.1:9873878-9886378 GCA_017654935.2 Phymorhynchus buccinoides
AATTCAAACATCACAGACGGAGAAGTATCATTAAAAAGCTTGTCCAAAGGCATTTTGTCAAAATATTTATGCCTGACCTCACTGAGGCCGTCACACTCCGTTAGCACATGCTTAAGTGTATAAAAACAATCACAGCTAAAACAATAGGGACGTTCTTCACCCTTTAAAAGAAAAGAATGAGTTAAACAAGCGCGAAATCGCAATAGTTTGTGGCACGCGGTCTATTTTTACCACTCCAGTCATGAGTTACCTCCCCTGGCTTTTCAATAATTTTAATCTGTAAACCAGAATGTTATCTCTGCACCATTTCGTAACTTTTTATATCTTTTGGAAAACATTTAAACTATGTATCCTACTTATACTCATCAAAAGAAGCACCGCATACTCGTCGTGTCTGTTGAAGTGTCTGTATTACGTATGTTTATTATTTTGTACGCTTTTAAAATACATCATTTTAAAGAGCGGCCTCAATTAATTTTGAAGTGTAGCCTCGATTTGAAGTGCGACAATTTTTTCAAAAATTGTGCGACAATTTTGTCAAAATGTGCGACAATTTTGGACAGACAGACAGACCGACGACCGACCGACAGACCGACCGACCGACAAGTGAGTTATAGGTTTGTGGCTTGAGCCACAAACAAAAACTATGACCGATGTGTAGTCTAGTTTAAAACAAAGTGAACAACATAATTCTGATTTATACTTACTTGTATTTCCCGTTTCTTTGTATTCTTCTTTCTTCTTCTTTCTTCTTCTTCTTCTTCTTCTTCCAGTTGGGGATATTGCGATGGCTTGGAGTCAAAACGGACTATCTTTAGATAGTCCATTGACATATTATTGAACTTATTACGAAAACTAATAACTTGTATAAAAAAAAAAAGACTGCTGAAATATAAAAAGCAAAACCCACTTTTTATATTTCATGTCATTGGTTATTAGTTTTTGTAATAGATCCAATATACGTCAATGGACTATCTAAAAGATAGTCCGTTTTGACTCCAAGCCATCGATTTATTCTGCCCTGCGCTCACCAGTCTTCATTCAGACCATTAATAGCGCACAGGATGCGTGATTTAACATATATGTGAATTCGTGTCACCCCATCCCACCGGCACACACGGCCTACTCGTACCGAATAGCGGGATGGGCTTTAACGTGTGCGCAAGATCTTGCGCATGCGTTCGCACACGGGATCTCGGTTTTTGAAAAGTGTCATCCGAAGGACTTGCGCATGCGTTCCCCCAACTGACGTCAGGTCACCCGAAGGACTTTTTCACCTGACGTGAAAATAGGACAATAGGAGTAAAGTGCCTTTCCCAAGGACACACCACAGTGAACCGAGCCGGGCTCGAACCCGCGCACTCGCAAAACCTGACGGATGACGAGCTAGCGACTCTTACCAACTGAGCTACAGCGGCTCCTATTGCAGTAGTGAGTGAACTGTCGTTGTTTATAACTATCGATGCATCAATGATACGTGTTCGTGAGAGATGTTCACAGTCGCTGAGAGATGTTTCACAACCATGGTTAACTCGCTAAAGGGCCGGCCACACGTCCGCTAAAATCGCACGACTGCGCGATACGATTCGATCACGTGATCTCCAAGAACACATTTGATTGGCGCCTCGAGATCACGTGATCGAATCGTATCGTACAGTCGTGCGATTTTAGTGGACGTGTGTCTGGCCCATAGTTACCCAAATTATAACTATTTCCTTTTCACGGTTGATGGCCTCTGAACGAAAACGACCAAATACTGAGTCTTGTGCAAGAACAAAGTTTAGTTTCTCACTGGTTTAACCCTTTCACCGCCAGCCATATTTCAGCCAAACAATTGTATTACATTTACCTGGGTAGAGAACAAAATCCATCTGCAGTATGAAGGGAGTCTTCTGTGACATATATAAAATAAGGACTATCCTTACTTCCCCTTTATTCTGATCGCTTCTCGGCCTTTTGGCTAAGAGAGTGATTCAGGAACATAATTTTTTGTTTACACCCTGGTTGGTTTGTTCAGCCCGTCGTACATGGCGAAAGCCGATACGCGACGTTAAACTGAACTTCCATTACTTCCCAAAACTTTCATGTCCCATATATGGTATTTTTTCGGTCTTCTCAAAACTAAGACAATAGGTTTTTTGGATAATAGACCCCAATGTGATGCCTTTTATTGACATATGTGTTAAATCATTGTGGTGCTAAAATGTGACTTTGGTGGTGAAAGGGTTAATGAAGAAGAGTATAACCATTTCACTCAACCTGAAAGTGTAAGGTGACAGATCAGAGTGGTTAAGACATTCGCCTGCCAAATGTAATGCGTGACTGCAGCGTTGAGTGACCCGGGTTCGAATCCCGGCCTCCTCGCCCTCTCTTTCTAGTTTGACAGGAAAATCGAACTGAACGTCGTCGAGTCCTTCGGATGGGGACTTAAAGCTAGTCAGACCCGTGCGCTTTTTACGCACGTAAAAATCCCACGACAGTTGAAAGTCAGTATTTGAGCAGGGAGAAATCCCGTTGCCTAGTATGGACAAATTGATAGCTAGGTTTTCCAAGTGTGCCCACACACCCTCCTCACCCTGTGAGCCACCCCAAAAGTGGTTTTTTTTAAATGGTTAGGCGCTGCACTTGCGGCGACGCTCTCTCCGGGGGAGAGCAGCCCGAATTTCACAGATAAGTCTCTGTGACTAGAACATACAAAAAACAAAATTACTACTCACTCGTATCTTTCACCAGGCGTCCAAACGGCTTCGTTATTGCTTGCACACTGAGTGTGGAGACGAGGTTTTCAGACAACACGCCGGTGAGCTGTACTCACCACGTCAGATTGGTTACTTTCTAAAAGGGGGTGCATAGAAAATCCAGCAGTAATTGCCTTAAAGACACACTGACCCACCACGATTAAGTCCCTTGGTGGTTTTTTTTGGGTAGCTGTGACCCACATACAACTGCCCCCAACTGCTCTTTAAAACGAAGTTTCGTTTTCAATTTGGGGGGATTTTTATGGGAGTCAAACCTGGTCAAAACAAGATTTCTTACCACCTATAAGAGGGAAAACCCGTGATTTTGACACGTGATCTGGTGGGTCTTTAAATCATATAGTAAAAAGCCAAGTGTCCGTGTGTCTGTCTGTCTGTCTGAAACACAAAACGGGCCTTATAACTCCGCCGTTTTTCGACCGAATCGCTTCAAATTTGCTGTGAGCCCTAACGGGGCGATGGCAACGGCAACCGAGGCGGCCGTGTCATTTGCGCGGTTCGGCAAATGCGCGAAACGCGCATCTGCCGGCCTCTCGGCGCCCGTATCTCCGGTGTTTCTGGACCGATTGCCATCAAATTTGGCAGGTGACTAACCGTGTACCAAACCGAAAGCGATTCGGTTCAGAAACGCGCGCGCTATATGCCGTTTCACATTTTCACGAATAACTCCGCCGTTTCTTAACCGAATCGCCTCAAATTTGCTGTCAGGCTTGCTATGGCCCGGGCAAAGCCTGGCGGCAAATTTGAAGAGAATCGGGAGAGCGCGGCACTCTCAGAGCAGCGCCAACGGGAAACGGGGCCTTAACTCCTTCGTTTCTTAACCGAATCGCTTCAAATTTGCTGTACTCAGCGTTACCAGTACTTGGTGTTACCGTTACTAGGCGTTACCAGTACGGTGCATTGCCAGTACTAGGCGTTGCGCTAGTAAAGATAAAAAAATGCAAGTGAAAACAAATAGGCAATTCTTGACATGTCCCCTATGTTTTTGCGTGCAGCATAGTTGAACATGTGAATCTTGTGATATAACGACCTGTATGTAAGTTGAATCCACGGAAATCTTAGTTTCTGCATTTGTCGTTTTGCGTGTTGCATGGTCCGTCTGATTCTAGGTATATTTTTGTGACCCCACTCTAATTTGCATTATGCACTACAATCCACATCTGACCCTTTATTCAAATGGGTTTATCATCACTCGTTGGCATTAAGCCTGTAGCTGTGGCCAACAGTAAATGAGAGCTGTTCACTAAAAATGATTCTCAACAGCGTCGGATTATCACGGTACAGCTTAGTCTTTCGTGGAACACTGTGACTTTCTAAAGGTCTGTGTACACGTTAAAGACCCACTGACCCACCACGACTAAGTCCCTGGTTTTTTTTTGTCTGGATAGCTGTGACCCACATACAAATGCCCCAACTTCAAATTGAGGCTGCTCTTTAAAATGATGTTTCCTTTCGAATTTGGGGGCTATTTGTATAGGAGTCAAACCTGGTCAAAACAAAATTTCTTGTTCCAGCTATAAGAGGGAAAACACGTGAAGCCCGTGATTTTGACACGTGCTCTGGTGGGTCTTTAACATTATTCACGAGATATTTATATTTCCTTATGGCAACACAATGATATGACTTACAACTCACTGTGTTGCCATGGGGAAATAGAAATATTCCGTGAATAATGTTAACGTGTACCTACCTAACTAGGGGGCATTTGCACTGGCTCTGTTGCTGCAGCCAATGGAATTGGTTGGCCTTTGGGGACCTTCCTCAACGCCATATCTCCCCAAAATCCCTTTGGCCGAGACAGTGGGGATGTATCCTGGGCAAGGCTTCTCCACAATAATGATATACAAATGTAAGCCCAGCTAGCTAGCTCGCGGGAATAGCAGCTGCCCTCTCCGCTATCCCGCTTTTTTACAGTCCAGGAAGCGACTTGCAGGCAAACACTCAACACGGGACCTCCATCAAAATGCAAATCGAAGAAGGGCAATCAACTTCAATGTAAGCCTTCCCCACCAGCCTCGTGATTCCACGGGTAGGCGAGTCATGCCACGTAAGGTGGTGTAGAGTGGCACAGTGGTAGCGCGTTCGCTTCGTGTCAAGTAACCCCGAGTTCGAACCTGGATACAGGGGATTTTTCCTCTCGCTTTGCACTAGGTCTTACGGTCTGAATGTGGAGTCTTTCGGATGAGACGATAAACCATCAACACGGGACCTCCATCAAAATGCAAATCGAAGACGGGCAATCAACTTCATGTAAGCCTTCCCACCAGCCTCGCGATTCGTCGTTCATGCAATGTAATGTGGTGTAGAGTGGCACAGTGGTAACGCGTTCGCTTCGTGTCAAGTAAACCCGAGTTCGAACCTGGGGTACAGGGGATTTTCCCTCTCACTTTGCACTAGGCCTTACGGTCTGAACGTGGAGTCTTTCGGATGAGACGCAAACCATCAACACGGGACCTCCATCAAAATGCAAATCGAAGACGGGCAATCAACTTCAATGTAAGCCTTCCCCACCAGCCTCGTGATTCCACGGGTAGGCGAGTCATGCCACGTAAGGTGGTGTAGAGTGGCACAGTGGTAGCGCGTTCGCTTCGTGTCAACTAACCCCGAGTTCAAACCTGGATACAGGGGATTTTCCCTCTCGCTTTGCACTAGGTCTTACGGTCTGAACGTGGATTCTTTCGGATGAGACGATAAACCGAAGTCCCGTGTGCTCATGCACTTAGCACACGTTAAACCCAGCGGCAACGAAAAAGTTGTCATTTGGTCAAAATTTTACCCCCCCCCCCCCCCCCCTTCCTTCCTCATCAGTGACACAAAAATCGCATGCAAAAAAAAAAAAATTGGCGCGCCTCTGGCTGCGACACGCTCTCCAGGTGGGAGCAACCCGAATTTCACAGAGACCCTCTGTGACTATAAAAGTACCTAATACCTAATACCCCTTCAGAATAAAGCACAAACAGCGCTAAACTCCCTAGTACAGTAGTAGTAAGTGAATTCTGATCGCTTCTCGGCCTTTTGGCTAAGACAGTGATTCAGGAACATAATTTTTTGTTTATACCCTGGTTGGTTTGTTCAGCCCGTCGTACATGGCGAAAGCCGATACGCGACGTTAAACTGAACTTCCAACTCCCTAGTGGGACGGTCTTTCGAGAATTGGTAGAATAAATCATGTCTATTTCCAATGATGTTCGTCGACATAATTATGTGTCTTCCATGCGCAATTTCATAACAAATAATATGATGATCGCATTCTCTCATTTTCCGCCGGTTTCCTAACACCAAAGATATTCTAAAAGGGTAAGATGGATTATTACTTAAGAGTTCGGCGAACCGGGCTGATAGAGTTATCGTTAGTGGGGACAGTACACTTTTCACAGTGGAGGCTATCCAAAAACTCAGACTGGAATTTGAACGGAGAATTCAACTGTCCTATCGTCGTGTAAAATGTGTCATGCTTAAAAGGGACATAACCAGTGTTTCTGTCCTCACTACTCATATAGGGAAAACAGACCGGATGCTTATCTTCCCCTTTAGAATATCTTTGCTAACACCACACGCATGATATTATCCTGCATTTTGTTCATCAGGCATTATTGTGTTCTTAGAATCCTTTTTAATACTGACCCTGGTTTTAATAACATAATAATAATAATAATAATAATAATAATAATGAGGAGTATTTATATAGCGCCCATTGTTATGTACAAAGCGCTCATCCTACTACGTAGGCTATAGGGCGCTTTATACATAACAATATTGAAAAATGCAAAACATGAAACAGAAATCCAACAACATGAGCAGTAAGTGTGTGTGTGTGTGTGTGTGTGTGTGTGTGTGTGTGTGTGTGTGTGTGTGTGTGTGTGTGTGTGTGTGTGTGTGTGTGTGTATGCGCGTGTGTGTGCGCGTGTGTGAATGCTTGTGGGTGTGTCTGTGCGCGTATATGTGTGTGTGCCCGAGTGCGCGTGTGGGGGTGCGCGCGCGCACGTGTCTATGAGTGAGTTTGTTTATATATGTGAACGCGCGTGAATTTGTGTGTATGTTTGTATGAACGCACGCGTGTGTGTGCGCATCTGTTTTGCGATATTGGTCAAATAAAAAAGGAGCCAGTATCTAAAAAAAAATTCAGTATCATCTTCTTCTTCTTCTTCTTCTTCTATCGCTCAGACTGGAGGAAGTCTTTTTGAAAGTGTTTCTTTAATTCACAAAAGCAGGAGAATGGACCAGAAAATGCACAAAGATAGATGACAGCAAGCAAAGGGAAAAGGCAAAGGCAAAGAGAGTGACAGATTAGAGGAAGTTACAAGCACAGAACTTCCAGAAGGTGGGGGAACTATTTATACAACAGACCCCCCCCCCCCCCGGTATCCCCACGGGAGAATTCAGTATTATAATACTTCCAAAATAGTTTGATACAATGACTAACTTATATTATCGTTGTTTGCCTTGAAATACGCATTGGACAGGGGAAGTATCTTTTAAAATGTTTTATCTTGTTGATTTGTTGCTCTTTTTGTTGCCTGCCTTTTGCTCCTTTTGCTATAATATTTGCTGTTTAATTGTTTGTCTGTGTTGATAAAGGCGCATTCGCCGAAATATCCAGTAGGGGAAGACGGGGTAAAAAGCGCATGGGCGGGTAAGAAGCCCACCCCAATTATCTCATGAAATGAAGCAAATTTCAGTCACATTTTGCCCATGAGACGAGTGTTAATGTCTTAGCATTCGTCTCATGGGCAAATTTGACTGAAATTTTCTTTATTTCGTGAGATAATTGGGGTGGGCTTCTTACCCGCCCATGCGCTTTTTACCCCGTCTTCCCCTAGTTATGTTTCGTCTCTTTGTGAATAAAATAACGTCACTTTACACTCGTCGTGTACGTAGTTGTTTGTTTGTTGCTGGAAATAGTTAATTGATTTTTGGAGCATCTTGCCATTTAAAAAAAAAGGGTAAACCAGTAATAAAAACAAGATTGAAAAGAAGATAGGAAGCTATCAGACATAGAAAACCCGACGTGTCCATTACGAAGACTATAAAAAAGGGTGCTAGAGAGGTTTGAATAGACAGTTCCATTACGGAGGGGGTCTCTGTTCGTGCATAAGTACCTGATTTAGATACAAAAGTGGGCTGAAAAAAGAAAGGGGTGGGGTAGATGCAAAAAGCGTACATTTTTGTTGTTGTTGAAGGTTACGAGAGAGAGAGAGAGAGAGAGAGAGAGAGAGAGAGAGAGAGAGAGAGAGAGAGAGAGAGAGAGAGAGAGAGAGAGAGAAACACTGAGGACTGAGTTGAGACAGAGAGAGAGAGAGAGAGAGAGAGAGAGAGAGAGAGAGAGAGAGAGAGAGAGAGAGAGAGAGAGAGAGAGAGAGAGAGAGAGAGAGAGATAGAGAGAGAGAGATAGAGAGAGAGACAGAGAGAAAGAGACAGAGAGAGAGAGAGAGAGAGAGAGAGAGAGAGAGAGAGAGAGAGAGAGAGAGAGAGAGAGAGAGAGAGAGACAGAGAGAGACAGACGAGACAGACAGACAGACAGCAGACAGACATACACACATAAACAGAGAGAGACACTCAACGCTTAACACTGAGTAGAGAGAGAGAGAGAGAGAGAGAGAGAGAGAGAGAGAGAGAGAGAGAGAGAGAGAGAGAGAGAGAGAGAGAGAGAGAGAGAGAGAGAGAGAGAAGGGGTGGTGGTCGAAAGAGAAACAGGACAGACTAGTAGACACACTTTCATGTTGAATTGAAGTTGAGAGCCTAATCTGTTAATAACAATGCAACTTAAAAGTTCAAAAGGAAAATCATGCTTTGGGAGTTTTGATAAGCGAAAGGTCTAACCGGAAATGTCAATTCGAAATGAATTTTAACCTTTTGGGACTTAGCAAAGGTTGAGTCTAAGGAAGACGAAACTAAGAGAAGAAGAAAAGTTCTGTTTAACGTCCTCCGGTCTGAAACACACACATACGGGACATTAGTAGATATGAAGATGGTGGGAACGATCCTGGAGGCAATGCCCGGAGGCAGTGCAACGCCAGGAAAGTCCCGACTTTTTAACAATACAGATATATAAATAAAGAGGAAACTAAAGCTTGCTATAAGAAGTAAGTACAAGAGATGTGCTACTAACCTTTCAACGCACACGTGGGCACAAGCGAGCATTCTCTGTGTTTGTGAACATGTGCAGAAACAGTCCTCATAAAGGTCTCTGTACACGTGAACATGTTTCACTCTTTCCCCATGGCAACACAGGGAGAGGCCAGTCAAACCATCTGTTCATTTATATTTTATTATTTATTTTCTGTGTTTCGTATATGTCACAAAGTTTGGATTTATTTATTTTCTTATTTTTTATTGGTTTCCTGATGTATATTTCCTGAAGGATTTGAAATGTACCTATCTTTATTAAGTTTTCGTTGATAATGTTTAAAGTTTTTTGTTTTTTTATTCCTTTTTTTTGCATTTTACAAGTCAAGTAGTCACAACAGGTAACAAAACATTAACGCACGCCCACATACTTACACACACACACACACACACACACACACACACACACACACACACACACATTCTTATACCTGTAGTCATATCCACAACAATTCAAATTTTACGTCACTTTCAACCAGAAAGTACAGTCATACATTCAAATTAACGCAAAAGAGATAAATATGGATGCCATCGTGTGAAAAAAACTTCTTGTGACATTTCAAAACCAAAAATACATTTTTCTATTTCATATCTCTTTTTTAAATATGAGATAAATTGTTCACACTGTGGGAGTTTTCCTTCACATCTGCATTTATATATAAATGTTTAAAGTTGGTTGGTTGCAGAAAGTTTTACGTCCTCATAGCCGTAGCTCTTAGGGACAAGTAGTTCTGGTGCTGTAGTCGTCGATGTAGGAGGATTTGGGAGGAAAGGGTCGGGCAGGAGGCGCTGGAGTAAAGTCGGTTGGAGTCTTGTCGTAGACTCGTCACATGTATGATCAGGAAGCTGTAGTCTTGGAAAAGTTTAAATCAGCCTGTTTAGTCTTCTACTTGCCAGCCGCCATTCATAAATTCATGCATAGTACGTTGGCACACTATGTAAGCTTTAAGCTTGTTGTTGCCGCTATGTTTGCTTAACATATGTGTAATGTGCGTTTTGGTAAATAAGAATCATTTAAACCAAAACATCTCTTGCATATCACTGTCTTGCCATGGGGAAAGAGTGACAAAATGTTCACGTGTGCAGAGACCTTGCCCGTAATTTGCATGATTCAGCATAATTACTGCGTACTCTGAGGTGTTGCTCACATAATTGGGCTCTACAATAATAGCCGTCGGTGTCATTTTCGAATGACATTAACAAGACACATGGACAGATCGACAGACAGACCGCTAAAAACAACACCCACAAGAACGACACCTCGACAACAAGAAGTCTACAACCTCTGAAGCATATATATTGTACTCACAGTTACTAATGCAAGAAGTCTACAGCAAGAAGTCTACAACCTCTGAAGCATATATATTGTACTCACAGTTACTAATGCAAGAAGTCTACAGCAAGAAGTCTACAACCTCTGAAGCATATATATTGTACTCACAGTTACTAATGCAAGAAGTCTACAGCAAGAAGTCTACAACCTCTGAAGCATATATATTGTACTCACAGTTACTAATGCAAGAAGTCTACAGCAAGAAGTCTACAACCTCTGAAGCATATATATTGTACTCACAGTTACTAATGCAAGTTGGGAGAGATACATTTTGACTCCTGTGGGGTTGGTGTGTTAAAGGTGCACCCTGACGGTTGAGTGTTTGCAACAAACACGTCGAGAGCACCAGAAGGACAGCCGTTTCAAAGATCGGAACACTCATTTTCCTCTGGTTTCCTAGAAATCAAACCATCAAAACGGCGTTTCCTTCTTGGCGGAGATGCCGGAGAGAGAAGCCATTTTGGACGGGGTGGGTGGAGGACACTCAGAGTGGTTGAAGCTTTTTTTTCGTTGTAGTGCAGTTAAAAAAAGGAGCTATTTCCTTTGTTGTAGTAAACTGTATACAATTTAAAAATAATAAAAAGGCTTGTATTGTGGAAATTTCGTGCAAACGATTTGGTCTAAACTCAGGCGGCCATTAGAAATAATCTGAAATAATTTGACTTCCAGCACCTCCGCCAAGGAGGAATCGCCGAGTTGACGGTTTGATGTCTAGGAAACCACAGCAAAGTGAGTAGTGTTGCGATCTCTGTAAAGGGTATTTTCCTGGTGATCTCGACGTGTTTCTTGCAAAAACGCATCCATCAGGATGCCCCTTTAAAACGTTCCTGTACTGGGGTATCAATACCCAGAAGTTTTATTATTTTCATTTTATTATTTTACGAAAATAGATTCCTTAGATGACGCTGTTTGACCGAACCAACTTTGGTCGAAATCCATTTTATTATCTTTGAAATTACTAACCAGCGTCTTTTGAACAAACCCTTCCGCCTTACCTCTCCAGTGCTCTTCACACCTACACTCCTTCCCGCGCACTCAGGTCCTCAAACACAAAACTTCTGAAAGTTCCAAAAACAAATCTAAAATCATTTGGTGACCGCAGTTTCAGTTTCAGTGCCCCTGCTGTTTGGAATTCCCTCCCAGTCGATCTCCGCCATGAACCAACTATCTCTACTTTCAAAGCTAAACTCAAGACACACTACTTTCAAAGCTCATTCGGTTTGTAAATGTTTCCTTCTTGATCTTGTACCTGGGTGAATGAATGGGTGATAATGTTTTTGTGCGACTGCGGGTGTATCAGTGAATGGAAGCGCCTTGAGTGTAAAATAATTACAGAAAGGCGCTATAGAAATACTATCAATTATTATTAATTATTATTATTATTATTATTATTTTGTACTACTCAAATCTGACTCACATAGATTACGGTGATATGGCTTGACATCTGAACGGTAACTCTGACACCTCGGGCAATACAGTCAAACCTCTATGTTAAGACTTCAGAAAAGTCAGACAAATTGGGTCTTAAATTGGAGGAGGTCTTTTAACGGAGGGTCTTATAATAGAGGTTTGACTGTATTCAGACAGCCCCAAGCGAGCATTCTGCCAAGTTCGGTTAAGATTGGTTCAGTAGTGCAGGCGCTGTCTATTCGGATGAGACGATAAACCGAGGTCCCGTGTGCCCATGCACTTAGCATACGTTAAACCCAGTGGCAACGAAAAAGTTGTCATTTGGTCAAAATTTACCCCCCCCCTCCCTTTCCCCTCCTCATCATCATCATACACAAAAATCGCATGCAAAAAAAAAAAAAAAAAAAAAAATTTGGTGGCGCGCCTCTGGCTGCGACGCGCTCTCCAGATGGGAGCAACCCGATTTTCACAGAGACGCCTCTGTGACTATAAAGTACCTAATACCTAATACCTATTTGGGAAGAAATGTTTGTAACACACGCACTCACATACATACATACATACATACATGACATGCATACATACATACATGCATACATGCATACATACATACATACATACATACATACATGCATACATACATACATACATACATAGTATGAAAGAAAAATCTCAGTGAATAGCTGAGCTCCGTACCCCTACTCTGAAGGACTGAAAAGTTAGTGCATTTGAAATGAAGAATAGTTTGCTTTGATAAAACTTTTCTGTGTCCAATGTCTGTATTTGTGAACCTCAGAAACCAAAACCAGTTAACGTTAACTTTGAGTAATGTTCCGTGTTTGAGTAATGTTCCGTGTTCATACATACATACATAC
>CM065690.1:9891378-9893878 GCA_017654935.2 Phymorhynchus buccinoides
GGACAGTCTGTCGGCAGAGCGGAATAATGAAACACGGGAGTTTCCTTTGTAGAGACGAGATGTAACTACCTCTGGGTTTGATGGAGTCTGTGTCTACCTCTCTTGTGTACCAGACTGGAAATACTCACCACCAAGCTATCCCCATCACAAATCTTTTCATCATTTCGATCCCTTCGAGTACTTACACATACATGCGGAGATTCTGTGTGGAAACCCCTGCGCAATCCGTAAATAAGTAAAAGAAAGAAGGGAACAGATTTGCGCAGTGTCCGTATTTCGCCTAATCCGTACATTTTTACCCTCCTTTCTTTTACTTATTTACTGATTGCGTAAGGGATTTCTGCATGAACTGTGTACGAGGCCTTACACTAAGGAATGTTTTCACTCTTCTTCTTTGTCTTCTTCTTCTTCTTCTGCTTCTGCATCTTCATCATCATCATCATCTTCTTCTTCTTCTTCTTCTTCTTCTTCTTCTTCTTCTTCTTCTTCTTCTTCCTCCTCCTCCTCCTCCTCCTCCTTTTCTTCTTCTGCATCTTCATCATCTTCATCATCATCTTCTTCTTCTTCTTCTTCTGCTTCTGCATCTTCATCATCTTCTTCTTCTTCTTCTTCTTCTTCTTCTTCTTCTTCTTCTTCTTCTTCTTCTTCTCTTTCTTTCTTCTTCTTCTTCTTCTTCTTCTTCTTCTTCCTCCTCCTCCTCCTCCTCCTCCTTTTCTCTTCTTCTTCTTCTTCTTCTTCCTCCTCCTCCTTTTCTTCTTATTCTCCTCCTCCTCCTCCTCCTCCTCCTCCTCCTCCTCCTCGTTCTTCTTCTATCGTCCCTGATGTAGCTGTCATCTTCTTCATCTTTACCTCTATCTTCTCCTTTTCTTCTTCTGTCTTCACAGATCCTGGTCATTATGGTAAAGATACATAAGATTATATTATACGTGTCCGAATTGATTTTCTTTTTCTAACCTTACCGCACTGAAAGGGGCTAAAGCCCCCAAAAGTAGTACCCTATTTTACGGACTACAAGGCGCACCTGATTATAAGGCGCGCAAACCCCACATTTTACACAAAATTCTGATTTTGTTGTTATAGTTTCTTACAGTTTTTTCAGTCACATCATAAGGCGCAGGGGTCTCATCTAGGAAAACAAGTATCGCCTTATAGTCCGTAAAATACGGTAGTCACATGGATGGTCACGTCTTGAAAAAACTTTTAATATGTATCTTTAAGAAACCAATTAAAGGGAAAAGAACGGATCCCAGGGATCGGGTCTTTTTCTCCAGAAAAGATCTGCCTCGCGGTGGCTCGCACAACAGGGAACGAAGAAGGGCGAAACGTCTCTCTCTCGCCAGCTGTGATTCAAATGCGGCGCACGCGCGCGAGAGAGAGAGAGAGAGAGAGAGAGAGAGAGAGAGAGAGAGAGAGAGAGAGAGAGAGAGAGAGAGAGAGAGAGAGAGAGAGAGAGAGAGAGAGAGAGAGAGAGAGAGAGAGAGAGAGAGAGAGAGAGAGAGAGAGAGAGAGAGATAAATAGAGATTTTACGCCTTCTGGGTCAAAAGACCATTTGGGGCATTTGAAATTATACAGATTCCGGAGAAAAAGAGGATTTTTGAATGAAAAATATTTATTTTAAGTATTATGAAAGCTTTTAAAGATTTTTGAAGTTTGGAAAAATAATTTACAGACATTTTGGGAAAAACGTTTTAGAAAAGAAATTTTGAAGAACAAATTTAAGTTTTACTTTGAAAACAAGTTAAATTTGTTGCGTAAGAGTCTAAGATTTATGTTTGTAATAAAATATTTGTTTTTAAAAGATATTTAGCTGTTTGCTTTCATATGTCAGGCAGATTAGAGGAAATCTAGGATTAAAACCCCCCAGGGCTACAGTTAAAATCCATGTTTTGTGCTCAAAAGAGCTTTATGATTAAAATCCTTTAAAAAGAGGCAAATGCCTTCTTAGAAATTTTTACAATATTTACATTTAAGTCCGCTTTACAAGTTTAGTGACCAAGTGGTCATAGGACTTAATGGTTTAAAAAAACAAAACCAAGGTTTTATTGTTAAAAGATTGACCTATACCCAAAAACGAAGCAGTGTTAGACTGCTGTGTGGTCACAGGTTAAAAAGAACGATTAAATAATTTGTATGTACATGACATATGTACATTGAAATTATACTACTATGTACATGACTTTACAGTTCCAAATAAGTTATAATTTTAGTCATGAGTGAATATTTAATATCTAGTCTTTTATTTATACATAAACGTTAGCATGAACCATACTACAATGTTTTTATCAGTATCCTTTAGTAGTTTTAAAACTTATTTTATAAAGAGGTTAAGATATTGATTAAAAATATTTATTTATAGTAAAAGTAGTTTGTTTAAAGGTTACGGTTACATTTTAGTTTATTTATATGTTTTACTATAGGTATTCGTGAACCTATGACCTGAATCTTTGGATAAGTTTTTTAAATTTAGAGTTTCAAATCCTATCATAGGATTTAGCAAGG
>CM065690.1:9906378-9908878 GCA_017654935.2 Phymorhynchus buccinoides
CTAACTCCATTATCTCCCACTTCACCCCCCCCCCCCCCCCCCCTTCTATCCTTCTGACTCACCTGCACCCCCCTGAAAACACCCCCCCCCCCCCCAAAACAACCGACAACAACAAAAAGCAACACTCCACCATAGCTTTTCTCATTCATGTTCAGATTGTCTGCCTTCCGGAGATTCCAAAAGGCGCGGTTTGGAACGTGCGTCATAAGCGCGGAAATTAGTTCACGAAAGTCTGTATTATTTCAACATGAGTGAATGGTTGTTTTCGTGTTTTATCGCGACAACAGGCAAAGTTGCATTAATTGTAGATTGTCCGACCTCCCGTGACCCGCACGCACTTTTTATTTTTTTGACCGATTGACTTCTCCGCGTTTTGAAAAAAACACAACTTCAATTCAAATCCACGCTCTCTCGCTCTCTCTCTCTCTCTCTCTCTCTCTCTCTCTCTCTCTCTCTCTCTCTCTCTCTCTCCTCTCTCTCTCTCTCTCTCTCTCTCTCTCTCTTTCTCTCTCTCTGTGTCTGTCTGTCTCTCTCTCTCTCTCTCTCTCTCTCTCTCTCTCTCTCTCTCTCTCTCTCTCTCTCTCTCTCTCTCTCTGTTTATCATGTCTTGCTAATCACTAGATTTTTAAAATCTATTTTCATACACTTTAATAAAATTATGTTCTCATCTACTATTTTTTTCTGATGTATTTTTTTGTTCGTGCGAATGAGTTTAGTTAGCATTATTATCTTCAAGTTGTGGTTAAAATTTAGACTGCAGTTTTTTTTATAGTTTTTTGAGAACTGTCTTAAAAAACATATTTTATTGTTTACCCTTTTCTATCATAATAGGCGTGCATATACAAATCTCTCCACGTTTTTTTGGGTATCTATATGTCTGTCCACACGTCTTCTTCTTTGTTTCGACTATCCAGCCATGACGAAGTGGCACAGATGTAACGCGTTCGCCTCGTGTCCAGTAAACCCGAGTTCGAACCTGGGTACAGGGGATTTTTCCTCTCACTTTACACTAGGCCTTACAGGTCTGAACGTGGAGTCTTTCGGATGAGACGATAAACCGAGGTCCCGTGTGCCCATGCACTTAGCACATGCTAATCTCAGCGGCAACGAACAAGTTGTCATTTGGTCAACATTTAACCCCCCCACCCCCACCCCCACCACACCCTTTACTTCCTCATCAGTCACACACAAATCGCATGCAAAAAAAGGTTGGCGCGCCTCTGGCTGCGACGCGCTCTCCAGGTGGGGAGCAACCCGAATTTCACAGAGACGCCTCTGTGACTTTTAAGTTCCTAATACCAAATGCCTAAAACTTAATCTGTGAAGCACGATTCTCATGAAATGCTACTGTCTAAATTTAACCTATGAAATCCTTCAATTTCCGCTCACTATAATCATTCATGTTCACTATAATACACGAATCTCACGAATAAATGCCCGTTACCAAAACAATACTGATAGGAGAAGATGGGGTAAAAAGCCCATGGACGGGTAAGAAGCCCATGCCAATTATCTCATGAAATGAAGCAACCTTCAGTCACATTTTGCCCATGAGACGAGTGTTAATGTTCAGCATTCGTCTCATGGGCAAATTTGACTGAAATGTCCTTTATTTCACGATATAATTGGTATGGGCTTCTTACCCGCCCATGGGCTTTTTACCCCGTCTTCACCTAGTTCACGACATTCCTGTAGGAGCGACTACGAAATAATAGTGAACGCAACTAGGGGAAGACGGGGTAAAAAGCGCATGGGCGGGTAAGAAGCCCACCCCAATTATCTCATGAAATGAAGCAAATTTCAGTCTCATTTTGCCCATGAGATGAGCGTTAATGTCTAGCATTCGTCTCATGGGCAAATTTGACTGAAATTTTCTTTATTTCATGAGATAATTGGGGTGGGCTTCTTAGCCGCCCATGCGCTTTTTACCCCGTCTTCCCCTACAGTCGTAGGATTTCATCGGAATCATGTAGACGGTATTATGTCACGAGAGTCATGCCTTAGAGACGCCACAGTTGGGTCGTGGGATTGAAATCGCACGTGTGAGTTAGTCGGGACCCTTAATGGTAGCGGGCCTGCTACACAACATACGATTCGGGTCTGAATGCGATGCGACTTTGACGATGCGAGTCGTGCATGATTCACGCGAAATCCACGTACATATTTGGGTCTACTTGAGCAGAGTGAGCGAACATAGCAGAATTAGTTTGAGACGGAAGTATTTTCGCGTGGAAATCCCCAATCGCATCGCATCCACATACGAGTTTACGCTCGTGTGGCGCCGGCAAATTTTTTATTTTGCGCACATAACATGTGTTGGGAGTTTGCTTCTGGGTAAGGGAAGACGGGGTAAAAAGCGCATGGGCGGGTAAGAAGCCCACCCCAATTATCTCATGAAATGAAGCAAATTTCAGTCTCATTTAAATTTCAGTCTCATTTTGCCCATGAGACGAGCGTTAATGTCTAGCATTCGTCTCATGGGCAAATGTGACTGAAATTT
>CM065690.1:9913878-9921378 GCA_017654935.2 Phymorhynchus buccinoides
TCCCAAGAGGTAATCTAACTTAATTACCAAGCTTTCGGTCCATAATTATGGAAGATGTTCTTGTCTGTTGATTTCAATACAATATTCTCTAACCTACATGCTGCAATATTCCTGAACAAACCAGGCCATATCCCAAGAGATAAACTAACTTAATTACCAAGCTTTCTGTCCTGGCGGCCCCTAAGACGAAACCTAACTCTGTCAAGACCATAGAAACTGTGAAGCCATCGCGATGAAAATATAGTCGATATGCCGAATAGAACATGTCAGAAAATGTCGTCGTATTATTCGTGCGACGCGGCAACACACAAGAAAAGGGACACAACATGGGTTCATTTTCAGGGTAGTCATTAATCATGTTAATAAATAAAGAAACGGTGGGGAAAAGAGACAGATAAACAGACAAACACACATAGACACAGACACAGACACAACGAACGAACGAATCATTTTAATGAGTAGGCCTTTATGCCCATGTCATAAAGGAACATAAACCAAAATCATATAATAGCATACATAATCACGAATAGAAACCTTTCACGAACACTGCATAAATATGACACATAAAGAGAATCATAGAAAAGGGACATCGATAAACGTATTCCAATATAACAGGGCAACAACACTTTGAAGAGAGAGAGAGGGAGAGAGAGAAGGGGGAGAGAAGAAGAAGAAGAGAGAGAAGAGTAAACCAGAAGATCAGAGAGTGATAAGAGAGAGAGAGAGAGCATTCGAGATAAGAGAGAGAGAGTGAGAAGAGAGAAACCTTTCACGAACACTGCATAAATATGACACATAAAGAGAATCAGTGAGAAAGCAATGACATTGATAAAGAGAGATTACAATAGAGGGCAAGTGAGACACTTGAGAGAGAGAGAGAGTGAGTGAGAGAGAGAGAGAGAGAGAGAGAGAGAGAGAGAGAGAGAGAGAGAGAGAGAGAGAGAGAGAGAGAGAGAGAGAGAGAGAGAGAGAGAGAGAGAGAGAGAGAGAGAGAGAGAGAGAGAGTGAGTGAGAGTGAGAGAGAGAGAGAGAGAGAGAGAGAGAGTGAGATGGAGTGAGAGAGTGCTGAGTATGAGAGAGAGAGAGAGAGAGTGAGTGAGAGAGAGAGAGAGAGGGGAGAGAGAAGAGAGAGGAGAGAGTGAGAGAGAGAGAGAGAGAGAGAGAGAGAGAGAGAGTGAGATGTGAGTGAGAGAGAGTGGTGAGAGAGAGAGTAGAGAGAGAGAGAGAGAGAGAGAGAGTGAGAGAGAGAGAGAGAGAGAGTTAGAGAGAGAGAGAGAGAGAGAGAGAGAGAGTGAGAGAAGGAAGGTGAGTGAGAGAGAGAGACGGGTGAGAGAAAGAGAGAGAGAAGAGAGTGAGTGAGAGAGTGAGAGAGAGAGAAGACAGAGGTGGAGGGAGAGAGAGAGAGGTCAGAGAGAGAGAGAGAGAGAAGAGAGAGAGAGAGAGAGCGAGAGACAAGGAGACAGAGAGGCACGATGATTAGGAATAATCCAGGAAAGATCCCAGAGAGTCACGAATAAGAGAGAGGGAGAGAGAAAAGACAGAGAGTCATAGACAGAGAGAGGAGAGAGAGAAAAGACAGACAGACAGACACAGAGTCAGGCACACGCCGAAAACACGTGGTGTTAAGGACCATGCAGGCTGACAAAGACATGACGTGACATTAAAACAAATGTTTTTCTTTTTTTACGATGATGTTTGTTAATTGTTTATTTAACTCCCCTAAACTTTGCCATTCATATTTACAAGAGCTAAATTGATTTTCAGTTTGTTAGTCTGTCGTTCCGTCCAAAGAGTGCGTCGACTTTTGTTTTCGTAGCGATTCATTTAGGCAAGAGGGAACCTTCTTTGTTCGTTTGTTTGTTCTTGGCTTAAAAAGAAAAGAACAGTTTTGGGTCTTTCCCCCTCTCGCTGTTAAAACTTAAACAAAACTATGTGTTATTATCCCTTCGCTACCTTTATACCGTAACATTGTATAACGAAAACAACCTGATAATAACTCGCTAATCACAATATTTAAACTTACAATGACTAGAAACGTGACTCGAGGTATTATTATCTTAAGATAAGTCTTGTCTGGTCGACTGTTAACTTAAAAAAAATATTCTCCAACATCCTACATGCCGTAATATTCCTGTATCAAAGATTACAAATGGTAGGTTAACTTTAACCCTTTCACCGCCAGCCATATTTCAGCAAAAAATGTCTATTGAATGTACCTGGGTAGAGAACAAAATCCATCTGCAGTATTGGGGATTCTTCTGTGACATATTTAAAACAAGGTCTATCCTTACTTCCCAAAACTAAGACAATAGGGTCTTTGGATAATAGACCCCAAATTGATGCCTTTTAGTGACATAGGTGTTAAATCACTGTGGTGCTAAAATGCGACTTTGGCGGTGAAAGGGTTAAGCACCGAAAACGGAATCTGAAATGTTCGCATCAAGTGATCCTTAACATTTTGAAACAGTATATTTACGATTCGCGAGTATCTGTGTGTATGTCAAACGTTTCTGAATCCTACATTCTGTGCATGTGATATTCAGAACTAAACAAACCACGATTCAGGATGGGGGTGGGGGTGGGGTTGCTAAACTTAATTACCAATGTTTCTCTGCATATTTATCGTGATAAGATAGAATTAATTATTCTGTGCGAATGGCAACTATCATACAATATTCTCCAGCCTGCATGCTGCAATATTCCAGAACAAATGAGACGAACGATCCCAGGAGGTAAAACTAACTTAATGAACAAGCTTTCTCTACGTATCATCATACGGTATTCTTGTGTGTGTATGCAAATGTTAGCTTTATACAATATTCTCCAGCCTCATGCTGCAATATTCCAGAACAAAACAGATCACGATCTCAAGAGGTACAAGGGCATCGCCGAGCGGCAGCAACGCATTGTGACAATGCAAACCCGGCCAGAGTTATGTCCTCTCCCCCCCCCCCCCCCCCACCCCAATAAACACACCACTTTCCACCCTTACAGAACGCATAAAATACATCGCCCAAAATTTGAAGCGATTCTGTTCAGTAGTTCACGATACAGCTGAACTTTTATACAAACTTCCTTGCACCGAGTTTATGTCCTCTCCCCCCCCCCCCCCCCCCCCCCCCCCCCGCCCACACACCCCCCCCAATAAACACACCACTTTCCACCCTTACAGAACGCATAAAATACACAGCCCAAAATTTTAAGCGATTCTGTTCAGTAGTTCACGAGATACAGATGAACTTTTATACAAACTTCCTTGCACCATGGTACACCACCACACAAAATTTGAAGCGATTCTGTTTCACTAGTTCACGAAATAAAGCTGGGGGGAAATTACATAGCCCAAAGAAGGACATTTCGGTTTTCAAGGTCAAACTTCAAGGTCAAGGTCAGCACGGTGTTGATTAACGAAAGGAAGCTTCCTTTCCAAGCTGTCTACCCCTCTGCCAATTTTAATCAAAGTCCAAACAGTAGTTTTTAAGATAATCGATACACAGACAGACAGACACACACACAGACACACACACACACACACAACACACACACAACACACAGACACACACACACACACACACACACACACACACACACACACACACACACACACACACCGATCGCAATACCTCGGCCTCTGGCCGGGTAAAAATAACTTAATCACCAAGCTTTCTCTACGTATCATCATCATAAGATATTCTGGTGTGTGTGCGAATGTTCACTTTATACAATATTCTCTATCCTCCAATGTTCATGAACGGAACAGACTATTCCCCAGGAGATCAACTAACTTAATTATCAAGCTTTCGGCCGTGGCAGCCCCCCCCCCCACCCCCCCAAAACGAAATCTAACTCTGGAAAACAATAAAAACTGTTAGAGAAGCCATCGCCTGAAAGAAGATCGATATGAATAACATGACAGGTCAGAAATGTCATATTCCCGTGACGGAAACAAAAAGACAGAAAAGGGTTAATGCATGTATATCAAACTCTGTCGATGTGTAGAACTAGAATGTTAATGAATGGTGACTGGCTACAGAGACAGGAACACACAGAGAGAGGAGAGAGCAGAATCTGTCGATTGACTGAGAGAGAGGGCGATTCTGAGAGAGAGAGAGAGGAGAGAGAGAAGGGAGAGAGAGAGAGAGAGAGAGAGAGAGAGAGAGAGAGAGAGAGAGAGAGAGAGAGAGAGAGAGAGAGAGAGAGAGAGAGAGAGAGAGAGAGAGAGAGAGAGAGAGAGAGGAGCGTGATTGTATGAGAGAGAGAGATGAGAGAGAGAGAGAGAGAGAGAGAGAGAGAGAGAGAGAGAGAGAGAGAGAGAGAGAGAGAGAGAGGAGAGAGAGAGAGAGAGAGAGAGAGAGAGAGAGAGAGAGAGAGAGGAGAGAGAGAGAGAGAGAGAGAGAGAGAGAGAGAGAGAGAGAGAGAGAGAGAGAGAGAAATTGAAATTGAGATTTAAAATTTGAAATTGAAAAATGAATTTTATTGACAGTTAGCAAACAATGCTCCAATGCCAAGGAAGCACAAACCATGAACTAAAGAATATAAGCCTAACTGGCGGCTAAATCAGTTCATCAGAATTTTTCAAGAAATATAAAATAAATCATCTTACACATATAGATAGATTACACAAGAGAGAAAAAAATACACTAAAGAATAACTGTTAGACTGACCAACCAACAATAATATGTAAGTTACCAATTGGGTAAGTCGGGTAATGCACCACAAAGTTATATGCAACAATCCAATTTCTCTTTTCTAAGCTTAGTAGCTTTAGCTAAAAACAAAGCATAAGACGTTATGACATTTTCATTCTCTGAGGCAAGTACATTACATAAATTATACCTCTGCAAATGAGATGAGGGAAAGAGAGAGAGAGAGAGAGAGAGAGAGGGAGAGAGACGGATGAGAGAGAGAGAGAGGAGATGAGAGAGAGAGAGAGAGAGAGAGAGAGAGGAGAGAGAGAGAGAGAGAGAGAGAGAGAGAGAGAGAGAGAGAGAGAGAGAGAGAGAGAGAGAGACAGTCAGAGAGACAGAGACAGACAGACATAGACAGACAGAGATAGAGAGAGAGAGACAGAGACTGAAACAGAGAGAGAAAACAGAGAGAGAGAGAAGACAGAAAGAGAGAGGAATAGAGAGAGAGAGAGAGATGAGAGAGAGAGAGAGACAGAGAGAGAGAGAGAGAGACAGACATAGACAGACAGAGACAGAGATAGAGACAGATACTGAGCTAGGGAGAGAGAGAAAGAGAAACAGAGAAACAGAGAGACATACAAGTACATAAAAGACAGAGACAGATTGAATAGAGAGATACTGAGAGAGAGAGAGAGAGACAGAGACAGAGAAAGAGACAGAAACAGAGAGAGAGAGAGAGAAGAAGAGAAGAGAGAGAGAGAGAGAGAGAGAGAGAGAGAGAGAGAGAGAGAGAGAGAGAGAGAGAGAGAGAGAGAGAGAAGAGGAGAGAGAGAGAGAGAGATATTTTAATAACTTATCTATTTTACCCAAAATGTTCTTCATTTTTCTTTTCACCTTGTGCTGGTTTGCTTAAATTGTGGACTTTTCGGCCTAGTGCAGAGAAGACACCATTCTTTTATTAGAAATGTCTTCCTGTTGGGGTTGATCCACAAGATAGTGTTTGTTAGCAGATATACATACTGACGAGAATTCCATAAATTCGAAAGAGATCTCTCTATGTACCATGCTCATACACTGTCTGTCCCCCATTGGGACAAAAAGTAAACCAGCACAATCTTTTACTTTTATTTTACACAGTTAGTGGTGTTTGTGGTTTCTTTGATCAAATATTATCTCCAGAGAGAGAGAGAGAGAGAGAGAGAGAGAGAGAGAGAGAGAGAGAGAGAGAGAGAGAGAGAGAGAGAGAGAGAGAGAGAGAGAGAGAGAGAGAGAGAGAGAGAGAGAGACCGAGACAGACATACAGACAGACAGACAGAGACATTGACATAGAGACAGATACTGAGCTAGGGATAGACAGGCAAAGACAAAAACAGAGAAAGAGAGACAGAGACAGAGACAGAGAGACAGAGACAGAGACAGAGACAAAGAGACACCGATAGAAAAAGATACATTGAAAGTCGAAGGAAACCCCCAGAAAGAACGAAAGCGAAAGCTATACAGAACAGAAAGGGAGGGTGAGGAAAGGAGGCATGGAACTATGCAGGCTGGAACAGACACGAAGCGATATTAAAATAGAAACAAAAAATGTTGTCTGTTTTTTTCTCCTTAGTTTATTTTAACACCCCCCCCCCCCCCCCCCCCTTCCCGTTAAACGTTCATATTAATATTAACATGCGCTGTATTGTTTTTCGATTTGTCACAATGTCATTCTGTCAACAATGGCATGCTGACTTTTCTTTCCCCTTAAAGACCCACCAGATCACGTGTCAAAATCACGGGTTTCACGTGTTTTTTTTCACTCTTAGAGCTGGAAAGAAATCTTGTTTTGACCAGGTTTGACTCCCATACAAATGCCCCCCCCCCCCAAAAATTCAAAGCGAAGCATCATTTTAAAGAGCAGCCTCAGTTTGAAGTTGGGGGCATTTGTATGTGGGTCACAGCTACCCAGGAAAAAAACCCCCAAGGGACTTAATCGTGGTGGGGATCAGTGTGCCTTTAACGTTTCGTGGTGACTCGTTTAATATGCAAGATGGATCTTTTCAGTATTAGTTGTTTGTTTGTTATTGCGCGAAGAAAAGAATGAGATGTCTTTCGATTTTCTTCCCTCGCTGATCATATCATAAAGCAATCTCAGATATTAAAATACACATTGTGTTTTGGGTTGCTGTTTTGTTTGTTTGTCTGAAGGTGTTTTGCTTGCGTGTCGTTTTTCGAAGTTTATATTGAAAACGCCTTGCAATTTTACAGATTTCTGTTTTGAAGGTTATCTTTTGTTTAGTGTGTTATTCCATAGTTTTGTTCTTTGTTGTTATCTTTTTACTTCTTCTAGTTTCATGTTTGTTTCTCCAAAATCGAATGTTCTCATTTCTAATACACACACATGCGCACACGCACGCATGCACGCACGCATGCACACACACATGCACACACACACGCGCGCGCACGCACGCACGCACGCACGCACGCACGAACGCACACACTCACGCACGCACACTCGTTCACTCGCTCTCTCACACACACACACACACACACACACACACACACACACACACACACACACACACACACACACACACACACACACACACACACATACACACACACGTACACACACACACACACACACAGCTAATTGATTGCCCTACCCGTATAACTAATCATTCAAGAACTTTAATCGATCATATTTATGTCAATTCTAAGATCCATGTAAAAGAAGTGTGCTCCGTGCAGACTGGTTGCAGTGATCATTCGTCTATCTGTTTGACATGGTTAAAGAACGGTACTAAGATCCCGAAGCCTGGCCATAAAGAGATATTCTATCGCCGTTTTACTCACTTTGACCAACATTCCTTCCTAAACGATTTAACTCATT
>CM065690.1:9928878-9938878 GCA_017654935.2 Phymorhynchus buccinoides
TCTGTTTCTGTCTGTCTGTCTGTCTGTCTCTGTCTCTCTCTCTCTCTCTCTCTCTCTCTCTCTCTCTCTCTCTCTCTCTCTCTCTCTCTCTCTCTCTCTCTCTCTCTCTCTCTCTCTCTCAATCAAATTTCTTTTGTATCATTTTGTAACTAGAAAGCAACGACGATGTGTCTGTAAGAATGTTAATAAAAATCAAAATAACAAGCAAATGTTGAAAGAAAACCCCGAGTTATGATAATTATCCAAATAAGAGAAACCCTTTCTTAAAGACATTCACGCCTCGAACAATTAAGAAGGCTAATCTTTACTTGGGCATACACTAACGAAATTACAAATTTAAAAAAAAGTCACAGAATCCCAAAAGGTATCAACACGTTTCAAAAATATTTTTCTAAAACAAACTTAAGTAACATTAATGGTGTGGGTTTTTTCAATTACATTTCAGAAGTGCTCTGAATCGCAGTTCAGATGTCGGAACCTCTTTTCCCCCCTCACCATTACGGTATTTAAAAGGTCTGTCATAATGTAATTTACATGCTGCGATTTAATCTACAGCGAATTGATTAGGAAATTACATGCACGTTAAGTGAGTTTACGTAGAAACAATCACAATCAGTGTAGTGTAGAGTGGCCTCGTGTCAAGTAAACCCGAGTTCGAACCTGGGTACAGGGGGGGTTTTTCCCCTCACTTTACACTAGGCCTTACGGTCTGAACGTGGAGTCTATCCGATGAGACGATAACCCGAGGTCCCGTGTGCCCATGCACTTAGCACACGTTAAACCCAGTGGCAACGAAAAAGTTGTAATTTGGTCAAAATGGACTCCCCCCCCCCCCCCCCTCCTTTCCTTCCTCATCAATCACACAAAACTCGCATGCAAAAAAAAAAAAATGGGCGGCGCGCCTCTGGCTGCGAGGCGCTCTCCACGTGGGAGCAGCCCGAATTTCACAGACGCATCTGTGACTATAAAATACCTAATGCCCAATGCTAGCATTTTTTTCCAGTGGTATCGAGAATATCCCTAAAACACACTGGGCATATGATAAAGCAATCGAAGAATTAAAGGCAAATCTCTGATGAAAAAACGAAATACAGTACAGTACGGACAACGATCGTTGATGCAGAAGAATTTGATGTATGCCTGCGTTTATTATAGAACACAACGTTTATTATTTTCATACTGTAATGTAGTCTTTGAATCCGTTCAGGAATCACCACATTATTTGGACAACAATCTCTCACACCAAACCAGAATGGAATACAGTAACATGTAGGCGCCGGATCAACTGATAAGGTCTTTCTCTTGAGATTTTCTTTTCTTAGCGAGCTCATTAAACAACCCACCTAAAACAATGTGTAGATAATAACTTAACAAATATGAATGCATTAACAGAGAATAGAGCAGCACA
Organism: Phymorhynchus buccinoides; assembly: GCA_017654935.2. Taxonomy (NCBI): domain Eukaryota; kingdom Metazoa; phylum Mollusca; class Gastropoda; order Neogastropoda; family Raphitomidae; genus Phymorhynchus; species Phymorhynchus buccinoides. Next base: position 9,930,287 of record CM065690.1, read on the forward strand.
GGAACCGAGCAGTCAGCCAACCAACCAGTCAACCAACAAATCAACCAAATAATCAACCAACCAACCAGCCAACCAGCCAACTAATCAACCAACCAAACCCTCAACCAGCCAATTAATCAATCAATCAACCGACCAACCAGCCAATTAATCAACCTACCAAACCATCAACCAGCCAATCAATCAATCAATCAATCAACCAACCAGCCAACCGACCAGACAGCCAATTAATCAACCAACCAACCTACCAGCCAGCCAACCAATCAAACCCCCAACCAGCCAATTAATCAACCGACCAAGCAAGCAAGCAGCCAATTAATCAACCAACCAACCAATCAACCATCAAACTAACCATCCAAACCAATCGAGGGAGAAAAGACAAATAGGATAGACCCTTCTTCTTACTCTTATGATGATTTGTTCCTCTCCTACACCCTCCCCCCCCCCCACCCCATCCCCCCTGTCTCTCCCTCTTCCTTTCCCCATCTTCCCCTCCACCTGTACTCGCCTCCCCTACCACTCACCCGCCTCATCCTCTCTCTCTCAATGCTCGAGAATGCGGCTAGAACGATCTGTCAAACTTGCAGCAAAGGAGAACCACACAAAAACAAATCAACAAACAAACAGTCACAGAGAAATGCATCAAGCCTGAAAGGACACCCTAAAAAACACACACAAATACCCACAAACAACAAAAAAAAATTAAAAAAAGCTAAAATAAATGATATATCTGAAACGAAAAAATAATATGATCAAACTGGAAGACCCCGAAAATATCATATTCTGAAAAAAGAAAGACATTTTAAAAAAACGGGTCCCAGATAAAAGAAAGAAACTTGATGAAAAAAATAATTATGTGAAAACCTATCAAAACTGAAGCTAAAAAAACGATTAATCCACCGGTTTGTCTGTCTGTCTGTCTGTCTGTTTACTCTTCTTCTTCTTCTTCTTCTCTATCCTATCTGAAGTCTCTTCTTACTTCTTCTTCTTCTTGTCTTCTTCGTCCTCTTCTCCTCCTCCTCCTCCTCCTCCTCCTCCTCCTTCTTCTTCGTCTTCTTCTTCTTCTTCTTCTTCTTCTTCTTCTTCTTCTTCTTCTTCTTCTTCTTCCTTCTTCTTCGTCGTCGTCGTCGTCGTCTTCTTCTTCTTCTTCTTCTTCTTCTTCTTCTTCTTCGTCGTCGTCTTCTTCTTCTTCTTCTTCTTCTTCTTCTTCTTCTTCTTCTTCTTGTTGTCGTTGTTTCTTCTTCTTCTTCTTCTTCTTGTTCTTGTTCTTCTTGTTCTTCTTTCTTCTTCTTCTTGTTCGTTGTTGTTCGTCTTCTTCTTCTTCGTCGTCGTCGTCGTCGTCTTCTTCTTCTTCTTTTCTTACTTCTTCTTCTTCGTCGTCGTGTTATCTTCTTCTTTCTTAATTCTTCTTCTTCTTCGTCTTGTTCTTTGTTCTTCTTCTTTTTCTTCTTCTTCTTCTTCTTCTTCTTCTTCCTTCTCCTCTTCTTCCTCTTCCTTCTTCTTCTTCTTCTTCCTTCTTCTTTTTCGTCTTCCTCTTCCTCCTCGTCCTCGTCCTCCTCTTCCTCCTCCTCCTTTTTTACTCGTCTTAGCTCACTGGTCTGGGTAGGAGTCGGGCTAACAGCAATCAATCAGTTGTCTCACACAGTGAGAGAGACAGAGACAGAGACAGAGACAGACAGGGGTCCGAATGCCATTCATTGCCTGTCGAGTAAGCCAGCCATGAAATTCAAGAGTCAAAGTTTCCCCCCCTTCTATCCATCAGATGCTCTCAACGGTTACCTGTTGACGCGTTCCCGTTTCAATCAATCAAATCATTTATGAATTTCCCTTCTTTGAATACTGCGACCGGGCTAAACAAGAGGGGAGGCGCTGAGCGCGCGCCACATTTGAATCACAGCTGGCGAGAGAGACGGTTCGCCCTTCTTTGTTCCCTGATGTGCGAGCCACCGCGAGGCAGAGCTTTTCTGACGAGCAAGACCCGATCCATGGGATCGGTTGTTTTCCCTTAAAAAAATACATACAAGGAAGTTTGGCCGTTGTCACCAGCGCAAACAAACAACAGACGAGCGCAGAGAAAGGATGATCATGACCAAATGTTTTAAAGACTAAGTGATGTAAATACATTTTGTGTCACAGCGTCTCTATACGTTGCTGATATCGTCTATATGTGTCCTCTGTCTCTACGTGTTGTTAACAATTATGGTCTCTATAATACGTTTTTTAATGTCGTCTCTATGTGTCACCTGTCTCTATGTGTTGATAATGTCGTCTCTATGTGTCACCTGTCTCTATGTGTTGATAATGTCGTCTCTATGTGTCACCTATCTCTATGTGTTGATAATGTAATCTCTATGTGCCACCCGTCTCTATGTGTTGTCAATATGGTCTTCATATGTTTTTAATGTTGTCTCTATGTGTCTCCTGTCTCTATGCGCTGCCCATGTCGTCTCTATGTTTATGTCCCCGTCTCTATGTGTCTCTGTAACAACGTCCTCGTCTCTATGTGTCTCCTGTCAACGTCCTCGTCTCTATGTGTCTCCTGTCTCTATGTCAACGTCCTCGTCTCTATGTGTCTCCTGTCTGTCTCTATGTGTCTCTGTAACAACGTCCTCAACGTCTCTATGTGTCTCCTGTCTCTATGTGTCTCTGTAACAACGTCCTCGTCTCTATGTGTCTCCTGTCTCTATGTGTCTCTGTAACAACGTCCTCGTCTCTATGTGTCTCCTGTCTCTATGTGTCTCTGTAACAACGTCCTCGTCTCTATGTGTCTCCTGTCTCTATGTGTCTCTGTAACAACGTCCTCGTCTCTATGTGTCTCCTGTCTCTATGTGTCTCTGTAACAACGTCCTCGTCTCTATGTGTCTCCTGTCTCTATGTGTCTCCTGTCTCTATGTGTCTCTGTAACAACGTCCTCGTCTCTATGTGTCTCCTGTCTCTATGTGTCTCTGTAACAACGTCCTCGTCTCTATGTGTCTCTGTAACAACGTCCTCGTCTCTATGTGTCTCTGTAACAACGTCCTAGGTGACAGACACTTTGAGAGTGACACATAGCGATGGGGATACAGAGGGATGACGACAAATAGATAAGCGGATACATAGAGACGGGGACGTAAAGAGAACGGGGATAATACAGACGGGGGTACATAGAGACGGGGACGTAAAGAGAACGGGGATAATACAGACGGGGGTACATAGAGACGGGGACATAAAGAGAACGGGGATAATACAGACGGGGGTACATAGAGACGGGGACATATAATACAGACGGGGGTACGAGGGACGTATAGAGAACGACGGGGGGGGTACATAGAGACGGGGACACACTGAGAGTGACACATAGAGACAGGGACACATGTAGACGGGGACACATGGAAAAGGAGGAACATAGAGACGCTGACACATAGAGAAGGGGCAATTAGAGATGGGGACACACTGAGAACGACACATATAGAGACAGGGACACATGTAGACGGGGACACATAGAGAGGAGGGTACATAGAGACGCTGACACATAGAGAAGGGGCAATTAGAGATGGGGACACTCTGAGTGTGACGGATAGAGAAAGGGGCACACGTAGATGGGGACACATGGAGAAAGGGACACATAGAGGCAGGGACACATAGAGGCAGGGACACATAGAGGCAGGGACACATAGAGGCAGGGACACATAGAGGCAGGGACACATAGAGGCAGGGACACATAGAGGCAGGGACACATAGAGGCAGGGACGCATAGAGGCAGGGACGCATAGAGGCAGGGACACATAGAGGCAGGGACACATAGAGGCAGGGACGCATAGAGGCAGGGACGCATAGAGGCAGGGACACATAGAGGCAGGGACACATAGAGACGGGGACACATAGAATGAATACGAATAAGAATGTTTTGTTGAGGGTAAAAAGGATAAGCTACAATAGCTTCTTTGCACCTGACCCTCTCACTCACACGTTCACACCACGCATCAGGCAAAGACAACTAGACCTAAAAACAATCAAAGTCAAGAACATGAAACACAAATTGGCGCATGAAATAATTGGGGGAAAAAAGAATCCAAATGGGAATTAAAAGCAAACGTAGATAACAATAATGAACAATGGTGACACATAGAGACACATAGAGACACAGCGCACATCAATATACCCCCCCCACCCCCACCCCCACCCCCCCTTCAAGTGTACGGTAGAAGTGTTAAAAGCCAAACTTTCTAAATGGTGGGGAAGGAAGCTACAGGGAGCGAAGTTTAGCCGGCCTAACCAAGTGTGAGAGTTGCGTACTTAAACTTTGCACCAGAGCTGTCGAGTCTTCTTCGCGTCTTGCAAATGATAGAAGAGAACTTCAAATAGAAAGCATTATAGCTCTTCTATAGTAACATGGGCGAATACAATTCGGGGGGAGAAAATGGAGTTTGACGTCCTCTTGGTCTGAATCAGACACATATGGGACATTTGTAAATACAAATATGGTGGGAACAATACTGGAGGCAATGCCCGGAGGCAGTACGAAACCAGTAAATTAATACAGATAGCTGTAGCGGTGACCACGCCTCGGTTAAACCTCATCGGCTATGGCACCGCCACAAGTACTGTCTTGTGTGTTCATTTTTTGAACTGTTTGTTTAGCGAATATAATTCGCCCAAGACGTCACTCTAAGCGCCCACAAAATGCAAAGACATTCACGGTCAAGCATCCTGTCATGTTTTTAATCAATTTTTGTTTGTGGCACAAGCCACAAACCTATAACTCACTTTGTCGGTCTGTCGGTCCAAAATTGTCGCACATATTGTAAAAGAGAAAGAAAAGCGTGCCACAAACGATTGCGAATCCGCGCTTGTTTTTATAGACCCTTTGTTTCTGTTTCTGCCGTTAAAGCAACGCATGCGCACGCGAAAAAATAGTTACTTCCACTCTTGTCGGTTGAGATACAACAAACAACCACATGACAGGTTGCTTGTGGTAGCGCGTTCGCCTCGTGTCAAGTAAACCCGAATTCGAATCTGGGTACAGGGGATTTTTCCTCTCACCTTGCACTAGGCCTTACTGTCTGAAGGTGGAGTCCTTCGGATGAGACGATAAACCGAGGTCCCGTGTGCCCATGCACTTAGCATACGCTAAACCTTGTTCAGTTGTCATTTGGTCAAAATCTGCTCCCTCACCAGTCACACAAAAATCGCATGCAAAAGAAAATGGGTTGCGCGCCTCTGGCTTCCAGCTTCCGTTTTTCAACCGAAAAAGACCAACTTTCATGCAGTTAGAAGGTAAAATCTGAATCTACACATTTTACGTTAAGGTTTCCTTCCTCACTTGGTGTGGGGTGAAAGTTGCTATGGTTACATATAAGTGTATATAGATAAAAATGCAACACCCGTATGTAGGGTGCGCACTGACCCGTACCGGTACGCAATAACCAATTTGTCATAGTCGTCATAAATCCGTTTGCTTCTAGAAAACGCTTTCAGTTACAAAGCAGAGCGTTGATACAATGGAAGCAGAAACATTTTAACAGACGCTGGTGATCTAAATCTTTCCCAATGTCGAACCGGAGATCCACAAATTGACGTCATATTACGGTAATGCCTTAAGGGGTACGCAACCCCCTTAGTACTCTAGTATGAGTTCTGTAATGGAAGTTATATCTCGTATGCTGATTGGTCAGAGGTATACACACTCTGACCAAGTGAAAACAAAAAGTGTGAGCACGTATATGTTTGTATAATACATGTGGTCCCCGACTCTGAAGTCTCACGTTTTCACTTGGTCAGAGTGTGTATACCTCTGACCAATCAGCATACGAGATATAATTATAAAGTTAAACGAGGCTTACCTGAAGTCGAAGTTTAACTGGAATTATATTGAGTGTGCTGATGGGAAGAGGTATACACATACCCACCCTTCAGATATTTAAATCCCACCCTTAGATATTTATCAGGGACCACATGTGGCTAAAGTCTGGCTAATCCGGCGGGCGCGCATCTCACGTTTTCACTTGGTCAGAGTGTGTATACCTCTTCCCATCAGCACACTCAATATAATTCCAGTTAAACTTCGACTTCAGGTAAGCCTCGTTTAACTTTATAATTGTCTATTATAATACCCCCCCCCCCCCAAAAAAAAAAAAAACACACACGCAAAAATGAAGAGAAAAAGAGCAAACCTGGGGATTTTTTAATTTTTTAATGATAATACAGGGTAATCATGTCGCCGCCCGCATGCAATACAGACCCAAGTCGAAAGACCTCACTTCACAGGAGAAGCAACAAACTGATTATTTCGGTCATTTCAAGTCACATTGCTTCAGATTGTTTTCATACGGCTTTATTTCGAGCCATCAAATACTTTGTCACTTCAGTTTTTCAAATAAATCACGACTTATTTAAGTAATATTGAAATAAGAAATGTTGCCCCCAAATCATGGTTCTAGACTGAGAAGAAAATTAATTTTAGTCCAAAATAAAAGTTTTAAAGCATTGTTGAGAATAATACCTTGGCACTCCAATACGACCTCCAATATATTTTTTAGATACAAAATAATGAGAGAAATTGTGAAAAGTATTTGTTGATTTGACTCAATGAATGTTGCTGTCTGATTTCACAAGGCTTTTGGCAGCAGGCGGTTGAAGTACAACAAGATTATGTTGATCATAGCATTTTTATCTTTTGGAATTGCGGCTAATGTTTTGGTGAGTTGAAGCGCCTTGTCTTGTACTAGGGGAAGACGGGGTAAAAAGCGCATGGGCGGGTAAGAAGCCCACCCCAATTATCTCATGAAATGAAGCAAATTTCAGTCTCATTTTGCCCATGAGACGAGCGTTAATGTCTAGCATTCGTCTCATGGGCAAATTTGACTGAAAATGTCTTTATTTCATGAGATAATTAGGGTGGGCTTCTTACCCGCCCATGCGCTTTTTACCCCGTCTTCCCCTAAGTATATGAAAAAAATCTCAAAATCGCTAAAGGCAAATGTTTTGTTTATCTTCTTCTGAAATTATGACGTCGAAAAGGTAAAATGACGTCAAATGACAGACTATTGTGTTTTGTGGAAGCTTTCGAAGCAAGTGCGTGAAGTTCAACAAGCTTATTTTGATCACAGCGTCTTTATCTTGAAGTTGGTGAGTCGATGCGCCTTGTCTTGTGCTATGCATAAGCAAACAATCTCAAAATCGATACAAATTGAGTTACGTCTGTATTGCATGCGGGCTGCGATATATCAAAGGGGAACAAATCTGCTTGTATTTTATGTTCCGCCCCAACCCCACCCCCCGCTTCAAATGTTCGCATGGACAATATTCACTGAGATGCAACATTCTCCCATTCCCGGGAAAAGGGTTAGGGATAGGGTTAGGATCAGCCCTAGGATTATTTTCTTAAAACTGAAAGAAGCAGACTTTGCGATTGAGGGTCGTAAACATGAGGGGGTGTATGTGTGTGTGTGTGTGTGAGTGTGTGTGTGTGGTGTGTGGGTATATATATATATGTGTGTGTGTGTGTGTGTGTGTGTGTGTGTGTGTGTGTGTGTGTATGTGTGTGTGTGTGTGTGTGTGTGTGTGTGTGTGTGTGTGTGTGTGTGTGTGTGTGTGTGTCTGTGTGTGTCTGTGTGTGTGTGTGTGGTATGTGTGTGTGTGGTGTGTGTGAGTGTGTGTGTGTATGTGTGTGTGTGTGTGTGTGTGTGTGTGTGTGTGTGTGTGTGTGTGTGTGTGTGTGTGTGTGTGTACGTGTGTGTGTGTGTGTGTGTGTGTGTGTGTGTGTGTGTTTCTAACGTGCAAAAATAAGAAAAAAGAATTCAAACCAAACAGACAGATTTCCCCATGATAGGACTACATCAACAAAATACAAGAAAATGTCAGGGCGTGACATTTACATTAAAAAAGAATATGTCACAAAACCCGAAAAGAAACAATGAAAAATAATAACAATATGAGGTTGCTAAACAACAAGATGAAAGGAAAGTTTAAAAACTATAGAGACCAACTAAACAAAAGCCCAGTTCCAGGAATAGGCTATGAAACCAAGAGCTGTCTATCATGTTACAAAAAAACAATGACTTTGAACAAAAGAAAACAATAAACAAAACAAAAGGTCAAGAAAACAAACAGAACTGCAAAGCACCATCCCAAAAAAACACGTGAAGGAAAGTGACCAGAACTACTCAAAGAAATGTCACAACAAATTAAAACAAAGTCGAAATTGAAACCCCAAAACACAAGATGTTATGACAGATACATAAGTATATTAGCTCCCCTTGGACTGCTGGTCTCGGTTTCTGCGACCTGAACGTGCGGAGGTGTGGCTGCGAGTTGGGACTCGGAATGCGCGGCGTGGGAGCAACGCCACTGTTTGGCCCAGAAGATGGGACAGCAAAAACCCCCCAAAAAAACAACAATTTCATCGCAGAAGCAAACCAAGTCACGACGTTTCAGGGATCAACACGTTGTCCGGTGCTTCCTTTCTTCAAACACATTATTTAAAACAAAATAAAGCAAAAAACAAAACGTACCCGGCCAAAAAAAGAAAGAAAGTACCAGCGCAAAATAGGGTTATAGGGGAAGACGGGGCAAAAAACCCATGGGCGGGTAACACTCGTCTCATGGGCAAAATGT
>CM065690.1:9943878-9958600 GCA_017654935.2 Phymorhynchus buccinoides
ATTTGAATATATTGTTTATATATTATTATGCCACTATTTTCAATGAATTTCACGATGATGGTTGTAGTGATGTGTGATGTGACAATTTGGTATGTCGTGGTTTAGTTGGATGAGGTGCATAATTATGTGAACCGCACCATTGTAAGTTGATTAACAGGCTTGAAAGGACGATGTTTGTTGCAGTAATTATTTTATGTTGTGCTTTGTTACATTGATTGATGTACGTAATCCACAGCAGTTCTTGCCGCAACCCTTCAATGTGACTGGATAGTGATCGGACTATTGCGATGGGCTGGTTTGTATTTTTAGTCCGTCACCAAGGTGATCGGACTATTGCGATGGGCTGGTTTGTATTTATTTTATTTTATTTTAATTTATTTTTTTCTGTCTGTCCCAAGGATATCTCCCGAACCGCTTGACCGAATCGCGTCAATTTTGTGTGAAGGTGTGCCTCCTTAATAGGAAGAGATCGGCGCAAACCATTTTGCCGTCGTGACCTTGACCTTGAAAACCGAAAATCTATTTTTAGCCATATCTCGGGCACCGATCAACATAGGATGTTGATACTTGGTATGAAGGTGCTTTGGCTTATGCCCGTTCTGATGATGGCATACCGATCAAGGTCAAGGTCAAGGTCAAAAAGATCGCTGGAGCCTGAAAATCGGAGGGTCATTTTTTTCTCCTTCTGTCTGTCCCAAGGATATCTTTCGAACCGCTTGACAGAATCACGTCAAATTTTGTGTGCTGGTGTGTCACCATGAGAGGAAGGCATCCGCGCAAACCATTTTGCCGTCGTGACCTTGACCTTGGCGTACGACCTTGAAAACCGAAAATCTTTCAGGGGCCATAACTCCCACACCGTTAGTGTTAGAGTCTTCAAATTTGGCATGAAGGTACTTTGGCTTATGCCCGTTCTGATGGTGACATACCGATCAAGGTCAATGTCACGGTCCGGGCGATCAGTAGGCCTTGAAAGTGGTAGGGGTCTACACATTGGGTTTTAAGCCATATTTTCCACATTGGTACTTGACAAAGCGCTTCAGATTGTGTGTGGTACTGTATACCCTAGAGAAGAAAACATCCCAGCATAAATTATCACCATGCTGACCTTGACCTTGAAGTGTGACCTTGAAAACCGAAATTTCCTTCTTTGCGCTATATGTTTCTTCTTCAAGCTGTATCTCGGGAACTAGAAGACAGAATCCCTTCCAATTTTGTGTCAGGATGTGACACTCTACGGGGTGTCGCAAGTGCGTGGCATTGCTGGTGACGGACATGTCTGCCGCTCGGCGACGCCCTTGTTTATATTTTCTGTTTTTTTCGTTTGGTTGTTTTTGTTTTTGTATGTTGTTGTCCGTCAAAGGTTTGTTTGTCCGTTTATTGTTTGTTCTTTTTTACTTTTTCTCTTTTTTCATTGTTTATATATTTTTTTGTTTTTGTTTTTCCATGTACCCCCAAGGGGCTTTTTTTGGAAATAAAAAAACCTTGAACACCTTGAAACCTCTTGCCCTTCCCCCTACCTCATCTAGACCCTATTCTTAATAGGAATTGTTCGGAAATAATGAAGGGGAGTGATTTCATGGTATGCGGGAGCGATCTTGCCTAATTCAATCGATCGGTCAAACAGGGGAAGTGACTCTACCATCAGGTATATCCCCAGCTCTCGCGCCTCGTGTGTTTGAGTAGACATACATACATCACTTAGAACACCGTGCATCACTCCATAATTGATATCATTTATATTTCTATGTCACTCGACATTTTGCAAGTTCTATTGCTTTAACCCTTTCGCCGCCAAAGTCGCATTTTTGCACCACAATGATTTGAACACCCATGTCACTAAAAGGCATCAAAGCCAGGGCCTGTTATCCAAAGACACTATTTTCTTAATTTTGGTAGGTAAGCATAGGCATAATGTTATATACTGGTCTCCAAAAGTTAAGGGCCGGCTTCTGTTTTCAGTAGCTTGATATCTATTTATTGTACACTAAGACAACAATGAAGAAAATGGCAAAACTTAGGCTACTCAATAACTTTCCTTCCTGTTGCACGTGCCTGAACCAGTTTTGCAGACATTGCAGTACAGCAACAGCGTTTTCAGGTACGCTTAAAATGTGGCAAATTCACGAGAATTTCACGAAAGTTTGGTCTCTTTTCGCTGAAGAATCAGGGCTGATGCAGGTTTCTTGCCTATTGCACGTGCAAGGCATGACTGTAGTGAACACTGCTGAGCAAAAGTTAGACACGAATGTGTATTTTAAGGGCGGCAACCAGAGCTCTCAATAAGCATGCCTCCAAGACAGAAGAGAGAAGATCGTTCTTCCGGCCCTTAAATTTTGGAGACCAGTATATATGTCACAGAGGAATTCACAATATTGCAGAACTATCTTTGTCTCTACCCAGTAAAGCTTAATGGTATTTTTTTTATAATGAAAAATGTCTGGCGGCGAAAAGGTTAAGAACATTTATATAGCGCTATCAGTTTGTGTGGCTACTGACCACCCCTCATCAGTTTTCCTATAAAAAATAAAAAAAAAAAAAAAAAAAACGTTTGCAAGTCGCTGACTCGCGCATCCTGCGGTTTCACTTTCAAGCTTCGACGCCATGGTTGCTATGGTGGGGTTTTTTGGACCGAGTAAGGCGAGGTAATCAACACAAATGTTCACGAAGTGCTCTTCCCTACCCCCCCCCCGAAAATCGTCTATTAAAGAGTAAAGAAACATCTCAACAAACATGCAGCAAAGAAGAAAGAAAAAAACCATTCATGGACATTCACCGAGTTGGCTGAGGGAATGTCAATACTTCTTCTTCTTCTTCGATCGCTCAGACAGTTTCCTGTCAATTACGAGCGCAAGATGCGTCATGCTGCCGTTATGCGCCTAACTAGGAAAATAGTTAGGCCCAGCATGTCCGACTTCGGTTGAAGGAATTTTTTTTGGGTTGAAAGTGTTTCTTGGAAAAAAAAAAACCGGATCGGAAAGGCAGAAAGATAGTCAAAATGACAGCAAAGCAAAGGAAAAAGGCAGAGTCAAAGAGAGTGACAGATTAGAGGAAGTTACAAGCACAGAACTTCCAGAAGGTGGAGGAACTATTTGTACGAAAGACACCCACACCCCCATGTTTTCCTACGGGGGTGTGTCAATGCTATTAAAAAGTGAATGTGGAGTCAAAAAAAAAATAATAATAATAATAATATTAATAATAATAATAATAGGATAACGTATATATATAATAAGGCTAATTTAACAGATAATAATAAAAACGTAATAATAATAGCAGACAGACAAAACAGTACCGGTCAGACTTCGATTTTGTAAATGAGCACGTGCATAACGGTATGAAAGTATAGCGCCCGTCCTACTATGTAGGCTACAGGGCGCTTTACACAGAATTGAAATGGAATAAAAACGTGAAACAAAAAAAAATCCAATAACATGAGCAGACAGACAAAACAGTACCGGTCAGACTTCGATTTCCGTTTTGTAGAAAAAAAGATAACATTTGAGCACGTGCAGCTGAATATATAACCATCGGTATGAAAGTTAATATATATATATAACCGCAAAAACCCTTCAAGGCTTACCAGAATAGACTACAACAATAACACAAAAAGACAATGCTACAAGAACTAAGCACAATGTAACGTATCTCATGAACTTTGATTTCCCTTGCAATTTTGTTTCTTTTCTTAGAAAAAAAGATCATGCCGCAAAAAAAAGGCACAATATACTATATAGCGTAACTCATGAACTTTGATTTCCCTAGCAATTTTGTTTCTTTTCTAATAAAAAAAAAGATCATGCCGCCAAAAAAAGGCACAATATACTATATAGCGTAACTCATGAACTTTGATTTCCCTTGCAATTTTGTTTCTTTTCTTCATGCCGCAAAAAAAAGGCACAATATACTATATAGTAACTCATGAACTTTGATTTCCCTTGCAATTTTGTGGTTTCAAATTTTGTGAACAGGGCTTTGTTTAAATAATGTTGTTTTATGTATAGTGGATTTGATTGTAGTGAGTCTTATCACTCAAAATGCAACAAATACTTGTAGCGATGCCATAGCCGATGAGGTTTAACCGAGGCGTGGTTACCGCTACAGCTATCTGTATTAATTATTTAAAAATCGGGACTTTACTGGTTTCGTACTGCCTCCGGGCATTGCCTCCAGTATTGTTCCCACCATATTTGTATTTACAAATGTCCCATATGTGTCTGATTCAGACCAAGAGGACGTAAAACACCATTTTCGTCGTAGTGAGTCTTATGTGTATAATGTTAAACTTATTTGTGTTTTAATGTCCATGTAAAGCACTTTGAGCTCCCTGCAAAGGGAGTAAAGCGCTATATAAATGTTCATTATTATGATTATTATATTATGATTATTATTATTATTATTATTATTATTATTATTATTAGTAGTAGTAGTAGTAACTGTATTGATTATTATTATGATTTATTATGATTATTATGATTATTATTATTATGATTATTATGATTATTATTATCATTATTATTATGATGATTATTATTATTATGATTTATGATTATGATTATGATTATGATTATTTCATCGCAATAGAATGTCGGGTGGGTTTTTCCCCCCATAGTTTTATGACATTGATTAATGAGATAGATAGCTAAAAAAAAGAAAGAAAAAAAGGGAAAGCTCCAAGTGTGATCAGAACGACAAAGAATCATCCGAGTGACGCGCCAGCCACTCCTGCCCTATCAACACGAGAGCAGTCCTCTAACTGTGACCAGTTACATGTCCGTACTTTCTTGAACTCGCTTGAGAGCAACATCGAAAATGGTTTTAGAATTAGGCCGTGTACACACATAAGCGGATATTCCATGCGGAAACCCGTGCGCAATCCATAAATAAGTAAAACAAAGAAGGGAAAAGATTTGCGCACGTGTCCGAATTTCCCCTATATGCGTACACTTTTATCCTTCTTTCTTCCACTTATTTAGGGTTTTCCGGTACGGAACTTACGCGTCTAAATGAACCATGTCGAACCAAACAAAACAAAAAACAACAAAAAAAACAAAATGAATGTTCTTTTCTGTTATGTTGTATCTCTGTCATGTTGTTTTGCACCTAACCTGAATATCTCTTTGGGAGAAATTAAAGTATGCTTGAACTTGAACTCGACAAAAAACAAAAAACAAATGCACACACACACAAAACATTTCAGTTTAGAAATGAAAGTATCAATAAACAGAATTCATGCGTGACTGCTAGCTGGGAAAGAGGGGGGTGTTTGAGAGAGAGAGAAGAGACAGAGAGAGAGAGAGAGAGAGAGAGAGAGAGAGAGAGAGAGAGAGAGAGAGAGAGAGAGAGGGAGATGAGAGAGAGAGAGAGATAGAGAGATGAGAGAGAGAGGGATAGAGAGAGAGAGAGAGAGAGAGAGAGAGAGAGAGAGAGAGAGAGAGATCGAGAGAGAGAGAGAGAGAGAGAGAGAGACAGAGAGACAGAGACTCAACGTTTTAATTTTTTACACCGGGCCATCTGCCCATGGGCAAAGCGAGGGGTGAGAGAATGAAGATGAGAGGGGACATTGTTAAGATCAAACCAACAAGAGATAGGGGAAAGATCCATAACACAAAATTTTAAGCAAGATATATCCTCATGTCATAATTAACACCAAGCCTCGCTTTGTTAAATCAAATCATAAAGCGGGTGTGTGTGTGTGTGTGTGTGTGTGTGTGTGTGTATTAAGGAGAGAGAGATAGAGACACCAAGCGTCGCTTAGAGAGCAGATCAGAGAGAGAGTGAGTGTGTGTGTGTGTGTGAGAGAGTGCGAGAGAGAGTGAGAGAGAGACGAGAGAGCGAGGAGAGAGGAGAGAGGGAGAGGGAGAGAGAGAGAGAGAGAGAGAGAGAGAGAGAGTAGAGAGAGAGAGCGAGAGAGAGAGAGAGAGAGAGCTGGAGAGGGAGAGAGAGAGAGAGAGAGAGAGAGAGAGAGAGAGAGAGAGAGAGAGAGAGAGCGAGAGAGAAGGAAAACACACACAACAACACAATCACAAACGAACACAAGACCAAATGTTTCCACCTAAGGATAGGTTTTGTGGGAGGGAGGGGATAACTTAGAAGATAATGTAGCATTCATTGAGTGTATCTGCATGGTACTGAATGTGTGTGTGTGTGGGGGGGTGTAGTCACACGTGTGGGGGGGGGTGGGGGGGGGCGGTTCTTGGGGGGGGCCTAAACTTGGATAATTTCTAATACTATGCACCTTTGCCCACTGATACTTTCACCCCTTTTTTGTACACACTTCACAATCATTACTTACCATGTGTTCACCCCTGGTTTATGGTTGGTGTTATCGATTATATTGGTGACAGTTCTGATAGAGATGGAATTACTATTGTAGTCATAATTTTTGCTATAACTATTATGTCACTGTGTGTGTAGGTATGAGTATGAGTCTTTGTTTTGTCTTCATGAAATTTGTAGAATGGGCAAAATGTTCAATGCATGCATGTGTGTGTGTCTTTGTTTGTAGTCCTAATTTTTGCTATAACTATTATGTCACTGTGTGTGTAGGCATGAGTCTTTGTTTTGTCTTCATGAAATTTGTCGAATGGACAAAATGTTCAATACTAAAATTAAAAAAAGACAACATGTTTCATTTCACTCCAAGTATGATCACGTTTGAAAGAAACAGAATGCGTTTGATCAAAGGAAAACTCATTCAACGGTAGAAACGAAAATACCTAGTTAGTTGGTTGATTAGTTAGTCAGCGGTTAGTTAGTCAGTTAGTTAGTTAGTTAGTTAGTGTATGTGGTACTGTCGTAAATGTATTCTATGATTGTGTTTGATAAAGGGAAGTCAATAAATTTCCTAAATATTACCAGCAACAACGTGGGCGTTCGGGTTTTTGTTCATCATTGTTAGCTAGTTAGGAAGTCGTTTATAGTCCTGCCAAACAGCTATGGTCATGATCTCGTCTCAGGGCCGTCACCACGTGAGATTCAGAAAGCGTTTAACTTTATAACAAACAACGTAATACACCCCGAAAACACGACATGACTGACAAACATACCACCATTCATACATAACATGAAACTTCTTCCATCACTGTAAACTATAGCGGGTAGATAAGACAGCATAAAACTCAATAATAACACAAGACTAGATTTGTGTTGTAGTTGTAGTGTGTGTGTGTGTGTGTGTGTGTGTGTGTGCGTGCGTGTGCGTGCGTGCGTGCGTGTGCGTGCGTGTGCGTGTGCGTGCGTGCGTGCGTGTGTGTGTGTGTGTGTGTGTGTGTAATGTGTGTGTGTGTGTGTGTGTGTGTGTGTATCCGTGCGCGTGCGCGCGCGTGTGTGTGTGTGAGTGTGTCCACTCAAATCAACGCACACGGTCAAACAATAACACATCAAGTGAAAGACCAGTCTACCAGAAACCAGAAACCAAATAAACAAAGAAAGACAAGACTCCATACAACCAAAAACAACGAACGATTTCTCAACAACAAAAAAAGACTTCTGGTCTTGGAGTGAACTTACCTACACCCCCTCCCTGAAGACCGTGCCAAACCAGTCTCCTCCCAACACATCCACGGAACACAGGACTATCAATCAATCCTGCCCACACTCAAGTCCACACCCCTCCACACCCCTGCCTCAAGCACCTAACTACTGGGGCAATCTCTCTCTCTCTCTCTCTGTATTTCTCTTTCTCTTTCTAGACTAGACTCTTGCACTGGCAGAACTGTGTGAGAAAAGAAGCAAGGTCGTCCGTCGCTCGCGATCTTTTATTGTCGTTCCAGTCGTAAGAGGACAGACTAGAGAGAGAGAGAGAGAGAGTGAGAGAGAGAGAGAGAGAGAGAGAAGAAGGACACTGACTGAGCTTGCTGGAAGTCTGTTCCTTTCTGGATAGTTATCGCTCTTATACTCCCACAAAACTGAACTCTCATAATGATCGTCCTTCCTCCCTCTGCGTGTGTGTGTGTGTGTGTGTGTGTGTGTGATGCTGTCGCCGGTCTCTTAGTTTGGGCGATTCTGAGATGGCGAGATGGCGACTGCTACTACGACGACCTCCCCGTTGCGAGAAAAAAAAGAGACACACACTCACACCTCTCCTCTCTCTCCATCTCTCTCTCTCGTCTCCTCTCCTCTCATCTCCTCCGTCTCTCTCTCCATGCTCTCTCGATCTCTCTGCCTCATCTCTCCTGTCTCTCACACACACACACACACCACACACACGGGGGACTGGGGGGGGGGGGGGGGGTATGGGAGGGTGAGGTAGAGAGGGGGGAAGGGGAGGGTGGTGGAGTGACGTATGAAAACCAACACACACCTGACATTTGGTGCACATGCATGCATGTACGTGTTGTTTAAGCAAAACAGAACGGCCCGTTGTGTGTGTGTGTGTCTCATCTTGATCGGATGCCAGTAGGTAGCCTAAAAGACTGGACGGGGTGGGATGGAATTGAGAGAGACGAGAGAGAGAGAGAGCGAAGAGAGAGAGAGAGAGAGAGAGAGAGAGAAAGACCGAGATTTGTATGAGAGAGAGAGAGAAGCATAATGTGCTTTATTTAGAGTAGATGAACACCCAACAAGACACCCCTGCTGCCCTCATGAACAATGAATCCAAATTGAAAACAAACCAAAATCAAGTAAACAGATAGAAAGCATAATAAAACTTTTTTACACCATGTGCCCTCATGAACAAAATCAAATGAGAGAGGAGAAAACAGAAGGAGATAAGAGAAGAGAAGCATGCATAGATGATTAGGGAGAAAGAGAGAAGTAAGAGTGAGATAGGAGGTATTAGAGCAGATATAGTAAAAGACAAGTAGTAGTTGGTCATAGAGAGATAGGAGATTCCCCACAGGGAGAGAGAGAGAGAGAGTGAGAGAAGAGAGGCATAGAGAGAGAGAGAGCAGACGAGAGAGAGAGAAGAGAGGAGAGATAGAGGAGAGCGAGAATAGAGATAGTGCGAATGCGAATGCGAATTTTTTAAATCAGATTAAGGCCAAAAGCCCCATACTGAAGGGGTTTTTACATACAAATAAACAAAATTCATAGGTACACATAAAATAATGGTAAAGAACATAAAGAGGAAATATATACTGTCACATTTATTACATAGTAATAGCGTGCAATCTTTTCTGCGCTTCATAAACATACATATCCAAATTGTGCATAACATTTTCAATTCTCAGAAAGATAACAACAAAACCAACTTAATTAAAGAGACAAGGGTCATTATAATATATTTTTGGCTTAATACATTTTGTTCTAAGATCGTGCAATGCAGGAGAACACAGTATAAAGTGAATTTCATTTTGTTTTGTTGAAATCACACAAACGACAGGCTAATTCGCTAGAAATTGGACTATAGTATCTAGCACGATGACAGCAAATGTTAGAAACGCCAAATCTAAATTTCGTAAGCGCACTTTTAATATATCTGTTCAGATTTTAAATTTATATAAGAGAGAGAGAGAGAGAGAGAGAGAGAGTAGAGAGAGGAGAGGGAGAGAGAGAGAGCCCGAGAGAGAGAGAGAGAGAGAGAGAGAGAGAGAGAGAGAGAGAGGAGAGAGAGGAGAGAGCGAGATAGAGAGAGAGAGAGAGA
The DNA here is from genome assembly GCA_017654935.2 of Phymorhynchus buccinoides. Lineage (NCBI taxonomy): Eukaryota > Metazoa > Mollusca > Gastropoda > Neogastropoda > Raphitomidae > Phymorhynchus > Phymorhynchus buccinoides. Next base: position 9,953,465 of record CM065690.1, read on the forward strand.
GGAGAGAGAGGAGAGAGAGAGAAAGAGACAGAGAGAGAGAGAGAGAAAAAGAGAGAGAGAGAGAGAGCTAGAGACAGAGACAGAGACAGAGAGAGAGAGATAGAGAGAGAGAGACAGACAGAGAGAGAGAGAGAAGAGAGAGGAGAGAGAGAGAGAGAGAGAGAGAGAGAGAGAAGAGAGGAGAGAGAGGAGAGAGGTCTAGAGAGAGAGGGGAGAGAGAGAGAGAGAGAGAGAGAGAGAGAGAGAGAGAAAGAGAGAGAGACAGAGAGAGAGACAGAAAGAGAGAGAGAGGAGCAGAGAGAGAAAAAGATAGAGAGAGAGATAGAGAGAGAGAGAGAGAGAGAAGAGAGAGAGAGAGAGAGAGAGAGAGAGAGAGAGAGAGAGAGAGAGAGAGAGAGGAGAGAGAGAGAGATCGAGGGAGTTTATCAGTGACGAGAGAGAGAGAGAGAGGAGAGAGAGAGAGAGAGGGAGAGAAGACTAGGGAGTCCGAGAGACGGAGAGGAGAGGAGTATAGAGGAGAGACAATAAGAGGATGAGGAGTCATCGGCAAAATATCGTCAACAAGATTGAGGAGAGGAAGAGGGTTGAATAATGACTCTCTCCCTCTCTCTCTAATCTGTTGGGAGAGTTGACTTCCTTTTGACCTTCCTCCCCTATAGGACCCCTTCTAAGAGGGCCATCTGCCTTTCGGAATAAATCGTCTGCGTCTCTCTCTCTCTCTCTCTCCCTTCCTCTCTCTCTCTCTCATCTGCTCTCTCTCTCTCCCTCTTCTCTCTCTCGTCTCTCTCCCTCTCCTCGGGGAGATCCCCTCTCTCTGTGTTTAAAAATTAACATTGTTGTTAGCTTCAGAGAAAGAAAGTGATATTCGGAATCTGGCCCTTTTTTATGTATAAAGCTTTCAAATTTAGAGACATTGCTACTTCATAGTCCTTCTTCTGCCATGTTCTTACTGGATATTAACTGCCATCTGACTGAAGCAATTGTTATATGTAGCGACATTAGTATCATGTATTACTAGATTATTGATGATGATTTGTATTATTTTTTATTATTATTTGATGGATTACTAAGTTTATTATGGCTGTTGATCTTTGTTTGTTCACTACCCCTTCATAAGGGGCCTTGCCTATTTGAATAAATCATTTGCATGTTCGCATTCGCATTCTCTCTCTCTCTCTCTCTCTCTCCTCTCTCTCTCCTCTCTTCTCTCCGCTCTCTCTCTCCTCTGTCTCTCTCTCATTGTCATCGCTCATCATCTCCTCCTCCCTCTGAACTTTCTCCTCTCTCCCTGCAGCTCTCTCTCCGCGTCTCATCTCTTCTCTCTCTCTTAAATCTATGTTTTAGTTTTGCATATAATTACGTGGGGTGTTTTTTTGTTTTTTTTTTTTTGATGGTGTGTTTTTATTCTTTTTTTTCGTATCCCGTTGTTACTCATATATATATACAATACTTTTTTTGTGAACTCCATTGTTATGGGCCAGAGGCCTAACAATTAAAATATTTTTGACTTTTGACTTTCTCATCTCTCACTCTCTCTCTCTCCTCTCTCTCTCTCTCTCTCTATCTCTCTCTCTCCTATCTCTCTCTGTACTAGCTGGACTCGTCAATCAAGGCTACTCCTGGTTCCTCCCGTCCTCACTCCTTCTAATCTCTTTTCTCCGATTCCTTCCTCATCGCATATCTACACTTCTTCTTCTGATCTCTTGCTGTGGCACAGATATCTCTGTCCTTTTCCCCTTCTCTCTCTCAACCCCGACCCCCCCCCCCCCCCCCCCCCCCTATCTCTCTCTCTCTCTGTACTCTCTGCTCTATCTCTCTCTCTCTCTCTCTCTCCCCTCTCTCTCTCTCTCTCTCTCTAGCTCTCTCCGTCTCCCAATTCTCTCTCTACTCTCTCTCCTCTCTAGTCTCTCTCTGTCTCTCTCGATTTACTCTCTCTCTCTCTCTCTCTCTCTCTCGCTCTCTCTCAATCTCTCTCTCTCTCTCTCCTCACCTCTCTCCTCATCTCTCTCTCGTCTCTCTTCTCACTGCTCTCTCAACACCACTCTCTCTCTCTCTCTTCTCTCACTCCCCGCACGCTCTCTGACTCTTCGCACGGTGCCTTGCTTTGTCATATACAAGGTTTGGGGGGGTTGGGGGGGGGGGGGGGGGCGGCTGTCTGACTTCTCTCTCTAGCACAGTCAGGCTAGCCCCCTCCTTACAGAGCCACCAGTCAGCCTCCAACCAAGCCTCTGCAAACAAAAACAGGTGTGTGGGCGTTCTCAAAATGGATTTGTTTTCTCAAAAAATGTCCTGCGCATGGTGCGAAATCGATCGTCGAATGTACCATCATTTGTATCTGTTGTGTGTATTCGACACTAAATTGACCCTAAATATATCCTTAAACCCTATTCCTAACCCTAACCCCAAACCAATCCTAATAATCCTACCCCTAACCAAGAAACCGTCAAATACACCCGAGAGAAAAAAACATTTTGAAGAACAAAATCCATTTTGAGAACGCCACACCGGCCTCACCCTGACTCGCTGTCCTTCACGTGCCGCCTGGAGTCGATCGATAGGGCCGATTACCTCCCCCGTGCTTCTACACTCTGACAACTCAACCCCCCCCGCTCCCTCCCCCCCCCCCCCCAACCCCCCCAACGGCTTTCTTCCTACTCTCACAGTCCTCAAATCTCCCTTCTCTTCCATTCCCTGCCCCCCCCCCCCCCCCCTCCTTGCAGCACTCCACTTCTTCTTCAGCTACACCCGGCCCTTTCCCTATTGGCCACTGCAACGACCACCTTTTGCAAGAGTGAAAGCCCTTGGTGGGTGGGGGGTAAGATGCTTGAGTACGGCCTGACCAAACAAGGGCATAACTCTCCTCGCCAATAACCCCATTGGTGAGGCCAATAAATGGCTGCCTTTTGCAAAAGAGTTCATGCCCCCTTGGGATACGGACCAACAAGGGTCTTCTAACTCTTGCTGTCAAGGGGCGTTGGCGTTTTTTCGTTAATTAACCCTATAATTGCAGTGCGTGGCCAATACCACCCACCCGACCCCCCTCGATCACACTCCCCGAACCCATCCTTGTCGTCTTCGGTTTCCCAAAACACTCGTTGTCCTTCTTATCCCATTTCCATCATTTCCGCCCTACTCTTTTTTTTGTTTTGATGGGGGGGAGGGGGAAGGGGGGGGAGGGGGGAGGGGGGGGGGGGGCGGGGTGGGGGGTGGAGGGGGTTGGAAGAAGGGAGCTGGGTCGGAGAGGAGGAGACAACATTTGTTTTTTTCCTTTTTCTCTCCCCATTCGAACAGAATTTGAAATTTGTAGGGGAAGACGGGGGTAAAAAACGCCAATGGGCGGGGGTAAGAAAAGGTAAAAAGCGCATGGGCGGGTACCCCAGCCAAGCCCACCCAAATTATCTCATGAAATGAAGCAAATTTCAGTCTCATTTTTGCCCATGAGACGAGTGCGTTAATGTCTAGCATTCGTCTCATGGCCAAATTTGACTGACTTTTTCTTTATTTCATGAGATAATTGGTGTGGGCTTTCTTACCCTCCCATGTCGCTTTTACCCGCGGCCCTTCCCTACGGTCCCTCTTTTTACCCCGTCTTCCCCACTGTCTTCCTTCTTGCCTTGGCATGAGACTGGTTGGCATGAGACTGTGTCAGACCAATTGACATAAGCTAGAAACGGGCCAAGGCTACATCAAAATGTTGTGTTTCTGGCTCTGAATGGTGGGGGCGGGGGGAGTGTCGGGGGGGGGGGGGGGGGGGGGGGGGGGGGGGGGGGGGGGGGGGGGGGGGTGTTCTTAGAAAAGTTCTTAAGAAAAAGCCATGACAAGCTCCTAGCATAACATCATCAGTCTATAATCCCCCGAAGACGGAGTGTGGGCTGCCCACATGGCGGGGTAATCAAAAACGGTCACACACGTACTGTGACACACGCGTAATGTTTCTCATCCCTAGCTGGTGCATTTGTACTGAATTTTCAAGTGCTTTGGCTGTTGGGATGAAATCCCTGGAGTCTTTTAGTTTTAGCCAGGGAACAACAACAACAACCAAGTGCAACGCTGGGCGGCTGCAAAGTCCCCTCGCAGCTAGTGCCGAGCTACTCCGAAATCGGAATGTGTCGGCTGTACACATACATAAAAACCGCATCAAAACAGCACGTAACTACATAAAAAAAAGGCATCAAAACAGCACGTAACTACATAAAAACGCATCAAAACAGCACGTAACTGAATAGGTTTTTTTTTATATATATAGCCTTGGGGTTTTTGACCCGTGATTTGAGCGCGCGCGATCATGCGCACACGCGCGCACAGAAAAATTCATGACAACTGTGTTATAGACCATTCATCAAGAACTGTTGTGAAAAAAACTGCATTGAAATACATGCAAAACCTTTGCGAGATATTAGCGATTAGTGTGTTTAGGGGTTTGAACCCCGTAACTGGCGCGACCCAACCCTTGACCTTAATGTAAAACTAAATACATCAGATGGATAGCTTGCATCTTGGCAAACTAGTATACCAAATTTGATGATGATACACTGAATAGTTTTTTTTGAAAAAACGGACGAATAGCCGGACGGACGGAGGCACGCCGGACGGACGGACGGACCAGACAAAAACAAAAACAATAGCTCCCCGAACCTTCGGCTCGGGGACTAATTCACGGGGACTAACAACGTCCTCATTTGGCCCGCCAACAGCCAATCGTTTTTTTGTTGTTGTCTTATTTACACACTGTTCCCCGTGCTTACTGTCTAATTCGTACTAGTGACTACATGGCCTGCAGCTGTCCGAGGGCTAACCCCGTGTTAGTGTTCATTAGCGATTGTCTGCGATGCCTTCTTCGTAATATGACTGTACGACACGTAACAGGTAAATCGCCTTCTGTTGCCATTTCTGGAGAGATAATGAGTGAGTGACGAAACAGAAGGGATTGGGTTCGATATGGGTACGATGTTGTTTGCTAATCGACGTGCTAATACTAACTACGGGCTTATTTGTGTCTGCTGATTTTTGTCTTCGGCGTGGTGGATGTTGCTTGGCTCCCTCTTCCCCGCCCCCCCGGCCCCCCCGCCCCGCCCCCCCCCCCAACACACACCCCACTATCGCTGCTACTCCTGCCTGGGGGGGAGATTTCATCGG
>CM065690.1:9959100-9974100 GCA_017654935.2 Phymorhynchus buccinoides
ATCATTTTGTGTCAAACGTCTAGATGGGTGATAATGTAGTATCTAGTGTCCCTTCTCTACGGGTTGTTAGCAATGTGGATCTTAATACGTTTTTAATTCGTCTCTATTGGCACTGTATCTAGTGTGATATAGGCTCTGGTTCACCTGTCTCTAATGTTGGGGGAATGTCGTACTCTATGTGTCACCTATCGCTATGTTTGATAATGTAATCTCTAGGTGCCACCCCGTTCTCTTCTGTGTTTTCAATATGGGTCTTCATTCTATGGTTTGTTTTAATGTTTCGCTCTATGTGTCTCCTGTCTCTATCGCTGCCCTGTCGTCCTATGTTTATGTCACCCGTCTCTTGTGTCCTCTGTACAACTCCTCGTCTCTATGTGGTCCCGTCTCTATGCGTCTCCTTCCTCTATGTGCTCCTGGTCTCTATGTTTTGTTTCTCTGTAACAACTCCTCGTACTTCTTGTGTCTCCTGTCTCTATTGTCTCTGTAACAACGGCCTCGTCTCTATCTCCTGTCGCTATGTTTCTCTGTACAACGTCCTCGTCTCTATGTGCTCCTGTCTCTGGTCTCTCTGTAACAACGTCCTCGTCTCTATGTTCTCCTGTCTCTGTGTATCTGATACAACTGTCCTCGTCTCTATGTGTCGCCTGTCTCTATGTGTCCTCTGTAACAACGTCCGCGTCTCTATGTGTTCTCCTGTCTCTATGTGTCTCCTGTCTCTATGAGTCTCTGTAACAACGTCCTCTCTCAAGTGTCTCTGTCTCTAGGGTCCTCTTAACACGCCTCGTCTCTTCTAAGTGTGTCTCTGTAACACGTCCGCGTCTCTATGTGTCCTGTACAACGTCCTAGTGACAGACACTTTGACGAGTGACCCTAGCGTTGGGATACAGAGTGATGAACGACAAATAGATAAGCGGATACCTAGAGCGGGGGACGTAACGAGAGCGGGGATTATACAGACGGGGGTACATAGGATGGGACGTAAAGAGACGGGGACTACTACAGACGGAGGTACATAGAGACGGGGGACGTCAAAGAGAACTGGCTAATACAGACGGGGGTACATAGAGACGGGGACATAAAGAGAACGGGAAATACAGACGGGGGTACATAGAGACGGCGACACCTGAGAAGTGTACACATAGAGCAGGTACACATTAGATAGGGACACATGAAAAGGAGATAATACGAGGCGCTGACACATAGGAAGGGGCAATAGAGATGGGGGACACACCTGAGAACGAACATATAGAGAAGGGACACATGTCGACCGGGGACACATAGAGAGGAGGTTACCATAGAGACGCTGTACACCTAGAGAATGCAATGTAGATGGTACCTCTGACTGGCCGGATAGAGAAAGGGCACCACGTAATGTACACAAATGTTTAGAAAGGGACACCTCTAGGCAGGGACACATAGAGGCAGGGCCATATGGCAGTAGGACTCATATGGCAGGGCACATAGCCGCAGTGCTCATAGAGGCAGGACTCATAGAGGCAGGGACGCATAGAGTCAGGACACATAGAGGCATGGACGCATAGAGCGGGGACGCATAGACGGCAGGTGACACATGAAGGCAGGTACACCTATAGAGCGGGGACCATAGAAGTAATACGATAAGATTTTTGTTTGAGGGTAAAAAGAAGCTCGATACCTTCTTTTTGCACTCTGACCCTCTCACTTGCCAACTTTCACACCCGCTCAGGCAAAGTACCACTAGACCTAAAAACAATCGATAAGTCAAGAACATAAACACAAATTGGCGCCTGAAATAATTGGGGAAAAGAATCCAAATGGAATTAAAAGCAAACGTAGATAACAATAATTACATGGTGAAAACAAAACCACAAAATAAAAAAAAGACACAAGAACTAGCGCACATCAATACACCCCCCACCGCCCACCCCCACCCCCCTTCAAGTGTACGGTAGAAGTGTTAAAAAGCCAAACTTTTCTAAATGGTGTGGAGAAGCTACAGGTTCGAAGTTTCCGCTAACCAAGTGTGAGAGGTTGCGTTACTAACTTTGCACCAGAGGCTGTCGAGTCTTCTATCGCGTCTTGCAATGATGAGAGAACTTCAAATAGAATAGCATTATACTCTCTATAGTAACATGGCGAATACATTCAGGGGAAATGAGTTTGACGTCCTCTTTGGATCTGATCAACACTTATAGGGACATTTGTAAATACAAGATATGGTGCGTAAACATCGGATGCAATGCCCGTGAGGCAGTAACACCGTAAATTAATACAGATATCTGTAACGGTGACCACTGCCCGGTTAAACCTCGATCGGCTATGGCACCGTGCCACAATACGTCTTGTGTGTTCATTTTTGAACTTTTTTGTTTTAGAGCGAATATCATTCGCCCAAGACGTCACTCTAAGCACCCCAAAAAGCGAAGTACATTCCGGCCAAGCATCCTGTCATGTTTTTTAATCAATTTTTGTTTGTGGCACAGCGCACAAGCTATCACTCACTTTGTCGGTCTGTCGTCCCCAAAATTGTCGCACATATTGTAGAAGAGAAAGAAAAGCGTGCCACAACTATTGCGAATCCGCGCTTGTTTTTATAGACCCTTTGTTTCGGTTCTGCCGTTAAGCAACGCATGCGCACGACGAAAAATAGTTTACTATCCCCTCTTGTCGGTTGGAGATACACAAGACACCACATGACAGGTTGCTGTGTACGCGTTCGCCTCGTGTCAAGTAACCCGATTCGAATCTGGTATCCTGGGGATTTTTTCCTTCCACTTGCACTAGGCTTATGTCTGAAGGTGGAGTCCCTTCGGTATGAGAACTATAAACGATGTCCCGTGTGCCCATTGCACTTAGCATACGCTAAACCTGTTCAGTTGTCATTTGGTCAAAATCGCTCCCTCACCAGTCACACAAAAGCATGCAAAAGAAATGGTTGCGCGACTCTGGCTCCCAGCTTCCGTTTTTCAACCGCAAAAGACCGACTTTCTGCAGTTATAAGTTAAATCCTGAATCGACACATTTTAGTAAGGTTTTGCCCTTCCTCACTTGGTGTGTGGTGAAAGTTGCTATGTTTACTATGAAGTTGTATATAGATAAAAATGCAACACCCGTATGTATTGTGCGCACTGACCCGTACGGTACGCATAACCAATTTGTCATGTCGTCATAATCCGTTATGTGCTTCTAGAAACGGTTTCAGTTACAGAATCAGAGCGTTGATACGGTGGGAAGCGAGAACATTTAAAGCACGCTGTGTCTAAATCTTTCCCAGATGTCGAACCGGCGATCCACACTTGACGTCATACGTACGTATGCTTTAGGTACGTCAACCCCCCTTCAGTCTCTAGTAATAGTTTCCTGTATGGATATATCTCGTATAGCTGATTGGTCAAGTATACCGACACTCCTGACCAAGTGAAAACACAAGTGTGAGCACGTATATGTTTGTATAATACATGTTGTCCCCGACTCTGAATCTCACGTTTTCACTTGGTCAGAGTGTGTAACCTTGACAATCAGCATACAGATATAATTATACAGTTTAAACGAGGCTTCCTGGTCGAAGTTTTACTGGAATTAATTGAGTGTGCTGATGGAAGAGGTATACACATACCCACCCCCTTCAGAATATTTAATCCCCACCCTTAGATATTTATCAGGGACCCATGTGGCTAAGTCGTCGGGCGCGCATCTCACGTTTCACTTGTTCAGAGTGTGTAATACCTCTTCCATCAGCACACGTCAATATAATTCCATTAAACTTCGACTTTCAAGGTAAGCCTCGTTTAACTTTAAATTGTCTATATATATACCCCCCCCCCCAAAAAACAAAAAAACCCGCAAAAATGAAGAGAAAAGAGCAAACCTGGGATTTTTTAATTTTGTTAATGATATACAGGGTTAATCATGTCGGCCGCCCGCATACATACAGCCCCAGTTCGAAGACTCACTTCACAGGAGACGCAACAAACTGTTATTTCGGTCATTTCAAGTCACATTGCTTCAGATTGTTTTCATCACGGCTTTTATTTCGAGACATCAAATACTTTCGTCACATTCATTTTTCAAATAAATCAAGACTTAGTTTAGTATATTGAAATAAAATGTTGCCCCCCGCCAAATCCTGGTTCTAGACTGAGAATAAAATTATTTTAGTCCAAAATAAAAGTTTTTAAGCTTGTTGAGAATAATACCTTGGCAGCGCCATAATACGCCCTCCAATATATTTTTAGATACCATATGAGGAGAAATTGTGAAAAGATATTGTTGATTTGACTCATGAATGTCTGTCCTGATTTTCACAGCTTTTGGCAGCAGGCTTGAAGTAACAACAGATTATGTTGATCCCTGCATTTTTTTATCTTTGAATTGCGCTAAGTTTTGGTGATTTGAGCGCCTTGTCTTCCTATGGGAGACGGGTAAAAGTCGCATGGGCGGGTACCAAGCCCACCCCAATTATCTCATACAGAAGCAATTTCATCTCTTTGCCCATGAGACGACGTTATGTCTAGCATTCGTCTCATGCAACTTTGACTAAAAATGTCTTTATTTCACATGAGATAATTAGGGTGGGCTTCTTACCCGCCCTGGCCTCACTTTTACCGCCGTCTTCCCTAATTATTGGAAAAATCTCAAAATCGATAAAGGCAAGATGTTATTGTTTTCTTCATTTCTGCAATTATGTACGTCGAAAAGGTAAAATGACGTCAAATGCCAGACTATTGTGTATTTGTGGAAGCTTTCGAGCAATGCTGAAGTTTCAACAAGCTATTTTGGCACAGCGTCTCTTATCTGAGTTGTTGATTCCGTGCCTCCCTTGTCCTTTGTGCTATGCATAAGCACATCTCAAATCGATACAAATTGATTTCGTCTGTATTGGCATGCGGGCTGCGAATATCAAAGGGGAACAATCTGCTTGTTTTTATGGTCGCCCCAACCCCCCCCCCCGCTTCATGTTCGCATGGCAATTTCCTGAGATGCAACTTCCTCCCATTCCGGAGAAAAGGGTTAGGATAGGGTTAGGATCACTCTAAGATTTATTTTCTTAAACTGAAGAATCCCTAGCTTTGCGATTGAGGGTCGGAAACAGAGGGGGTGTATGTGTTGTGTGTGTGTGAGTTTGTGGTGTGTGGTGTGTGGGTATATATGATATGTGTGTGTGTGTGTGTGTGTGTGATGTGTGGTGTTGTGTGTATGTGTGTGTGTGTTGTGTGTTTGTGTGTGTGTGTGTGTGGTTTGTTGTGTCTGTGTGTGCCTCTGATTTGTGTGTAGTGGTATGTGTGTGGTGTGGTGTGGTGTGAGTTGTGTGTGTGTATGTGTTGTGTTGTGTGTTGTGTGTGTGTGTGTGTGTGTGTGGTGTGTGTGTGTGGTGTGTGTGTGTACGTGTCTGTGTGTGTGTGTGGTGTGTTTTTGTTTGTGTGTTTCTACGTGCAAAAATAAGAAGATAGAATTCAAACTCAACGACAGATTGCCCCATGATAGGACTACTCAACAAAATACTCAAGCACATGTCAAGGGGAGCGTGACATTTACATAAAAAAGAATATGTCCCAAACCCCTACAAGAAACCTGAAAAATAATTACACATATGAGGTTCTATCAACAATATGAAATGAAAGTTTAAAACTTCGAGAACCAACAACCAAACCCAGTTCCGGAATAGCTATGAAAACTCAAAGCTGTCCTAGCATGTTACATAAACACATGACTTGACAAAAGAAACAATAAAAAACAAACAGGTCCAAGAAACAACAGAACTTTGCAAAGCACCATCCCAAAACACGTGAAGGAAAATGACCCGAGAACTAACTCAAAGAAATGTCACCACAAATTAAAACAAAGTCGAAATTGAAACCCCGAAACACAGAGATGTTTATGACAGGTACATTAATATTTAGCTCCCTTGGACTGCTGGTCCGTTTCTGCGACCTAACTGTGGCGAGGGTGGCGGCGAGTTTTGACTTCGGAATGCGCGGCGTGGGAGCAACGCAACTGTTTGGCAGAAGATTGGACAAGCAAAACCCCAAAAACACAATTTCATCAGCAGAAGCAACCAATTCCGACGTTCAGTGATCAACACGTTGTCCGGTGCTTCCTTTTCTTCAAACCATTATTATAAAACAAAATAGCAAAACACAAAACGTACCCTGGCCAAAAAAGAAAGAAATACACGCAAATAGGTTTAGGGGAGACGGGGCAAAAACCCTGGCGTGTAACACTCGTCTCATTGTCAAAATGTGATGAAATTTGCTCCTTTCATGAGATAATTGGCATGTGGCTCTTACCCGCCCATGGCTTTTTACCCCGTCCTCACCTATATAATCAAACGGACATGTATAATCAGCTCCCTCCGCTGTTCCGGGTGCAGTTGGCAATCAGCTTAACGGAAAGGTCAATCGGAGTGAGCTGATTGGCCCTTTCACCATAAACAGCGGAGGAGCTGATCTTACCACTAGCAATAAAATTGAAGTGCATCAAAACTCCACGTCGAGAAAATACGATGATGCCATTTGTGGTTCTTGTTCCCCATACTGATTAGCGCTATTGATCTAGTTCCACGTACAACAACCATCTTTTACAATCTGCGTTTTAATCATATTTTAGATTCGATTGAACATGGCTGTACTATAGGCTACCCATCTGCAACCACATCACACCCCCGGGACCCCCATATAATATAACAAGGTCAAGGTCAGGACGGCGAAAATGTTTGCGCGGCTGCCTTCCTCTCATAGTGACACACCAACACACAAAATGTGACGCGATTCGGTCAAGCGGTTCGGGATTTATCCTTGGGACAGACAGAAAAAAAATACAAACCAGCCCATCGGAAAGTCCGATCACCTATGGTGACGGACACTAAAAACAAATACCAAGGTCATAACACCCAAATAACTCGTATGCGCGGATGCCTTCCTCTCTTGGAGACACACCACCACACAAAATTTGAAGCGATTTGGTTAAGTGGTTCGGGAGATATCCTTGGGAGAAACATTTCCGGACAGACAAAAAAACAAAACAAACGAACAACAACAACAGACAAACCCGCGACAAACACCGAATCCTTTGCCCACTGTCAAACTGGGGCTAAGGACAACAAAAGCGCACACCCAAATGGTCAAAATGAGCATCGATATCTTTATTTCTTGAAGAAAAGAAGTAAAAGAGAAGTAACCCGTTAACTACACAGGCCTACATACACTGGTCTCCAAAATTTAAGGTCCGGAAGAACTATCTTCTCTCTTCTGTCTTGGAGGCAGGCTTATTGAGAGCTCTGGTTGCCGCCCTTAAATACACATTCGTGTCTACCTTTTGCTCTCACCAAACAAATGATAGCAGTGTTCATACTTACAGTCATGCGCTTGCGACGTGCAAATAGGCAGAGAAACTTGCAATCAGCCCTGATTTCTTTCTCTTCTTCATCGAAAAAAAAAAAAAAAATAAAAAAGAAAAAAAAAAACAAGGAGAACCCAAACTTTCGTGAAATTCCTGGGCGTGAATTTTGCCTACATTTTGCAAGCGTACCGCCTGAAAAAACGGAATGTAGCTGTACTCTGCCAATGGTGGTTGTCCTCAAACTGGTCAGGGGAGGGGCACGTGCAACAAGGAAAGACAAGTTATTGAGTAGCCTATACGTTTTTGTGGCCATTTTTTTTTTCTTCTTCATTTTGTCTTAGTGTACAATAATATGAATATTCAAGGGCTACACTGAAAAAAACAGGAAAGCCAAGGTGGAGGGAGGCCCCGTCGGTCGGCCCTTAACTTTTGGAGACCAGTAATTATTAGCAAAAATCGGCTTAAGTTAACAACAAGAGCATTTACCTATTTCATAGAGGTAAAAGGGTGAAAAACAACCAAACAACCAAATCAATACGCATAACAAATACAAAAAAAGAAAGAAAAGACAGTGGGGAAAAAAGACAGATAAAAATACAGATCCACATGATTGAATGCCATTCACGGCTAGAAAAACAAAAATATTGGTTAGACTGGTGTACTGCAAAACGTCAGAAGGACAGCAGTACAGACACATAAAAAAGAAACTTTAACAATAAAATAGATACATTAGTAGCACACGCATGTCAAAGAAACTTTGATGTTATAAGAATTAGACACGCACACACACACACGCACGAGGGCGTGCTCACACAGATATGAAAGCACAAAGATATGAACACAGACACACACACATGTATGTAGGCTACAAACACATGCGCGCGCAGCGCGATCGCAATTTAGCAACATTTCTGTCTCTTTGACTCTCTCTCTGTCTCTCTCTGTCTCTTTCTCTCTCTCTGTCTCTCTCGCTCTTCATTTCTCTCGCTCTCTCTTCTCTCTGATATCTCCATTTGTGTCTTTATAAACTCTCTCTGTCTCTGTCTCTCTCTCTCTCCTGTGTCTCTTCTGAAATCTCTCCATTTGATGTCTTTTATGAACTCTCTCTGTCTCGCTCTCTCTCTCTCTCTGAATCTCTCCATTTTGTGTCTGTGTTAAATAAAATTGGCACCTCGTCTGTCTTTCCTCGCAATCCCTCATCTCCCCCCCCCCTCTCTCTCTCCCCCCCCCTCTCTCCCCTCCCCCCTCCTCACTCTCTCCCGCAATCTCTCTTCATTTTGTCGTCGCTAAAACTGGCTAGCTTCTGTCTTTCTCTCTCCTCCCTCACCGCCTCTTCCCGCCCCTCCGCTCTCTTCCCCCCCCCCTCCTCCCCCTCCCCCCATTCTCTCTCGCTCCTCTCATCCGAATCTCTTTCATTTGTATCGTTAAAAATGGCTGCTTCTGTCTTTTTTTTTTTCTCTCTCGCTCTCTCTCTCTCCCCTCCCCCTCTCCCCCCCCCCGCCCCTCTCATCTCTCTCTCTCTCGGCCTCTCTCCCATCCTCCCTCTCTCATCTCGACTCTCTCTCTCTCACTCTGGCTGCTTCTGTCTCTCTCTCTCATCCTCACTCTCTCTCTCGTCTGTCTCTCTCTCTCTCTGTCTCTCTCTCTCTCTCAGTTGTTTCATCTCTGTCTCTCTCTCTCATAGAAGTGGCTGATCTCTCTCCTGCTACTCTCTCTCTTGCCCCTGCTGCTCCCTCTGCTCTCTGCTGCTCTCTCTGTCTACTTCTCTCAACTCTCCTCAAAACTCCCTCCTCTCTCTCGTCTCAATGCTCTCTCTCTGATCTCTTCTCGTCTTCATCAACTCTCTCTTCAAGTCTCTCTCTCTGCTCTCTCTCTCTCTCTCTCTCGCTCTCAAGCTCTCTGTTTGTATTCTATGTTCCTATAATTATGTACGCACAGGACAGAGATGGAAGACTAGGCGTTGCCTAAAATATATATCATTGGAAAATAAAGTTTAAGTTTTCAAAGTTTTCTCTCTCTCAAAGAAATCTGCTGTTCGTTTGAAGTACTCTCTCTTCTTGACATGCACGAACACATCACGCAACGCACGGACGCACGCACACACATCGCACGCACGCATGCACACACGCACGACAGCACTTTTTGCACGCACACACGCCGCACACACACACACTTACGCACGTCACACCACGCACACGCGCGCACGCACGCACAACACACCACAAACACACACATTTCGTCACACGCACAGCAGCACGCACACGCCACGACACTCACACACACACACACACAGAGACCACACCACACACACACACACACACACACACACACACGACACAGAGACAGGGCCGACAAAAGATAAGGAAGGGGAGGGGATGCTATGGGCTAAATGGCCCACTAGAGGTAAAAAGCCCTCGCCAATAACACACGTCACTGTCTTATTTACACTGTGAGACTTTTTGGTTTGTGGCACAAGCATAACCTATAACTCACTGTTGTTAAGTCTGTTGGTTACATGTCCAAAATTGTTTGCACATATCGTGTAAGAGGAAAAAAAAACCACACACATAAAGTATCATTTCAGTTGTCATATCTACACGTCGCTTAGAAGAAAAGTTACACACACACGTCCTCCCAGAATACACACACACAGCCACTTAGGTGGTTTTTTTTTTTTATGTAATACTTTACGCCCTCTTTGGCCTTTAGGCCATGTGGGGGGTCCTTAGGTATGGAAAGCATTGTATATTGAACACGAGCACATGAATCTTACGTTTTAAAGCGTTCCTCAAATCGGCAAACATTCGTAATACAGACACTGCAACAGACACTACGAGTATGCAGTGCAAACTTTCGATGAACATAAGTAGGATAAATAGTGTTAAATGTAGTTGATGAATGAAACATGGTGTTTTACGCCCTCTCAGTCTGGATTCAGACACAAATGGGACTTTGCGAGATACGTAAGATGGTGTGAACGATCCTGGAGGACAATGTCCGGAAGCAGTGCAATACCAGTAAATCCCGAGTTTTTTATCGAAAAATATATGATATGATGTTAGCAAATTAACCACGCCTCGGTTAAACCTTTGATTGGCTATGGTACCGTGCAACGTAATCGTGATACACACAAGTAAACTGACAATGGCAGCGCCCAATAGGGGACATAAAATCTTTTCGAAAGTTACGAAATATCTGCTTTTTGATGTCAACTCTGGTTTACAGATTAAGATTGATGAGTAAAGCCAGGGGAGTTATAAATCTTTAGTATATGTAATGTTATTGGAGTGATAAAAATGTTTCCTAGACCCACAAACTTGGGGTAACGGGGGGGGGCACGGCGATCCGCGCTGTTTTTAAATGTGATGAAGGTATGCCGTGTACACAGTAAGCGGTAAGTATCCGTACGGAAGCCCAGACAGGAGTGAACGAATGAATGTAAAAATATTTCGATGTATAGGGAAATTCTGACACGTGAGCAACATCTTTTTTCCTCGTGATTTCACCACAAAGATTTACATTATCATCGATTGCGCATGGGTTTCTCGCACGGAATCTCCGCTTTCATATGTGTCTTACGGCCTTATGCCCCCCAACCTGGGGGGGGTGAAAAATATCCCGGTAAAGGTAAGATGTGCCCCCCCCCCCCCCCCCTATATTTCTCGGTTAATTGTTATTTTTTGTGTCATCACCTTGCAATGACATCATTTTGACCAGGCAAATTAAGGTCGTTATAATAGGTCACCTTAGGGCGATTATTTAATCATCGCAAGAGGGCAGTCAATGCACTAGGGGCTCTATTACGCGATCTGTCTCTCTACTTGGGCGTAGTGAGGAGAGAGAGTGATGGTCTCTCTCACTCACTGCTCTCTCTCTCTTTCTTTATCCGCCAACGTAGAGGGGGATAGAGAGATATGGGTAGCCCCCCAGAGAGCGTCAGAGCCCTCTGGCGTGAGAAAAACCGCACTAAGTCTCTCATAGGGAGAGCTTACGGTAAATGTGCGTGTGCTGGTGTGTGCATTGCCTTTGTAATTTGAATATATTGTTTATATATTATTATGCCACTATTTTCAATGAATTTCACGATGATGGTTGTAGTGATGTGTGATGTGACAATTTGGTATGTCGTGGTTTAGTTGGATGAGGTGCATAATTATGTGAACCGCACCATTGTAAGTTGATTAACAGGTTTGAAAGGACGATGTTTGTTGTAGTAATTATTTTATGTTGTGCTTTGTTACATTGATTGATGTACGAATCCACAGCAGTTCTTGCCGCAACCCTTCAATGTGACTGGATAGTTGATCGGACTATTGCGATGGGCTGGTTTGTATTTTTAGTCCGTCACCAAAGGTGATCGGACTATTGCGATGGGCTGGTTTGTATTTATTTTTTTATTTTTTTTATTTATTTTTTTTGTTTCTGTCCCAAGGATATCTCCCGAACCGCTTGACCGAATCGCGTCAATTTTGTGTGAAGGTGTGCCTCCTTAATAGGAAGAGATCGGCGCAAACCATTTTGCCGTCGTGACCTTGACCTTGAAAACCGAAAATCTATTTTTAGCCATATCTCGGGCACCGATCAACATAGGATGTTGAAACTTGGTATGAAGGTGCTTTGGCTTATGCCCGTTCTGATGATGGCATACCGATCAAGGTCAAGGTCAAGGTCAAAAAAAAGATCGCTGGAGCCTGAAAATCGGAGGGTCATTTTTTTCTCCTTCTGTCTGTCCCAAGGATATCTTTCGAACGGGTTGACAGAATCACGTCAAATGTTGTGTGCTGGTGTGTCACCATGAGAGGAAGGCATCTGCGCAAACCATTTTGCCGTCGTGACCTTGACCTTGGCGTACGACCTTGAAAACCGAAAATCTTTCAGGGGCCATAACTCCCACACCGTTAGTGTTAGAGTCTTCAAATTTGGCATGAAGGTACTTTGGCTTATGCCCGTTCTGATGGTGACATACCGATCAAGGTCAATGTCACGGTCCGGGCGATCAGTAGGCCTTGAAAGTGGTAGGGGTCTACACATTGGGTTTTAAGCCATATTTTCCACATTGGTACTTGACAAAGCGCTTCAGATTGTGTGTGGTACTGTATACCCTAGAGAAGAAAACATCCCAGCATAAATTATCACCATGCTGACCTTGACCTTGAAGTGTGACCTTGAAAACCGAAATTTCCTTCTTTGCGCTATATGTTTCTTCTTCAAGCTGTATCTCGGGAACTAGAAGACAGAATCCCTTCCAATTTTGTGTCAGGATGTGACACTCTACGGGGTGTCGCAAGTGCGTGGCATTGCTGGTGACGGACATGTCTGCCGCTCGGCGACGCCCTTGTTTATATTTTCTGTTTTTTTCGTTTGGTTGTTTTTGTTTTTGTATGTTGTTGTCCGTCAAAGGTTTGTTTGTCCGTTTATTGTTTGTTCTTTTTTACTTTTTCTTTTTTCCTTGTTTATATATTTTTTGTTTTTGTTTTTCCATGTACCCCCAAGGGGCTTTTTTGGAAATAAAAAAACCTTGAACAGCTTGAAACCTCTTGCCCTTCCCCCTACCTCATCTAGACCCATTCTTAATAGGAATTGTTCGGAAATAATGAAGGGGAGTGATTTCATGGTATGCGGGAGCGATCTTGCCTAATTCAATCGATCGGTCAAACAGGGGAAGTGACTCTACCATCAGGTATATCCCCAGCTCTCGCGCCTCGTGTGTTTGAGTAGACATACATACATCACTTAGAACACCGTGCATCACTCCATAATTGATATCATTTATATTTCTATGTCACTCGACATTTTGCAAGTTCTATTGCTTTAACCCTTTCGCCGCCAATGTCGCATTTTTGCACCACAATGATTTGACACCCATGTCACTAAAAGGCATCCAAGCCAGACCTGTTATCCAAAGACACTACTTTCTTAATTTTGGTAGGTAAGCATAGGCATAATGTTATATACTGGTCTCCAAAAGTTAAGGGCCGGCTTCTGTTTTCAGTAGCTTGATATCTATTTATTGTACACTAAGACAACAATGAAGAAAATGGCAAAACTTAGGCTACTCAATAACTTTCCTTCCTGTTGCACGTGCCTGAACCAGTTTTGCAGACATTGCAGTACAGCAACAGCGTTTTCAGGTACGCTTAAAATGTGGCAAATTCACGAGAATTTCACGAAAGTTTGGTCTCTTTTCGCTGAAGAATCAGGGCTGATGCAGGTTTCTTGCCTATTGCACGTGCAAGGCATGACTGTAGTGAACACTGCTGAGCAAAAGTTAGACACGAATGTGTATTTAAGGGCGGCAACCAGAGCTCTCAATAAGCATGCCTCCAAGACAGAAGAGAGAAGATCGTTCTTCCGGCCCTTAAATTTTGGAGACCAGTATATATGTCACAGAGGAATTCACAATATTGCAGAACTATCTTTGTCTCTACCCAGTAAAGCTTAATGGTATTTTTTTTTATAATGAAAAATGTCTGGCGGCGAAAAGGTTAAGAACATTTATATAGCGCTATCAGTTTGTGTGGCTACTGACCACCCCTCATCAGTTTTCCTATAAAAAATAAAAAAAAACGTTTGCAAGTCGCTGACTCGCATCCTGCGGTTTCACTTTCAAGCTTCGACGCCATGGTTGCTATGGTGGGGTTTTTTGACCGAGTAAGGCGAGGTAATCAACACAAATGTTCACGAAGTGCTCTTCCCTACCCCCCACCCCCCCCCGAAAATCGTCTATTAAAGAGTAAAGAAACATCTCAACAAACATGCAGCAAAGAAGAAAGAAAAAAACCCATTCATGGACATTCACCGAGTTGGCTGAGGGAATGTCAATACTTTCTGGAGCTTCTTCGAGTCTTCTTCTTCGATCGCTCAGACAGTTTCCTGTCAATTACGAGCGCAAGATGCGTCATGCTGCCGTTATGCGCCTAACTAGGAAAATAGGCCCAGCATGTCCGACTTCGGTTGAACGAATTTTTTTGGTTGAAAGTGTTTCTTGGAAAAACAAAACAAACCGGACCGGAAAGGCAGAAAGATAGTAAAATGACAGCAAGCAAAGGTGTGGAAAAGGCAGAGTCAAAGAGAGTGACAGATTAGAGGAAGTTACAAGCACAGAACTTCCAGAAGGTGGGGGAACTATTTGTACGAAAGACCCCACCCCCCATGTTTTCCTACGGGGGTGTGTCAATGCTATTAAAAAGTGAATGTGGAGTCAAAAAATAAAATAATAATAATATAATAATAATAATAATAATAATTAACGATACAATATAGCGCCCATCCTACTATGTGGGCTACATACACAGAATAATAATAAAAACATGATAATAACATAATAGACAAAACAGTAATAATAATATTAACAGTGCAGGAATAACCATCGTATAAAGTATATATATATATAAACCGCCCGTCCTACTATTAAACAAAAAAGCAATAGGCTACGTAGGGCGCAATTTTGTTTCTTTTCTAATACATGCCGAATTGCGTAATGGAATATTTCCCTAGCAATTTTTGTGAAACAAAAAAAAATCCAATAACATGAGCAGACAACAAAACAGTACCGGTCAGACTTTTCTTAGAAAAAAAGAACCGTTTATATAGCGTAAATAACATTTGAGCACGTGCAGCACAATATAATATATAACTCATCGGTATGAAAGTTATATATATATATATTTCCCTTGCAATTTT
>CM065690.1:9981600-9984100 GCA_017654935.2 Phymorhynchus buccinoides
GCACAGTCAGGCTACCTCCTTACAGAGCCACCAGTCAGCCTCCACCAGCCTCTGCAACCGGTGTGGCGTTCTCAAAATGGATTTGTTCTCAAAATGTCTGCGCATGTGCGAAATCGATCACATCATTTGTATCTGTTGTGTATTCGACACTAAATTGACCCTAAATATATCCTTAAACCCTATTCCTAACCCTAACCCCTAATCCTAATCCTACCCCTAACCAGAAACCGTCAAAATACACCCAGAGAAGAAAAAACATTTGAGAACAAATCCATTTTGAGAACGCCACACCGGCCTCACCCTGACTCGCTGTCCTTCACGTGCCGCCTGGAGTCGATCGATAGGGCCGATTACCTCCCCCTGCTTCTACACTCTGACAAACTCACCCCCCTCCTCCCTCCACCCCTCCACCCCCCCCCCACCCACCCCCCACTCTTCTACCCACCCACTCCTCAAATCTCCCTTCTCTTCCATTCCCTGCCCCCCCCCCCCCCCTTGCACTCCCTTTCCTCTTCAGCTACACCCGCCCTTTTCCTATTGGCCACTGCAACGACCACCTTTTGCAAGAGTGAATGCCCTTGGTGGGTGGGGGGTAAGATGCTTGAGTACGGCTGACCAAACAAGGGCATAACTCTCGCCCAATAACCGCTATTTGAGGCCAACTGAATGGCTGCCCTTTTGCAAAAGAGTTCATGCCCTTTGGGATACTGACCAACAAGGGTCTAACTCTTGCTGTCAAGGGGCGTTAATAACCCTAGTTGCAGTGGCCAATACCACCACCCGACCCCCCTCGATCACTCCCCAACCCTCTTGTCGTCTTCGGTTCCCCAAAACTCGTGTCCTTCTTATCCCATTTCCATCATTTCCCCCTACTCTTTTTTTTTTTTTGTTTTGATGGGGGGGGGAGAGGGGGGGAGGGGGGGGGGGGGGGGGGGTTGGAAGAAGGGAGCTGGGTCGGAGAGGAGACAACATTTGTTTTTTTCCTTTTTCTCCCCATTCGAACAGAATTTGAAATTGTAGGGGAAGACGGGGTAAAAAGCGCATGGGCGGGTAAGAAGCCCACCCCAATTATCTCATGAAATGAAGCAAATTTCAGTCTCATTTTGCCCATGAGACGAGCGTTAATGTGTCTAGCATTCGTCTCATGGGCAAATTTGACTGAAATTTTCTTTATTTCATGAGATAATTGGGGTGGGCTTCTTACCCGCCCATGCGCTTTTTACCCCGTCTTCCCCTACGTCCTCTTCTTGCCTTGGCATGAGACTGTGTCAGACCAATTGACATAAGCTAGAACGCCAAGGCTACATCAAAATGTTGTTATGCTCTGAATGGTTGTGCGGGGGGTGTCGGGGGGGGGGGGGGGGTGTTCTTAAGCCATGACAAGCTCCCAGCATAACATCATCAGTCTAAAATCCCCCGAAGACAGAGTGTGGCTGCCCACATGGCGGGGTAATCAAAAACGGTCACACACGTAATGTTCTCATCCCTAGCTGGTGCATTTGTACTGAATTTTCAAGTGCTTTGGCTGTTGGGATGATCCCTTGAGTCGTTAAGCCAGGGAACAACAACAACAACAAGTGCAACGCTGAGCGGCTGCAAAGTCCCCTCGCAGCATTGCCGAGCTACTCCGAAATCGGAATGTGTCGGCTGTACACATACATAAAAACGCATCAAAACAGCACGTAACTACATAAAAACGCATCAAAACAGCACGTAACTACATAAAAACGCATCAAAACAGCACGTAACTGAACAGTTTTTTTATATATAGCCTTGGGGTTCGGACCCGTGATTTGAGCGCGCGCGATCATGCGCACACGCGCGCACAGAAAAATTCATGACAACTGTGTTATAGACCATTCATCAAGAAATGTTGTGAAAAAAACTGCATTGAAATACATGCAAAACTTTGCGAGATATTAGCGATTATGTGTTTTGGGGTTTGAACCCCGTAACTGGCGCGACCTTGACCTTAATGTAAAACTAAATACATCAGTGGATAGCTTGCATCTTGGCAAACTAGTATACCAAATTTGATGATGATAGACTGAATAGTTTTTGAGAAAAACGGATGAATAGCCGGACGGACGGAGGCACGCCGGACGGACGGACGGACCAGACAAAAACAATAGCTCCCCGAACCTTCGGCTCGGGGACTAACGGGGACTAACAACGTCCTCTTGGCCCGCCAACAGCCAATCGTTTTTTTGTTGTTGTCTTATTTACACACTGTTCCCCGTGCTTACTGTCTAATTCGTACTAGTGACTACATGGCCTGCAGCTGTCCGAGGGCTAACCCCGTGTTAGTGTTCATTAGCGATTGTCTGCGATGCCTTCTTCGTAATATGACTGTACGACACGTAACAGGTAAATCGCCTTCTGTTGCCATTTCTGGAGAGATAATGAGTGAGTGACGAAACAGAAGGGATTGGGTTCGATATGGGTACGATGTTGTTTGCTAATCGACGTGCTAATAACTACGGCTTAATTTGTGTCTCTG
>CM065690.1:9986600-10004100 GCA_017654935.2 Phymorhynchus buccinoides
AGTACCTCATAAGGATAATAATAAATAATAATAATAATAAATAAAGCTTCTATAGCGCTCTTCGATGATAAAAAATCATCCTCAGAGCGCTTTACAATATTACGAGAGGGGGAAAAAACCAACAAAAAAACAACAACAACCCAACAACAACAACAACCAACTCACAACCAACTCTCTATCTCAGGGGCAGATAATCCGAAAACTATAATACTTTCAACATGGATACTGCTGGTCCTCAAGTCTCTCTCTCTGTAACTGTATACTATAATTATAAAAATAAGTTGCAATTGATAAACGAATTTATATTATAAAAAAAAGAATTACCCAAAATAACATCAGCTGCTTCCAAAATGAAATTTCGTGTGCCTTACAAAGGGTTGTCCGCTTTGTTGCATTTTGGTTGTGATCATTTATATTTCCCTTCCCCTGTCCTAACTTCACGCACAATTATTAACCCTCAATCTTCTACCGTTCGCTAGGAAACCCGATGGTACGAATTGCATGACAGGTACCATATCAATAAGTCTCCCCTACATAGACACTTCTAAACATAGAAACGGACCGAATCGGACCCAAAACGGACCGAACCGATATACCTAGGTTAAAATCTTAGAATAGCAAGCTTTATTCTGAGCATTGATTTCCCTCCAAATTTCGCCTTGGATTAGAATCAGTTTGAAGTTATTTTCATTTAACTGAACATTTGTAAAGCTACAAATAAAACTTAAGGTAATCAACACTGAAAATTTGAACAGAAAAAACATAAAAGTTAAAATTATCGCAAAGAAAAAAAAAAACGAAGGAAAAATTCATTAAATTGAGAGACAAACCACGTAAAGGTGGTAGTATGGCAAATGTCTCTGAAACAATGACTGGAATCATACAATGAAAACACCCCGAACGCCCTCCCTCTGAGACCCCCAAGCTCCGGGAGCCTCCAAAACCTGGTCGTTGTCTAGTTCCTGTAACGCCCGATAGCGCCCGCTGAACAGCAGACCTAGTAGTTTCACTTTCATTTTCTCCCTACCCACAATGCAATATACTAAGTTAGTGCTTCCTTTTTCTGACTCTCAGTGGTCCGTTTTTGGTTCTTACAGCAAGGGAAAGCACCCACTAGTCTTTTTGAACGGATTTTTCGAGGTGACCCCCAATTATTTTTCTTCTTTCCACGTGACGTGCGCAGTATTGACTCGGCGCGATGCTCGGAGTGCCATGATGGATCCCCCCCCCCCCCCCCCCCCCCCCCCCAATTCATGGTTTGTTGTGTGACAGTGTGTTAGCTTTCGAATGAAAATATTAGGGGAAGACGGGGTAAAAAGCGCAGGGGCGGGTAAGAAGCCCACCCCAATTATCTCATGAAATGAAGCAAATTTCAGTCTCATTTTGCCCATGAGACGAGCATTAATGTCTAGCATTCGTCTCATGGGCAAATTTGACTGAAATTTTCTTTATTTCATGAAATAATTGGGGTGGGCTTCTTACCCGCCCATGCGCTTTTTACCCCGTCTTCCCCTATCATTGCTATTCAATATGCATCTTTCAGAAATGAAATGTGAGTTAGACTTTATTCTGGGTGATTTTTCTAATGAAACGATTTGGGTGACGTTCGGAGTTAATTCCCTTCTCTCTGGGGACTGGGATCGATTCTCGGTTGGAATGGTTGGGAGTCATTGGGTTAAAACCGTAAATATTTCGAATTTTATACACCCAGCCACGGACTGAACTATAAAACTTCCTAGCGTGCTACAAGTTAGAAAATTAATCATTAAAACAATTCACCTTAAAACAAAAACTGAGTTGTGCACGCAGATAACGTAGAAAATGACTCAACGTAAAAAGGAGGTAGGAGTGGAGATAACGAGAAGGAGAAGAAGAGAGGCGAGAAGGTAGAAGAGGGGAAGGGAGAGAGAGAGGGGGAGAGAGGGAGACAGACAGACATGCATGTAGACGGGCAGACACAGGAAGAGAGGAGGAAAAGTGCACACACTAACACATTGTATACCCGTTCCCACATACAGTCACACACACACACATACAGACACACACACACACACACACACACACACACACAGACACACACACACACACACACACACACACACACACACACACACACTCACTCTCTCTCTCTCTCTCTCTCTCTCTCTCTCTCTCTCTCTCTCTCTCTCTCTCTCTCTCAGATTGGAAGACTAGGCGTTGCCTAAAATCTTTATCCTTGCAAAATAAAGTTCAAGTTTTCAAGTTTCAGTTTGTTCAAGTTTTCTCTCTCTCCCTCATACCCCACCCCCACCCCACCACCCCCACCACCACCCACTCCCCCAGGTATTCACTCCATCGTGCACTCCCTACAATGACTGGAAGTGGCGGATTCCGTGTAGGCCTATACGATAATGTTTTGAGCGGTTTTTGTGTGTGTGTTAAATTAACTGTTCCAGTTTCTGTCCCTCTCTGTCTCTAACTCTGGTTTGTCCGTCTTTCGCTTGACAGTTGACAATGTTTGAATGGTTAGTTAGTTAGGCCACAGACCCACCATATTGCAAAAATGAACACGGATCAGTGACAATCTATTAGATATACGATCATTTGGCAATCTTTGGATAATTTCTAATTACAAAAGTTTTGTGAAGATTAGTAGCAAGTTTCATTCGCTTGCACGTGTCTGTAAAAGACCGACAAACAGACCTGGGCCTGTATTCACGTTGAGATAGCATGAGACTTAGCATGATGCTAACTTAGAAGCTCTCCCAATGTCCTATAGGATTTAATAGGACTTTTGGAAGAGCTTCTAAGTTAGCATCATGCTAAGTCTCATGCTATCTCAACGTGAATACAGGCCCTGGCCTAAAGACAGATTTAAAAAGTACAGATAATTACAGATACTGATCTAAATTTAAATACATCTGTATTGTTAAACATTCGGGACTCTCCTGGTGTTGCACTGCCTCCGGGCATTGCCTCCAGGATCGTTTTCCCATCATCTTTATTATCTACTAATGTCCCATATGTGTGTCTGTTCCAGACCGGAGGACGTTAAACAGAATTTTACAGACAGTGATGAATTCAGTTTCAGATTACCACACGGGACAATCATATTATCGAGGCCGCAGTAGGATATTCCCCCGGTGTAACCTAATCTGTCTCACCTTAGAAGAAGCATCATTCGATGCCTTGGAGTCAAGGCGGACTATCTCCAGATACTCCATTGACTTATTATGGAACATATATTGCCATAAAACCCACCTAATTCTTTGTAGTAACTCATTCGCATCGTAACGATTTTGAATTATTAAAAAAGAACACCTCACAAATCACTCCAGCCATACACGCAAACAAAACATACATAAACAAAAGTTGAAATGAAAGAAGATTACAGGTTTTTACTTCAAAGGTAAAGCCCCCCCTCCCCCCCCCCCCCCCCCCCCCCCCCCCCCCCCCCCCATTTCTCGCTTAATTGCAATTTTCCGTTTTTGCCTTTCTTACCAAACATGAACCTTTTTAGCTAATAACCTTTTTGGAATACTAACCCTATCCCTAACCTTACCCCCCCCCCCCCCCCTATAAGACGGGAAAACGCAATGAACCACGACTGTGACAAATGGCGCCGTGTATTGCAATACATAGGGGGGGGGGGGGGGGGGGGGCTATTAGATAATGGCCTAGGGTTAGGGATAGGGTTAGTATTCCAAAAAGGTTATTAGCTAAAAAGGTTAATAAAATACAGCTTTATGTTTGGTAAGAAAGGCAAAAACGGGAAAATGGAATTAACCGAGAAATGCAGGGGGGGGCACACAAACCACTACAAAAACAAATTCAGAGGCAAAAGAATCGAGTTTAGAAGTGACCAAGGTATGGTATATACACAGTCTTACTTCCCTTGAAGCAAATGCATCAAATTGACAGCTATCTATTAATTCCGCACATATATGGCGGATGACTTGAATGAGTAAAGAAAGAAAGATCGAGGATATATAAATAGCAGAATCTTTATAGTATTGTCAGTATTTTAATCATCATATAGTAAAAAAGCCAACTGTCCGTGTGTGTGTCTGTGTGTGTGTGTGTGTGTGTGTGTGTCTGTCTGAAACACGAAACGGGCCTTATAACTCCGCCGTTTTTCGACCGAATCGCTTCAAATTTGCTGTGAGCCCTCACGGGGCGATGGCAACGGCAACCGAGGCGGCCGTGTCATTTGCGCGGTTTCGCAAATGCGCGAAACGCGCATCCGCCGGCCTTTCGGCGCCCGTATCTCCGGTATTTCTTGACCGATTGCCTTCAAATTTGGCACATATATGACCGTCGACGGTGACTATCAATGTGCCAAACCGGAAGCGAGTCGATTACTTAGGCGCATAACAGCAGCATGATGCAAAACGGGCCTTATAACTCCGCCGTTTTGCAACCGAATCACGTCAAATTTGCTTTCAGGCTTGCTGTCACCGGGACAAAGCCTGCCAGCAAATTTGAAGAAAATCGGGAGAGCGCGTCACTCTCAGAGCAGCGCCAACGGGAAACGGGGCCTTATAACTCTGCCGTTTCTTAACGAAATCGCTTCAAATTTGCTGTACTCAGCGCTACCAGTACTTGGCATTACCGTTACTAGGCGTTACCGTTACTAGGCGTTACTGGTACTCGACGTTGCGCTAGTACAAGTTATTAGTTTCCGCAATAAGTTCAATACTAAGTCAATACTGGAGATAGTCCGTACTGACTCTAAGGCATCGAATTATCCACTTGGGTGATATCAGCTAGCGTGGCATCACTGTCTGAACGACACCCCCCGACACTACACTGTGCCCCACTACAGTGAGTCGTTGCCATACGACACACGAGCTAACGTGCATTATCCATCGGCAGGGACCCTTAACACTTCCTGTACCACGGGCAAATACATTCGCCCCAAGACATCACTCTATTTGATTTGATTGATTGAATGTAAAGTCTGTTCACAACAATGGTGATATTTAGACTTACAAAAAACCCCAACAAAAACATACATAGCAAAAACAAATTTGGCATAGAGCAATGACTCCCAACCATTCGAACCGGGAATCGATCCCAGTTCCCGAGAGATGGGAATTAACTCCGAACGTCACACCAAATCTTTTCATTAAAAAAAATCACCCAGAATAAAGTCTAACTCACATTTCATTTCTGAAAGATGCGTATTGAATAGCAATGATGATATTATTATTCCAAAGCTAACACACTGTCACACAACAAACCATGAATTGGAATAAAACAAATCCGTAATGGCGATCCGAGCATCGCGCCGAGTCAATACTGCGTCACGTCACGTGGAAAGAAGAAAACAATTTGGGGTCACTTCGAAAAATCCGTTCAAAAAGACTAGTGGGTGCTTTCCCTTGCTGTAAGAACCAAAAACGGTCCAGCGAGAGTCAGGAACAGGAAGAACTAACTTAGTATATTGCATTGTGGGTAGGGAGAAAGTGAAAGTGAACGTACTAGACCTGGCGTTCAGCGGGCGCAATCGGCGCATACGGGCTACATGAGTTGACAAAAGTTGGTCGAATTTGGCGTCTGTGTCCTAGAGAGGGTCACGGGAAGGTTCCTTTCGATAGTCATGACCGTGCTGACCTTGACCTTGTAATTTGACCTTAAAAAAACGAAATTTATTTGGATGGTTATATCTGTCATGTCGTTGGATGTACGATGCTCAAACTTCGTACGTAGGTGCACTGCCTTATGGTACGTCTGAATATAGGGTATTGATCAAGGTCAAGGCCAAGACGTAGACTTTAGAAGTATTGGATTGGTGTTTTAGCCATATCTTCTCACATTTTTTCTCCAGATACAGGCTTCAGCATTTGGCAGGTTGTTATTATTTGTAATATTGTGATATGCTTTCTTTGAAATGATTTTGGACATCACTCTTGGGTTGATTCTTGGAATTTATTTATGTGTGTATGTTTTTATATTTCTGTGCCCAAATGGGGTATGGAAATAAATTTCTTGCCTTGCCTTGCCTTGCCTTGTTAGACTGGGGTCAATGTCAAGGTCATTTCATACGGTGCGAAGTAACGTACACATTCATGACCTTGAGCTTGACTTTTGAACTAGTCTCTTTTCTTTCTTAGCAGTGGCTATAGTCTGAACACCATTGGCCGTGCACCCATATAATAACCACATAGTCACACACTTTCTCTTTCAATTCTGATCGCTTCTCGGCCTTTTGGCTAAGACAGTGATTCGGGAACATAAATTTGTGTTTATACCCTGGTTGGTTTGTTCAGCCCGTCGTACATGGCGAAAGCCGATACGCGACGTTAAACTGAACTTCCATCCACACTTTCTCTGTCTTTCTGTCTCAAGCTCTGTCCCGCTCCCCGTTCTTTCTTCTATTTCGTTCTGTCTCTCTTCTATTTCGTTCTGTCTCTCTTCCATTTCGTTCTGTCTCTCTTCTATTTCGTTCTGTCTTTCTTCTATTTCGTTCTGTCTTTCTTCTATTTCGTTCTGTCTTTCTTCTATTTCGTTCTGTCTCTCTTCTATTTCGTTCTGTCTTTCTTCTTTTCGTTCTGTCTTTCTTCCATTTCGTTCTGTCTTTCTTCTATTTCGTTCTGTCTCTCTTCCATTTCGTTCTGTCTCTCTTCTATTTCGTTCTGTCTTTCTTCTATTTCGTTCTGTCTTTCTTCCATTTCGTTCTGTCTTTCTTCTATTTCGTTCTGTCTTTCTTCTATTTCGTTCTGTCTCTCTTCTATTTCGTTCTGTCTTTCTTCTATTTCGTTCTGTCTTTCTTCCATTTCGTTCTGTCTTTCTTCCATTTCGTTCTGTCTTTCTTCTATTTCGTTCTGTCTTTCTTCCATTTCGTTCTGTCTTTCTTCTATTTCGTTCTCTTCTTCCATTTCGTTCTGTCTTTCTTCTATTTCGTTCTGTCTTTCTTCTATTTCGTTCTGTTCTGTCTTTCTTCCATTTCGTTCTGTCTTTCTTCGTTCTTTCGTTCTGTCTTTCTTCCATTTCGTTCTGTCTTTCTTCCATTTCTTCTGTCTTTCTTCTATTTCGTTCTGTCTTTCTTCTATTTCGTTCTGTCTCTCTTCTATTTCGTTCTGTCTTTCTTCTATTTCGTTCTGTCTCTCTTCTATTTCGTTCTGTCTCTCTTCTATTTCGTTCTGTCTCTCTTCGTTCTGTCTTTCTTCTATTTCGTTCTGTCTTTCTTCCATTTCGTTCTGTCTTTCTTCTATTTCGTTCTGTCTCTCTTCTATTTCGTTCTGTCTTTCTTCTATTTCGTTCTGTCTCTCCTCTATTTCGTTCTATTTCGTTCTTCTATTTCGTTCTGTCTTCTCTTCTGTCATTTCGTTCTGTCTTTCTTCCATTTCGTTCTGTCTCTTCCATTTCGTTCTGTCTTTCTTCTATTTCGTTCTGTCTCTCTTCTATTTCGTTCTGTCTCTCTTCTATTTCGTTCTGTCTCTCTTCTATTTCGTTCTGTCTTTCTTCTATTTCGTTCTGTCTCTCTTCCATTTCGTTCTGTCTTTCTTCTATTTCGTTCTGTCTTTCTTCCATTTCGTTCTGTCTTTCTTCTATTTCGTTCTGTCTTTCTTCCATTTCGTTCTGTCTTTCTTCTATTTCGTTCTGTCTTTCTTCTATTTCGTTCTGTCTTTCTTCTATTTCGTTCTGTCTTTCTTCTATTTCGTTCTGTCTCTCTTCCATTTCGTTCTGTCTTTCTTCTATTTCGTTCTGTCTCTCTTCCATTTCGTTCTGTCTCTCTTCTATTTCGTTCTGTCTTTCTTCCATTTCGTTCTGTCTTTCTTCTATTTCGTTCTGTCTTTCTTCCATTTCGTTCTGTCTTTCTTCCATTTCGTTCTGTCTTTCTTCCATTTCGTTCTGTCTTTCTTCTATTTCGTTCTGTCTTTCTTCTATTTCGTTCTGTCTCTCTTCCATTTCGTTCTGTCTTTCTTCTATTTCGTTCTGTCTCTCTTCCATTTCGTTCTGTCTTTCTTCTATTTCGTTCTGTCTTTCTTCCATTTCGTTCTGTCTTTCTTCTATTTCGTTCTGTCTTTCTTCAGGGTTTTTTTCTCTTCTCATTCTCTTGCCTTCTCTTTGTTTCTCTCTGTTCTCTTCATGTTTTTCTGCCTGCCGATCTTTTGAGTGACATTCTGCTTAACGTCCTCTGGTCTGGAACAGACACATGATTATGGGATATTAGTAGATAATAAAGATGGTGGTCTTTTAGTCAAGGGCCATCTTTAAATATCATTATTTATTCATATAACATTCTAATGTTTGTCATGTTTTCTTTTCAATCGTAGTAGACAGTAAGGAAATCGTGTTCAATATCACCCATTAACATTTATATTATCTTAAAAATATATAAAGTAATTAGCCTGACTTACATTTACAATTTTGTTATATATTTTTTTTTTTGGGGGGTGGGGGGGGGGGGGGGGGGTTGAGAACACAGAACATTTCATAAAGTTAACATTAACTGGTTTTGTTTCTGAGGTTCACAAATACAGACAATAGACACAGAAAAGCTTGATCAATTCGGCATTTCAAATGCACCAACTTTTCAGTCCTTCAGAGTAGGGGTACGGAGCTCAACTATTCACTGAGATTTATCTTTGAATAAAGCGAAAGCTCGTATAATATGTGTGGAGTGGGAAACCTGGCTGTGCGTCTGTTATCTTTTTCCGTATTTTCTTTTTGGCAATCTCCAAGAGCAGTCGCCATTCCAAGGCTTAATGAAAGTGAACAACATGCGCATTGTGTCTGTAACGAAGGTTGTACTGTGTCGGTGCTTTTGTTCAGTGTTCATTATTCATCAACAGGGAACGCGGGTTCCCAAAGGCTTTTCTCTTTAGCACCGTGGTGCCTGTATGGGAGAGATGGAATCAGAAGACAAACGACCCTGCCATGCAAATTTTGACAGTGGGATGTTTCGGGAGATGTACCACGATAAATTATATGCATGTCAGCATGCGCGCGACCACGTACACAAACAGACAGACACACACGCGCGCGCGCGGGCATTCATGCACGCACAGACGCACGTACGCATTGTCTGCATAAAACGTTAGCCCATCAGTTTTTGTAGGAAGTAATTTGAGAATGAGGAAGGTGTGTGTGTGTGTGTGTGTGTGTGTGTGTGTGTGTGTGTGTGTGTGTGTGTGTGTGTGTGTGTGTGTGTGTGTGTGTGTGTGTGTGTGTGTGTGTGTGTGTGTGTGTGTGTGTGTGTTGTGTGTGTGTGTGTGTGTTGTGTGTGTGTGTGTCTGTGTGTGAGTATGTGTGTGTGTATGTGTGTGTGTGTGTGTGTGTGTGTGTGTGTGTGTGTGTGTGTGTGTGTGTGTGTGTGTGTGTGTGTGTGAGTGAGTGAGTGAGTGTGTGTGTATGTGTGTGTGTGTGTGTGTGTGTGTGTGTGTGTGTGTGTGTGTGTGTGTGTGTGAGTGTGTGTGTGTGTGTGTGTGTGTGTGTGTGTGTGTGTGTGTGTGTGTGTGTGTGTGTGTGTGTGTGCGTGTGTGTGTGCGTGTGCGTGCGTGTGCGTGCGTGTGCGTGCGCGCGTGTGTGTGTGCGTATGTGTGTGTGTGTGCGTGTGTGTGTGTTTGTGTGCTTCATTTTATTTTTGATGCCAATATGTTACATCATGTAACAGTTTCTGTCTGTCTGTGCCTGTCTGATGTCTGACAGTCTGTCTTTCAGTCTAATAATTGTATCTGTCTGCCTCTGTCTCTGTCTGCCTGTGTTCTTTGACCCCCCCCCCTCTCTCTCTCTCTCTTCTCTCTCTCTCTCTCTCCTCTCTCTCTCTCTCTCTCTCTCTCTCTCTCTCTCTGTAAACAATTTCCCCTTCCACTGCTCACCCCTCCTTACTGATTGTGTATAATATTTACTATTAATTGTCGTTGTCGAAATATAGTCAATGCAATTCAACATAATGGTAAACCACAGTTTTCTATTGTAGTATCACATGTCTCTTTCAATGCACAATTTGAACAAATGAATGTTGACATTTCTTTGATGTTTACTCGCAATGCCGTATTTCCTCCTTATTCTTTTCTATTATCCTATATAACTTTTGTTTATGTTATGATTTATATACTCCCTCCCCCCCCCCTACCCATATGTGATACGGGCATAAGGCCTAATCATTAAAATGTTTGAGTTGAAAAATTGTTTGAGTCTCTCTCTCTCTCTCTCTCTCTCTCTCTCTCTCTCTCTCTCTCTCTCTCTCTCTCTCTCTCTCTCTCTCTCTCTCTCTCTCTCTCTCTCTCTCTCTCTCTCTCTCTCTCCCTCCCTCCCTCCCTCCCTCCCTCCCTCTCCCTCCCTCCCTCTCTCTCTCTCTCTCTCTCGTCTCTCTCTCTCTCTCTCTCTCTCTCTCTCTCTCTCTCTCTCTCTCTCTCTCTCTCTCTCTCTCTCTCTCTCTCTCTCACGTTCTTCCTTTCTTCTTAAGTGTTATAGATGGCATGAGTTATATGTACTGGTTTGTGAAATCTCTAGGGAAGTCATTCCCACCATTTTGTCCATTTGTCACCCAAGTCCCTTGCTAAATATATTTAAAAGGCTTCGAATCGACTTTTCTTTTAATGTATTTTGTTCTTCGGTTGCATTTTGTAACGTGTTTTCTCATCACGCCTATATTTCTACTTGTATTTTGGACTTTTCTGATCAGTTTGAAATTTGCAAAAGAAAAGGTTGATAAAAACGATACAATAAAATTTAAAAAAAGCTTCGACAGGGATATGTCAGATTCTTTTTTTCTGTTTTTTTCTTCTTCTTGTCTTTGATTAGGCCTTTTTTATTTTTTAAAAGAAGTCTTTTTTCTAGTTCGTTTCTTTCTGGTTATTGGTTTTTAAACCGTTCACCGCCAAAGTCGTATTTTAGGACCACAGTGATTTTACACCTATGTCACTAAAGGGCATCAAAATGTTGTCTTAGTTTTGGGAAGTAAGAATAAACCTTATTTTATATATATGTCACAGAAGAATCCCCAATACTGCAGATGGATTTTGTTCTCTACCCAGGTAAACTTAATGGAACTTTTTGGCTGGAGTATGGCTGGCGGTGAAAGGGTTAAACTCTGTCTCTCTGCCCACTGATGAAAGCTCTACGAGCGGAAAGCTTGTCTCTTCATGTTCTGCTATGATCACCCCAACCCAAACCCTGGTGAGTGTTGTTCATACTGAGGTGAAACTCTATTTAACGTCCTCCGGTCTGGAACAGACACATACTTACCTCATCTTCACAGTCAACAATGTCCTATATTGTTCCTTCGGGTCAAGAAGACGTAAAAGATTAAATTTCGATTCGAACAGACACATATCCTTAGTCCCCGAGCCGAAGGTTCGGGGAGCTATTGTTTTTGTCTGGTCCGTCCGTCCGTCCGTCCGGTGTCCGTCCGTCCGGCGTGCCTCCGTCCGTCAGGCTATTCGTCCGTTTTTCTCAAAAACTATTCAGTCTATCATCATCAAATTTGGTATACTAGTTTGCCAAGAGGCAAGCTATCCACTGATGTATTTAGTTTTACATTAAGGTCAAGGTCGCGCCAGTTACGGGGTTCAAACCCCGAAAACACATAATCGCTAATATCTCGCGAAGTTTTGCATGTATTTCAAAGCAGTTTTTTTCACAACATTTCTTGATGAATGGTCTATAACACAGTTGTCATGAATTGTTCTGTGCGCGCGTGTGCGCATGATCGCGCGCGCTCAAATCACGGGTCCGAACCTCAACGCTATATATAAAAAAAAACTATTCAGTTACGTGCTGTTTTGATGCGTTTTTATGTAGTTACGTGCTGTTTTGAAAGCGTTTTTATGTATGTGTACAGCCGACACATTCCGATTTCGGAGTAGCTCGGCGATGCTGCGAGGGGACTTTGCAGCCGCTCGGCGTTGCACTTGTTTGTTTTATTATGGGACATTTAGTAGATGATAAAGATGGTGTGAATGATCCTGGAGGCACTGCCCGGAGGTACTGCAACACCAGGAAAGTTCCGAATTTTATAATAAAGTAATACAGATATGTTATTTATATTTTGTCCATATTACCATTTTCTTCCCGTTATTATATTATATACTTTTTTTTCTGTTAAGAATATCAGAATTAAACCCATATGCAGTTTGCAGAGGCAATGTTAACGTTTTTAATTCAGAGGATTGCAAAGTTCGTGTTTGTTGCGCTTATGCCAAGGACAATGTGTGACGCGTGCTACACCAATGTGTGTGTGCCTGTCTGTCGTTCCCGACTATGACTGCCAGGTAACAGATGGGGGCAGCTGCTATTCCAGGGGGAAGGGCCAACAATGGTTTATAGCGGAGATGCCTTGCCCAGGGTAGCCTAACACCCCCCACCCCCCCCCACTTTCACAGCTACATGGACTTGAGGAAAGATGGCGTTGGGGAGGCCAACCAATCCCTTTGGCTGCGGCACTATAGCCAGCGCAAATGTTCCCGCTTAGTTGGAGAGTCACGTAGTAATCTTCCACAAAAGACTAATCCGTGCCATGAATGTCCGGTACGGTAGAGAATCATTTACTGGACAGCTCTCATGTTACTGTTAGCCCCCTACTATAAATGTCAGCCAGCGATAAACGCTGTTAATAAAGGGCCATGTAAGGCTGAATTAAGAAAATAGCTAATTGTTTGACGGATCATCATGTTTAGGTTATATCGAAAAGGGTAGAGAATTCTTCATTAGTTTGCACTCGCCTTCCGCCACTTCGATGAAACCCTACCTGCTTATCTTTCCAAACCACTTGTCACCTATCTAACCTTCTCGCACTCTCCGCTCTAGCACTGACAGGCTTCCCAAGGTTCCCCCGGCATGACACTGACATCTTTTGGCCATCGTTCCTTTAACTATCAAGCCCCTCTCGTTTGGAACTCACTGCCAACCCCATCTCCGTTCTTCACAAACTCTCTCTGCATTATCTTCTTCTTCTTCTTCTTCTTGTGTTCCCAGGCCATATGGCCATAATGAGTAAGGTGCGTATGCGTCGGGTTTTCAGTTTTCACTGGTCTCCCCGCTGAGTACAGCCGACACATTCCGATTTCGGAGGAGGTCTCTGCATTCAAATCTGGCCTCAAAACACATCTCTTTCAAAAGCTTTTTATCTCTTCATAGTTCACAATACGCACCCCCATTCCAACTGCTGCTTTTTGACATCAGGTCGTGCTTTGCATGTCTAATTCCTCTTTTTTAAAAAATCATGTCATTGTTCCCCCTTGGTTTAAACAAGAATTTATTAACGAATAGAAAATCATAACAAAGCAGCAATACATTTATAAACTTCGAGTACAACAAGCTAAGAGCTTATACAGGATACTCCATTTCTTGAGCTGCACAGTAAGGGCTGCATACGCAAAGCTAATCATTCATTGAAAAATAATAACATAAAAGTAACAACAGTAGTAAACACTTATATACAAAAAGGAAAAAAAGAAAAAAGAGAAAAAATGGAAAGAAAATACACAACAAAATTAATTAAATCTAATCTACATGAATTTTAGGGGCAATATAAAACATAATATCAGCTTGCATTGAATCAGAGTCCTTCCGGAAAATACTTGTGGCGGTACCATAGCTGATTAGGTTTAACAGAGGCGTGGTCACCGCTACAGCTGTCTGTATTAATTTTAAAAAATCGGGACTTTACTGGTTTCGTACTGCCTCCGGGCATTGCCTCCAGTATTGTTCCCACCATATTTGTATTTACAAATGTCCCATATGTGTCTGATTCAGACCAAGAGGACGTAAAACTCAATTTTCGTCGTCATTGAATCAGAGTCATCACAAAACTATGCTTACCAGGGCTAAAAATGGGATTGCAAAGTCATGTTAAGAGCGGAATAAATATTTGTTTATGTAAGTTTTCTCCCCTTATAGTTCCTCCTTCTTGCTTGGTATGCTCTTAAAAAAACACTAAACTTAGTTCATGCATATTTATTGGCGAGCCGCAAGAGCGGCGAGCCACTTAGTTTTGGGTAGTTCTTTGCACGTGGGCGATGGTCCATGGAGGGTCACGTGACTTTTGCTCGTGGCATCAGAGTTGTCTTCTCTTTGCATTAGAGTTGTCTTCTCTTTGCATTGAGCGTGCGATGACACCCGCGTTCTTGCTTCCCCCCGCCCCCTCCCTCCACCGCACTAGAGTTCGTGTCGTCTGCTTAAACGTACATGTCGACATTCGTAAATTATTATGTAGCATACGAATAGCATGGACAAGATTTGCAGAATGTTGAAAGCCAAACGATTGTACATTAAAGTTGTTTATTACACTTCTGCAAAGAGGATTATGAAGAAAACACGTTTGTGTTGTTCTTATTCTATGGTCAGAAACCTGCGTTGACGAGGCGTGAATTGTATGATGATAAAACCCTCGACAGGGCCTCATCTTCATTTTAGCATTTAAAAAAGTGTACAACCACATTGTTAAACCTTTAGCTAAATCACAACAAGTGCATTGTCAAATCAGATAAATACAAACTGCATTCATCAAGATAATAACAAAAACAATAATAAAAGGACTGCACACTTAATTAATATTTTTATTCCTTGCCTTTTTGAAGGGAAAAACCTTTACAGGGCCTCAAAACAAGGGCGAAATGTGCTATCATCATAATCATGTCAAATGGATTTCATTTAGCAGACGATATTCTCTTTGGAGGAAATATACTGTGAAGCAAAGCTGTTCCTTTTGCTATTACTCGGATATTAGAAACAAAACTTTGTCTTTCTATATTGCTTAGCATTGTAAATTCATTAAACACTTTCTTTTGAAGAAATGCATGTACAGGATTTTACATTCTTTCATCCTCACGTTCATTTATCAATTGACTATTTCTTGCCCCCTCCCCCTTATTCGTTGAGCATGCCACGCATACCCTTGAGAGCCTCATGAATTAGCCTATAGTACCTCGATGCTAGCAACTGACCAAAACCGTGAGTGCTGTGACTCTCTGTGCTGTGATGTTAGCAGACAGACGGACACAGTCACTTGACGGTCAAAGATGAGCATGAACCATAACATGTACAATAACAGTGTTGTTGTGACTCAGCTATTGGATCCTTAGTTTGCATTGCTTGAAATATATATATATATATTTTTCCATCTGGATCTTTTTTTCTATTAAAAAATATTATCGAAACTGGTCGTTGTCCAGTTAGCTACTCTCTCTCTCTCTCACTCTCTCTCTCTCTCTCTCTCTCTCTCTCTCTCTCTCTCTCTCTCTCTCTGTATGTCTGTTGTTCTGTCCGTCTTTGTTTCATTTTTTTTCTCTCTGTCACTGCCTTACTCTTTTATTGTCTTCCTCACACACTATCTCTTTTAGTCTCTGCATTTGTCTCTGTCACTCTCTGCCTCTCTCTCTCTCTCTCTGCGCTCTAGGCCTTACAGCTCTATGGGGTTTTCTAGTCTTCTGCAATGCGTGTGTGCGTGCGTAGCAGTCTGGCTTCCAGATGCTTTCTGCTTCCACTCCCCCAACGCACTGCAGTTCGTGTCGTCTGCTAAAGCTTATATTTTTGTGTCGACATTGCTAAATTATTATGTACCATACGGATAGCAAGCAATTGATTTGCAAAATTTTGAAAGCCAAACGATTTTACATTAAAGTTGTCTATTACACTTCTCAAAGAGAATTATGTTTAATGACAACAACGCTCGGCTGATCTTAACCCTACCCTGTTCGTGTTTACGACTTTCGATCTTAAAGTCTGTTTTTTTCAGTTTCATGACAATAACTCTAGGCTGATCCTAACCCTAAACTCTGAGTGGTTTTGATTCTCGATCTCAAAATCTCTTTCAGTTTCACGACAGTAACTCTGCTCTCTAGGCTGATCACGCCCT
Organism: Phymorhynchus buccinoides; assembly: GCA_017654935.2. NCBI lineage: Eukaryota > Metazoa > Mollusca > Gastropoda > Neogastropoda > Raphitomidae > Phymorhynchus > Phymorhynchus buccinoides. Next base: position 10,002,388 of record CM065690.1, read on the forward strand.
ATCATATTCATTTTTACAGCACTCGATCTCAAAATCTGGTTCTTTTCAATTTCATGACAGCCCTAGGCTGTTCCTACCCCTATCCTCACTGTGTTTATGATTATCGATCTCAAAGTCTGGTTCTTTTCTGTTTAATGACAATAACCGTAGGCTGGTCCTATCCCTATCCTCTTCGTGTTTACGACTATTGATTTCGAAGTCTGGTTTCTTTCAGTTTCATGACAACAACCCCTGGCTGATCCTAGCCATATCCTAATAATTGTTATGACTCTCCATCACAAAGTCTGGTTCTTTTCAGTTTCACAACAACCCTAGGCTGATTCTAACCCTATCCTCTTCATGTTAATGCTCTCGATCTCAAAATCAGGTTTCTGTCAACCCTAGGCTGATCATAACCGTATCCTCTTCATGTTAATGCACTCGATCTCAAAGTCTGGTTTCTGTCAGTTTCATGACAACATCCCTAGGCTGATCCTAACCATATCATCTTCATGATTGCGACTCTCGATCTTAAAGTCTGGTTCTTTTCAGTTTCATGACAACCCTAAGCTGATCCTAACCCTATCCCCTACATGTTGATGATTCTCGATATCAAAGTCTGGTTCGTTTCAGTTCAATGACAACAACCCTAGGCTGATCCTAACCCTATCCGCTTCGTGTTTACTACTCTCAACGTCAAAGTCTGGTTTCTTTCAGTTTTATGACAATAACCGGCCCTAGGCTGACCGATTATCCTCTTTGTGTTTACGACTCACTCTCGGCAAAGTCTGGTTCTTTTCAGTTTCACGACAACAACCCTAGGCTGGCCTCTTCCTGTTTTCGACTCTCTATCTCAAAAATCAAAGTCTTCTTTCTTTCAGTTTCACAACAACAACCATAGGCTGATACTAACCCTGTTCTCTTCATGTTTACGACTATCAATGTCAAAGTCTGATTCTTTTTAGTTTCACAACTCTAAGTTGATCCTAACCCTATCCTCTTAGCCTATCCTTATCCTCTTCGTGTTTACTACTCTCGATCTCAAAGTCTGGTTTCTTTCAGTTTCATGACAATAACTCTAGGCTGATTCTAACCCTATCCTTTTTGTGTTTTCGACTCGATCTCAAAGTCTGGTTCTTCCTTGATTTGTTGCCTCCTGATGGCCTAACAAAGATTCCCTCCCCTGGGACTGCTGGTCTTAAATTCTCCGCCTCAAAACATAGCGACAGTTATATGGGGCTAAAAAATGATAAAATACTAGTTCACTACTTAACTGGCTTTAAGATACCAGTTAAGAAGTTAACTGTCTTTTCTTATTCCAGTTAAGTAGTAAACTAATATAATCAACTTCTGCTTCCAGCAAAAGAAAAGTCATTTAACTGTTAAGTGGCATTTTGTCAGAAAAACCAACTCCTTAAGTGTTTTGTTTTTTTAGCACGAAAGTTATGACCCTTTTCAGTAGCACCCTTTAGTCACAATGTTAGGATTGTTTAACAAAAATGTTATTGCTATTTCAATAGCACTCTTTGCTGAATGAACAATTTTATGGCCCGTTCTAGTGATCTCTTTTGATACAACGGTTTAAGGGGAAGCAACCTCAGATTGAAGACGCACACAAGCTTGTTACTAGTGTATTTTATGCACATATTTTGCAAAATAATTACAAGATGTTTTAAACTTTCTATTGCTGCTAGTTCACTTTGATGCAGTTCTTATTGTTTGTTCATGAAAACA
>CM065690.1:10011600-10014100 GCA_017654935.2 Phymorhynchus buccinoides
CACCCATTGCCCTTCTCTTGATTTAAAGATCCACCAGATCACGTGTCAAAATCACGGGTTTCACGTGTTTTCCCTCTTATAGCTGGTAAGAAATCTTGTTTTGACCAGGTTTTACTCCCATACAAATGCCCCCAAATTGAAAACGAAGCATCATTTTAAAGAGCAGTCTCAATTTCAAGTTGGGGGCCTTTGTATATGGGTCACAGCTACCCAGAACAAAGCAAACAAGGGACTTAGTCGTGGTGGGTCAGTGTATCCTTAACCCTTTCACCGCCAATGTCGCATTTATGCACCACAATGGTTTAACACCCATGTTCCCTAAAAGGCATCAAATCAGGGCCTGCTGTCCTATTTTCTTAATTTTGGGAGGTAAGGATAGGCCTAATGTGTGTCTCTCCCACTCTCTGTCTCGCTCTCTCTCCCTCCCTCCCTCTCTCTCCTCCCTCCCTCTCTCTCTCTCTCTCCCCCCCCCCCTCCTTCTCTCTCTCTCTCTCCTCCTGTAGCCGTGTATGTCACATTCATATTGCTAGTAACAAGAGTCCCCGGTGGGAGTGTTCTATTTGGCATTCTTCTGTTTCCTTACTAACACACACATTATCACTGGGTATGCCTGCGTGTTTTCCATACAGCTCGCTTAGGAATTCACAATATTGCAGAATTTAAAAAAAATGCTCTACCCAGTTAAGTTTAATGGTATCTTTTGGCTGAAAAATGTCTGGCGGCAAAAGGGTTAAACAACTTTATTCAAATACGAATACAAAGAATTCAACAATAATGAAGTTAAGGGGGGGGGGGGGGGGGGGGGGGGGGGGGGGGGGGGGTAACGACAAGCGAACGCTTATGACGTACCCCTACCACACAGTACATAATCAGAAGGTGATTAGTTCTCACCAAAGAAGAAGAAAAGCAAACTACATTGACATCAACATAATCAATAGTCCATGCACAGCACACACATGAAAAGACAAGTTTTAAGACTCTAAGACTTTAAGTTTAATAGTGTAGGAGTTATGGCCCCTTTAAAAGGTTTAGGTTTTCAAGGTCGTGCGTCCAGGTCAAGGTCACGACACCGATACTTTGTGCAAATTGTGGGCCTTTCTCTCTTGGAGAGAGAGAGAGAGAGAGAGAGAGAGAGAGAGAGAGAGAGAGAGAGAGAGAGAGAGAGAGAGAGACGCACACGCACACGCGCACACGCACACGCACGCACGCACGCACGCACACACACACACACACACACACACACACACACACACACACACACACACACACACACACACACACACAATTTGAAGCGATTCTGTCAAGCGGTTCGGGAGATATCCTCGGACAAAAATATTTGGGACAGACAGAAAAACGGAGAGAACAAAAAACCGAAAAAAAAGAAACCGCGAACAAATTAGACTCCTTTAGATCGACAACAGACAAAATAAAAACAATGATTAAGATAGAGAGGTGTAAGACGCCAAAAAACCCTGCGCTTTTGTGTGCAAAAATAACACAGACAAGAAGGAAACAAAAAACAAATGAGAGGCAGGAATAAACAACGCAATACATTAATCCTCTAGAGCCTAGAACTATATGCAACGAAGTAGCAACATGCGCATTTGCAACCACACATACAAGAATGCATAATATATATAGGGGAAGACGGGGTAAAAAGCGCATGGGCGGGTAAGAAGCCCACCCCAATTATCTCATGAAATGAAGCCAATTTCAGTCTCATGTTGCCCATGAGACGAGCGTTAATGTCTAGCATTCGTCTCATGGGCAAATTTTGACTGAAGTTTTCTTTATTTCATGAGATAATTGGGGTGGGCTTCTTACCCGCCCATGCGCTTTTTACCCCGTCTTCCCCTAAGCCAATCTTCAATACGTCTACGTCGTCTTTTCTCTATAGGCCGGGTTCACATTAGACGCGTAAGTTCCGTACGGAAAACCCTAAACGAGTGGAAGAAAGAGGGACAAAAGTGTACGCATATATAGGGGAAATTCGGACACGTGCAGCAAATCTTTTCCCTTCTTTGTTTCACTTATTTAGGGATCGCGCACGGGTTTCCGCATGGAATATCCGCTTATGTGTGTACACGGCCTAAGATAAGAAAAAAACGGATTATGTGTATCATTTCTTATGGCTAGTGCCATGGACAGGTCCAAATAGAGTTCCTATGGCTTCAGGGTGTAGATCTCTCTCGTTGTTTGTTAGCTCATCATTACTCTAGTGTGGTTTTTTCTCCTGTAATAAGGGGTATAGAACCATCGCAGACAAGAGGATGAGAGCACAGACATCGATCAGTCTAACACTGAGCTGAGCAGACAATGTTAATCTGAGCTAAATGACAGATTTATCTTTCCATCTCTCTCTCTCTGTTTCTTTGTTTCTGTCTCTCTGTTTCTGTCTCTCTCTCTCTCTCTCTCTCTCTCTCTCTCTCTCTCTCTCTCTCTCTCTCTGTCTGTCTGTCTGTCTGTCTGTCTGTCTGTCTGTCTGTCTGTCTGTCTGTCT
>CM065690.1:10024100-10026600 GCA_017654935.2 Phymorhynchus buccinoides
CGTTTTTGAATGTAAATAATGATTTGTTGCCACTTTTTTTTCCTTGTCATGTTTTGCCTGAGGGCATAATGTAAAAAAGCTGTCTCAGCTTATCCAATTTCCCTCATTAAAAAAAGTTCGTATTCGTATTCGTAGTCTCTCTCTCTCTCTCTCTCTCTCTCTCTCTCTCTCTCTCTCTCTCTCTCTCTCTCTCTCTCTCTCTCTCTCTCTCTCTCTCTCTCTCTCTCTCTCTCTCAACATTCTCTCGTTCATGTCTTTCCCCCAATCATCACAAAAGTGAAAGGGGGAAAACAAAAGAACTAAACACACGTTTTTCACTCAAAAAACGAGAATAGCTCGGGCAAATAAAAGAGAAAGTGACACGGCAAGAATGTTCTTTTTGTTTTCACTGTCCTAAATCCAATCCCCTAAAAGGCTGCAATTCACTGCTGTCACAATGAGGGAGATGAGGAGACGTCCCTCTCTGTCTGTGTCTCTGTGTCTCCGTCTGTCGGTCTGTTTCAGACATCTCTGCTTCATGTCTGTCTAACTCTCTCTATCTCAGTCTCTCTCTCTCTCTCTCTCTCTCTCGCTCTCTCTGTCTCTCTCCCTCTCTCTCTCTCTCTCTCTCTCTCTCTCTCTCTCTCTCTCTCTCTCTCTCTCTCTCTCTCTCTCTCTCTCCTTCTCCCTCTTTCCCTTTCTGTCTCTGTTTGCCTGTCTCCATCTGTCTGCCTGTCTCTCTGTCTGTCTGTCTGTCTGTCTGTCTGTCTGTCTGTCTCTCTCTCTCTCTCTCTCTCTCTCTCTCTCTCTCTCTCTCTCTAAAACGCTGAAATTCACCAGGTAACATTGGGCAAGGGTGTCAAGGAGCCATCTCTTTCTACCTCTGTTGTCTGTCTCTATCAGTATGTCTGTCTGTCTGACTGTCTGTCTCCCTCCCCGCCCCCCTCTCCCTCTCCATCTATCCGAACGACTGCAATCCACCAATGACGTTGGACAAGGGAGCTCACCATCCATCTCTCTCTCATACACACACATGCACATACTCTTTCTGTCTCAATGTCTCACGGTAATATTCTTCTGAATGGGGTACATGACACTAACTCTCGTAAGTTAGCCATGTTTATTTTCTATGCAATTCGACAGAGAAATATGATTGAGAATTTATGCAAATAATAAGTTGTGAGAATGTTCTTATGCAGATAAGAAAAGAAAACACGTCTATATAGTGTTGTTAACAGATGTTGGCTTGCCTAGTATACGTTTGGTGTTATCATGTTTCGCTCACCAACATGATAGTATGTCTCCATAATGATGTTGTTATCTAATTGAGAGGTGTAGTAAATGTGGAATTATATTTTTGTGTTCCTTGATCCTGTTTCTAGGGGCTAGTGGCCTAAAGAAAATGTACCATTGTTCGTTCATTGTCTCAATGTTTATGTCTCTGTCTCCACACACACACACACTCTCTCTCTCTCTCTCTCTCTCTCTCTCTCTCTCTCTCTCTCTCTCTCTCTCTCTCTCTCTCTCTCTCTCTCTCTCCTTCTCTCTCTCTCCCCCTCTCCCACGGACCTGCTTGACAAACGTAGAGTCAATAAAAAGTAAAATATAACAAAAATCCCCCCAAAGAATCTTGCTCACTCAGCGGAGAAATTAACCACTGCAAATACGATTGTGAGATTTCTGGGATGAATCTCTCAGGGAACGACAATCATTTCTTCCGGCTCTGGTTTTTATTTCCCCGGTGCCAGGGGACCAGAGTTCCTGCGATTGTCTTAGAGAGTTTCACACGTATCAGGGTCCTCACGTACGCACGTGGTGGTTCTCTGAATCTCAGCTTTGAGCACCGTCAACGCTTCTCCTTTCATTTCACGGTGAGATGTTTCCTTAAAGCCTGTGTTGCACTTTGCGACACACTAGAGAATCACTCGCCCGAGTGCTCGCGCGAGTGCACACCCGAGACCTTGCAAGGCAACAAACTCGTGATGATGTTTCTTTTAACAAAAAACAAAAAAATGTTAATTTCGCTTCGACACATAATAAACATTATATGACAATTTCATACAGACAGATTATCTAATTCCACTCAGTATTCTTCGTTGACACGGGAAATGTTAGGATTTTTGAGGCTGTCAAATCGTGAGATGTTTACTTAAAGCCTGATGTTACACTTTGCGACACACTAGAGAAGCACTCTTCCGAGTGCTCGCCCGAGTGCTCACCCGAGCCCTTGCAAGGCAACAAACTCGTGCTAATGTTTCTTTTAGCCAAAGCAAATGGCTAAATTCGCATCTACACGTAATAAACATGATATGACAATTTGATTATAGACAGCTTATCTAATTCCCCACAGTATTCTTCGGTGACGCGGGCAAAGTTAGGATTTTTGTTTGAGGCTGTCAAATCGTGAGATGTTTCCTTAAAGCCTAATGTTGCACTTTGCGACACACTAGAGAATCACTCGCCCCAGTGCTCGCCCGAGTGCTCTGCCCAAGCCCTTGCAGGGCAACAAACTCGTGATAAT
>CM065690.1:10031600-10036600 GCA_017654935.2 Phymorhynchus buccinoides
ACAAACAAAAATACAAACTAGCCCATGGCGTCCGTCACCAATTAGTCCGTCACCAAGACGGACTATTGCGATGGGCTGGTTTGTATTTTTGTTTGTTTGTTTGTTGTTGGTTTTTTTGGTTGTTTTTTCTGTCTGTCCCAAGGATATCTCCCGAACCGCTTGACCGAATCGCGTCAAATTTTGTGTGAAGGTGTGCCTCCTTAATAGGAAGAGATCGGCGCAAACCATTTTGCCGTCGTGACCTTGACCTTGACGTACGACCTTGAAAACCGAAAATCTATTTTTAGCCATATCTCGGGCACCGATCAACATAGGATGTTGAAACTTGGTATGAAGGTGGTTTGGCTTATGCCCGTTCAAGGTCAAGGTCAAGGTCAAGGTAAAAAAAGATCGCTGGAGCCTGAAAATCGGAGGGTCATTTTTTTCTCCTTCTGTCTGTCCCAAGGATATCTTTCGAACGGGTTGACAGAATCACGTCAAATTGTGTGTGCTGGTGTGTCACCATGAGAGGAAGGCATCCGCGCAAACCATATTGCCGTCGTGACCTTGACCTTGGCGTACGACCTTGAAAACCGAAAATCTTTCAGGGGCCATAACTCCCACACCGTTAGTGTTAGAGTCTTCAAATTTGGCATGAAGGTACTTTGGCTTATGCCCGTTCTGATGGTGGCATACCGATCAAGGTCAAGGTCACGGTCCGGGCGATCCGTAGGCCTTGAAAGTGGTAGGGGTCTTCACATTGGGTTTTAAGCCATATTTTCCACATTGGTACTTGACAGAAGCGCTTCAGATTGTGTGTGGTACTGTATACCCTAGAGAAGAAAACATCCGAGCATAAATTATCACCATGCTGACCTTGACCTTGAAGTGTGACCTTGAAAACCGAAATTTCCTTCTTTGCGCTATATGTTTCTTCTTCAAGCTGTATCTCGTGAACTAGAAGACAGAATCCCTTCCAATTTTGTGTCAGGATGTGACACTCTACGGGGTGTCGCAAGTGCGTGGCATTGCTGGTGACGGACATGTCTGCCGCTCGGCGACGCCCTTGTTATTAATGTTATTATTATTATTATTATTATTATTATTATATGTTCAAGAGAGAGAGAACAAATATTATGGGTATGCAGAAGAATCACAAAGTGGAAGAAAAGAAACAGAGTGAGAGAGAGAGAGAGAGAGAGAGAGAGAGAGAGAGAGAGAGAGAGAGTGTGTGTCGTGTGTGTGTGAGAGGAGTGAGAGAGAGAGAGAGAGAGAGAGAGAGAGAGAGAGAGAGAGAGAGAGAGAGGAGAGAGAGAGAGAGAGAGAGACTTGACACTTGATAACCTTATTACGCAAGGATTGAGATTTTAGGCCAGCCCTATTCTTACAATCTGTACTTGGAGAGAGAGAGAGAGAGAGAGAGAGAGAGAGAGAGAGAGAGAGAGAGAGAGAGAGAGAGAGAGAGAGAGAGACTTGACACTTGATAACCTTATTACGCAAGGATTGAGATTTTAGGCCAGCCCTATTCTTACAATCTGTACTTGGAGAGAGAGAGAGAGAGAGAGAGAGAGAGAGAGAGAGAGAGAGAGAGAGAGAGAGAGAGAGAGAGAGAGAGAGAGAGAGAGAGAGAGAGAGAGAGAGAGAGAGAGAGAGAGACTTGACACTAGATAACCTTATTACGCAAGGATTGAGATTTTAGGCCAGCCCTATTCTTACAATCTGTACTTGGAGAGAGAGAGAGAGAGAGAGAGAGAGAGGAGAGAGAGAGAGAGAGAGAGAGAGAGAGAGAGAGAGAGAGAGAGAGAGAGAGAGAGAGAGAGAGAGAGAGAGAGAGAGAGACTTGACACTTGATAACCTTATTACGCAAGGATTGAGATTTTAGGCCAGCCCTATTCTTACAATCTGTACTTGGAGAGAGAGAGAGAGAGAGAGAGAGAGAGAGAGAGAGAGAGAGAGAGAGAGAGAGAGAGAGAGAGAGAGAGAGAGAGAGAGAGAGAGAGAGAGAGAGAGAGACTTGACACTTGATAACCTTATTACGCAAGGATTGAGATTTTAGGCCAGCCCTATTCTTACAATCTGTACTTGGAGAGAGAGAGAGAGAGAGAGAGAGAGAGAGAGAGAGAGAGAGAGAGAGAGAGAAGAGAGAGAGAGAGAGAGAGAGAGAGAGAGAGAGAGAGACTTGACACTTGATAACCTTTATTACGCAAGGATTGAGATTTTAGGCCAGCCCTATTCTTACAATCTGTACTTGGAGAGAGAGAGAGAGAGAGAGAGAGAGAGAGAGAGAGAGAGAGAGAGAGAGAGAGAGAGAGAGAGAGAGAGAGAGAGAGAGAGAGAGAGAGAGAGAGTCTGAGTCTGAGTCTGAATGATTTACTGATTAGGCCTTAGGCCCATTTCAAAGAATGAGTACATAAAAGGAACATACATCCACACAACATTAATTAATGAAAATAATAACATAGAAAGAATTACAATATAACAAGGAGGCATACATTGTTAAAATAGAAATCAAATAAACTCATTAATTCTATAGCCACGGAACAGATACATAATTAAGACCACAATGAAACAAAATACATGCCTTATAGTAATATCGCACAATAAGTTTTAGGCTGACTTGTTATACTAAAGAAAGCACATTCAATGCATATTCGATGACACATGACAAAACATGAAATTCTCATAATGAATTACGGAGTTCAAAAGCCTTACACACATAGAAAGAGAGGCGCATTATTGTAGGCCTATGAGTTGAGGCAAGAAGAATAGAAAGCTTGAAACTAGACGGACGATTAAAATATTTTCTTGGAATGTATCTTTCTCGAATATCAGCATATTTAGGACACTTAAGTATAAAATGCACCTCTGTTTCTGATTCTTCTCTACAAAAGGGGCAAGAGTAATCTGTGTTAGAATTGGAATAACGAAATCTATGTGTTTTCAAGGGGGAAACACCAAGTCTTAAACGTATCAAAAAGTGTCTTGCTTTTATGTGTTTTAATTCGCACAAATAAGGAGACAAGAACAAAGTTGTTTTAAATGTTGAATAAAAAGAGAGAGAGAGAGAGAGAGAGAGAGAGAGAGAGAGAGAGAGAGAGAGAGAGAGAGAGAGAGAGAGAGAGAGAGAGAGAGAGAGAGACAGAGAGAGAGAGAGAGAGAGAGAGAGAGAGAGAGAGAGAGAGAGAGAGACACTTGAAAACCTTATTACGCAAGGATTGAGATTTTAGGCCAGGCCTATTCTTACAATCTGTCCTTGGAGAGAGAGAGAGAGAGAGAGAGAGAGAGAGAGAGAGAGAGAGAGAGAGAGAGAGAGAGAGAGAGAGAGAGAGAGAGAGAGAGAGAGAGAGAGAGGAGATAGGGTGGGAGAAAGAGAGAGAGAGAGAGAAGAGAGAGAGAGAGAGAGAGAGAGAGAGAGAGAGAGAGAGAGAGAGAGAGAGAAGAGAGAGAGAACGAACGAACGAAATTTTGTTTATTCAGGGTTATAAGATAAGCAAACATTGCTTTTCTGAGGCAAAACAAAGGTTAACAAAAAATATACCCCAAAAATGGTAGAGAGAGAGAGAGAGAGAGAGAGACTCATAGTCAAAGAAAGATGGTGAGAGAAATGACAAAGAAAGAGACAACTGAGACTATACAGACTGAGAGTAACCTCACATAAGTACTGCGCATGCGTACGCTTCGCATGTTCTCTTCCTATATAATTCTTGATCATGAACATACTAAGTGAAATAGAAACACCCGAAGGTGCTGATGGGACCCGGAGATGCACCAGCCACGCCCGTCCCATCAACGCGAGAGCAGCCCTGCCCCAGCCTTGGAAGTCCGTGTTGTGGTTACTGGGGAGCAGGCACACACGGGATATTCCATGAAGTATACAAGGCACATAGCTATACTCCCGGCTTGGTGACCATCGGATACGATACAAAGGAGTCCTTGCGAAATGTCCCCATGGGTGTACCAGTCCGTTTTTCATGACTGCAGAGCCCACCGGCAAAAGACACCCACTCAGAAACCAGGTATGCTAAGTATTCATAGGGGGGGGGGATCAAAAGACAAAAAGACGAAACTGAAGTCGTGCGTGGGTGGTGATGGCGGGCTATTTTGTCGCTGCCCCTCACCCTCCACCCTCCTCCCCCACCCTCACCCCCACCCACCCCCACCTAACACACACATTTCTAATCGCATTTGAAAACCTTAACCCTTTCGCCGCCAATGTCGCATTTTTTGCACCACAATGGTTTAACACGCGTGTCACTAAAAGGCATGAGATCATCTTGGGGAGATAAGGACAGGCCAAAATGTTATACACGTCACAGAGGAATTTTCAATATTGCAGATCTTTTTTCCTTCTCTGCCCAGTTCAGTTTAATGGTTATTGGGTTTTTTGCTGAAAAATGGCGGGCGGCGAAAGGGTTCAAAAGAAACAGATACAAAAACTGTACATACTGGTACAGTATATAGTAAGAAAGCATAGCAACACATCTGAATTTGGTATTGAATTGGGGGGGGGGGGGGGGTAGTTGCTGGGGGCTGGGGTGAAAGTATGAACCTCGTAAAATGTTAGTGGGGGTGGGGGTGGGGGTTTATCGGTCGCCATCAAAAGGACTGGATTGGTCACTGATCAAAGAAAGCAATTACGTCGGCACGAGACCGCTGGGACCTGATTACGTACGCCTACTCGTAGAAAAAGAAGAAGGAGGAGGAGAAGGAGGAGGAGGAGGAGAAGGAGGAGGAGGAGAGGAGAAGGAGAAGGAGAAGAAGATGGAGAAGAAGAAGAAAAAGAAGAAGAAGAAGGAGAAGAAGGAGGAGGAGGAGGAGAAGGAGGAGGAGAAGGAGGAGGAGGAGAAGGAGGAGGAGGAGGAGGAGGAGGAGGAGGAGGAAGGAGGAGGAGGAGGAGAAGATGGAGAAGAAGAAGAAGGAGGAGGAGGAGAAGGAGAAGGAGGAGGAGGAGAAGGAGAAGGAGAAGAAGGAGGAGGAGGAGAAGGAGGAGGAGGAGAAGGAGGAGGAGGAGAAGATGGAGA
>CM065690.1:10041600-10051600 GCA_017654935.2 Phymorhynchus buccinoides
AGCAGACAGGCATTTAATGGTGTATACCAGTCATTCGGTTCCGACCATGACTGCCCGATAGCAGAGGGCTGGACGAGAAGTTTTGTTTATAGTGGAGATGCCTTTGACCAGGGTACATCCCCACTCTCTCGGCCCGAAGGGATTTGGTGACACGGCTGGCGTTGAGGAAGGTCCCCAAGGGCCAGCCCATCCCTTTGGTTGGCAGCACCACCAGAGCCGGTGCAAGGCCCCCCCCCCCCCCCTCGTTCGAGAGTCATAGTCTTCCACAAGAGACTAAACTGTACTATGATTGTTCAATTACAGTAGGAAAAAAAATCATCTCTTGTACAGCTCTCGTGTTACTGTTGGCCCCTACTACTACAGGCTAATGTCGCCCAATGATAAAAGCCATTTGAGTAAAGGGCAATGGCTAAAAATGGTTCTACGATGCAAATGACATGTTACTGAATGAAGTCAAGTCTGACTGTAGCTGGCAGCCTAATAGGGCATTAAAGGTGGACCCTGACGGATGAGTTTTTGCAAGAAACACGTCGAGATCACAGGAAAGACAGCCTTTTTAAGGATCGGAACACTCACTTTGATCTGGATTCCTATAAATTAAACCGTCAAAACGGCGATTCCTCCTTGGCGGAGATGCCGGAGAGAGTAGTCATTTGGGATGGGGTGGGTGGAAGTCACTCGTTGTGGTTGAAGCGTTTTCTTTTTTTGTAGTGCAGTAAAAACAAAAATTGAGCTATTTCCTTTGTTGTGAGCGAAACTCCTTTAGATAAACAGCATAAAATTTAAAAAAAAAATAAAAAGGCTTGTATTACGGAAATTTCGTGCAAACGATTTGACGGCCATTAGAAAAGAGACGGCACACGCCTTCACTTTGGGTGAACGAATTTGACTTCCAGCAACTCCGCCAAGGAGGAATCGCCGATTTGACGGTTTGGTTTCTGGAAAACCAGAGCAAAGTGAGTGTTGTGATCTCTGTAAAGGGTGTTTTCCTGGTGATCTCGACGTGTTTCTAGCAAACACTCATCAGTCAGGGTGCCCCTTTAAGTAATTTGCACTTTGTATTGACTGCACCACGCGAACTTTATGTTGATAACATCTCGGATGTAAACGATGCATACCCTTGAATTATTGATAATGAACATTCAGAAAAACAAGTGACAGTGACTTAATTGAGGTGCATCAAGGACATTTTGGGAATGTCCATTGTTTTTTTCACTAATGACATAGCATTTGTTCCTTTTTTTCTGCGTATAAAAATAACAATTGCATCCATTATCTAACACTTGTATTGAACTGCTGGTTTACAAATTCAACTCGTGTTCTCTCTGTGACAAAGAAGTAAGATTGATTTTTAATAGAACCAAAAATAGACTTTGCAAATGTTTTGGGGAAACGAGAGAGCGAGAGAGAGAGAGAGAGAGAGAGAGAGAGAGAGAGAGAGAGAGAGAGAGAGAGAGAGAGAGAGAGAGAGAGAGAGAGAAAGAGAGAGAGAGAGAGAGACAGAGACAGATAGAGAGAGATAAACAGAGAGAGTCAGAGAGAAACAGAGAGTCAGTCAGAGAGACAGAGAGAAACAGGGATGGACAGAGAGACAGAGAGGCACAAACAGAGACACAGAAAGAGAGACAGACACAGAAACAGGAGGCTGAAAGACACACAAAAACCAAGCAGACAGAGAGAGAGACGGTTCTGACGGTTCGTTCTTCTTCACCCCATATCTCTCCCTTCCCTTCCCCCCCCCCCCCTTCCCCCCCCCCACCCATGCTTCTCTGTTATTCTTTTTGGATGGTTCAACACAAGAAACACAATGGGGTCAAGATTCAAGATTACTTTATGATCTCAATGAACATGATAAATTGCAATCCGGTGCGGAACACAACACAACAGTGACGAGCACAATAACACATAACATTTTATTTTTATTTTATTTTATTTATTTATTTTGTTAGCATGCACGTTTCTAGCAAGCACAGAGATGACACGAATCATCGCTGCAAACTTCCATGGAGCTTTTCAAATTTCGAAAAAGGACAACTACCACATTAATAATTATGTAGTTTGTTTTTGTTTGTGGCTCAAGCCACAAACCTATAACTCACTTTGCCGGTCGGTCGGTCTGTCGGTCGGTCTGTCGGTCCAAAATTGTCGCACATTTTGACAACATTGTCGCACTTCAAATCGAGGCTACACTTCTGGCCGCTCTTTAAAATGATGTATTTTAAAAGCGTACAAAATAATAAACATACGTAATACAGACACTACAACAGACACGACGAGTATGCGGTGCTTCTTTTGAGGAGTATAAGTAGGATACATAGTTTTAAATATTTTCCAAAAGATATAAGAAGTTACGAAATGGTGCAGAGATAACATTCAGGGACGGTATTCACGTTGAGATAGCACGAGACTTAGCATGATGCTAACTTAGAAGCTCTTCCAATGTCCTATAGGATTTAATAGGACTTTTGGAAGAGCTTCTAAGTTAGCATCATGCTAAGTCTCATGCTATCTCGACATGAATACCGTCCCTGGTTTACAGATTAAAATTATTGAAAAGCCAGGGGAGGCAACTCATGATTGGAGTGCTAAAAATAGACCGCGTGCCACAAACTATTGCGATTTCGCGCTTGTTTACTTTTATGTTTGAAACTTGGGGGCCGTTTCATCAAGGGCTAACGTTACGTAGCGTGAGCGCAAATCGGCGAAAAACGGTACTAAGAAACACCTCTTTAGCCGACGTTTGTCAAAAACGTTTTATGGCTACTCCGCCCAAAGTATCTCTTGGTGAATTATCACGTGACGTACATGGGGTGAATACATTTCTTGTTGTTGATTGGTTCATTGAGGTTTGGTTAAAATAATACTTTTTTTTTAAACCAATCAGACAAGAATAGGTAAAAAAAAACAAGGTGAAGGGAAAAAAGTACCTGAGAGGGAGGGGGGGGGGGGGGGGGGGGGGGCAACCGACGTTTCGTGTCATAAACACTTCGACTGGGAATGGAGGAAAAAAGTTGACTGGAAGGCTTTTTTATATTTGAAGTCAGTGAGCACAGTTCAAGGCTTGAAAGGGCAGTGGTTGAAGAAGTGGGCAGCACTGGGATGGAAAAGTGATTACAGTTCACAGCGGGGAAGTGTGGGGAGTAGTGGGATGGAAATAAAAGGGGGTGGGTGGGGGTGAATACAGTTCTCAAGTTGGGGGCAAAAAGAAAGGGGCAGGGTAGGGTGGGAAGGGAGGTTGAAGGAGTAGAGGCGTGGGGGGGGGGGGGGGGGAGTGGGGAGTGGGAGATGAAGGTTTGGATGAGGTGTTACTCCCTGACATTGAGTCCTTGTGGACAAGAGCTTGTAATATTCTTCCGCAAACGTTTTCTAAAGTGTTTCTTCTACCCCTTTGGGCGTAACAGTTATGCGCGCGGCGACCGTCGTCTAGAGAAACTCGACGCAGCATTCTCATTTTTGGGAAAAGATCACTTCGTGAATAAAACTTATCAATGCAAGCATCACGAAACTGCAATCAAAGGACAAATCATTTACTTGCCTTCAGGGATCTTGCACCTGGAAGCCTGCTTGGTAGCGAATGGGTTAAAGACTGTTTAAAGAAAATTCAATAATAGGAATTGTTCGGAAATAATTAAGGGGAGTAATTTCATGGTGTGTTGGAGTGATCTTGCCTAATTCAATCGGTCAAACAGGGGAAGTCACTCTACCATCAGCTCTCGTAGCCGATCGACTCGTGTGTTTGATCAGACATACAACAGTTAGAACACCGTGCGTCATTCTAAAAAAATAAAGTAATTTATATGTTTACGTCACAGTTTGCAAGTTATATCACTTTGTAGCAACTGGCCACCCCTAATTTTTCGAGAGAAAAAAATGTTTGCAAGTCGCTGACTGGCATCCTGCGGTTTCAAGCTTCGACGCCATTGCTGCATTGCCGCTATGGTATTTGACCGAGTAATGGAGGTAAGCAACTCTAATTTTCACAAAGTGCTCTCCCCTAGTTTTTTTTCTCTCCGAGAATCGTCTATTGAAGTTAAACAAAATATTTGACGCAAGGCAGCTCAAAACTTTTGTAAGGTTTAGTTTTACCAAGAAAGTGTAAAGCAAAGGTATGGAAAAAGTAATGAAATAAAAACTGAAAGCATCAAAAAGTACAATTCTGTATGATTTCAAATCTGAGGTCTCTGTATTTCAGTTCTAGTTTCCTTGTTCCAGTAATATCATAGAACATCATAATGATCGTATTGTATTGTTTCAGTGTCTGAAAACGGCAATGATTTATGTTGTTCTTCCACTTCTTCTTCTTCTTCTTCTGATCTTCTTCTTCTTCTTATTATTATTATTATTTGGTTTAAACAAATCTTTATTCACTCACTCTTATTATTATTTGATCAAAGAAACCACAAACACCACTAACTGTGCATACTTTTTGAAATTAGCTCTGTGCTGTGAAAAGAAGACAATAAAAATAAAAGATTGTGCTGGTTTACTTTTATAATATTATTATTATAGATGGTTAGCGTTTACGACATCATATTATTAAAAGGTAACTGTGTGTCCGTGTGTGTGGAACACAAAACGGGCCTTATAACTCCGCCGTTTTTCGACCGAATCGCTTCAAATTTGCTATCAGCCCTAACGTGGCCATGGCAGCGGCAACCAAGACGACCGTGTCACTTGCGCGGTTTGGCAAATGCGCCAAACGCGTATCCACCGGCCTCTCGGCGCCCGTATCTCCGGTATCTGGACGGATTGCCCTCAAATTTGGAAGGTAGATGACCGGGGAGAGTGTGCGAAACTGGAAGCGAATCGATTTAGAAACGCGCGCGATATGCGCCGCTTCACCTTTTCACAAACCGCGGTGAAACGAGACCCGACATTGACTCGAAATTTCGAACTTGCATGACCAGGGAGAGTGACTATCTTGGTGTAAAATTTCAAGACCATCCATTTATAAACACGCGCGATAGGAGCCAATGTACAGCACTGTACACCACTGTACATCACTGTACATCACTGTACACCACTGTACACCACTGTACACAAACGTACACTACTGTACATCACTGTACACCACTGTACACCACTGTACACTACTACACCACTGTACACCACTGTACACCATTGTACACCACTGTACACCACTGTACACCACTGCACAGCACTGTACACCACCGTACACTATTGTACTACACCACTGTACACCATTGTACACCACTGCACACCACTGTACACCATTGTACACCGCTGTACACCACTGTACTCAATTGTACTTCACTGTACACCACTGTACACCACTGTACACCACTGTATATCAAAGTACACCACTGCACACCATTGTAAACCGTTGTACACCACTGTACACCACTACACACCATTGTAAACCGTTGTACACCACTGTACACCACTGCACACCACTACACACCATTGTAAACCGTTGTACACCACTGTACACCACTGCACACCATTGTAAACCGTTGTACACCACTGTACACCACTACACACCATTGTAAACCGTTGTACACCACTGCACACCATTGTAAACCGTTGTACACCACTGTACACCACTGCACACCACTGTACACCACTATGCAGCACTGTACACCACTGTACACCATTACACCACTGTACACAACTGCACACCATTACACCACTGTACACCACTGCACACCACAGTACACCACTGCACACCACAGTACACCACTGCACACCACTGTACACCGTTGTACACCACTGTACTCCACTGTACACCATTGTAAACCGTTGTACACCAGTGTACACCCTACCCCTAACCCTAGCCCTAAACCTAACCCTACCCCCCCCCCCCCCCCCCTCTACTCTATGTACTGCAGTACACCACGATTTGTCACAGTTGTGGTTCGTTGCGTTTTATCAGTTCAGAATTGCGTGCTGATGTTTTTTTTAAGCACAGTACACTCCGCTTATAAGGAACTCGAAGGGAGCCAAAAACAGTTTCCTTGTGTTTTGTGTTTTCTACTATTTGTTCTTTCTTTTTATTTCACAATATGGGTTATAAGAAACAAAATGAATATAGTGTCTTTATAACCGAAGTTCGGTTACAAGGAAAGCCGCTTATAAGGAACACAAAATTTGGCTCCCTTCGAGTTTCTTATAAGCGGAGTGTACTGTATAGGGTGGGGGGTAGGGTTAGGGTTAGGGCTAGGGTTAGGGCTAGGGTTAGGGATAGGGTTAGTATTCCAAAAAGGTTTTTAGCTAAAAAAAAAGTTCCTAAAATACAGCTTTATGAATGGTAAGAAAGGCAAAAACGGAAAAATACAATTAACCGAGAAATGTAGGGGGGGGGGGGGGGGTTGGCACTTCTTGACCTTTGCCGGAATTTTTATGCAGCTCGAAATTTAGCTTTTCATAGTCACATTCTCTTAATTTTTTTCATTGCCATTTTTGGCGTAAACTAAAAGTTTACAGTTATTGCAAACGGTTTTATAGGCACAAACATACCTAAATGTATAAGATTTTGCTTTGCAGAATCCATATTACAAAAAGGCAAATGTCAGTCTGTCCGTGTGAAACACAAAGGGGGCCTTATAACTTGGCCGTTTCTCAACCGATTGTCTTGACATTTGCGGTGAAGCTTGCTGTGGCCAGGGCAATGGCGATGATGGCGGCCGTTTGCGTGGAGCGACATTACAAATGCGCAAAACTTGCCATTACAAAATGTGCGTCTCGCTATAGCTCTCCTGCTTTTGAAAGGATTGGCTTAAAATTTATTGTTTCTGTTTTTCAAATTCTATTCAAGCAGTTTTCTTTTGTTTCAAACAGCTCATAATGTTGATGTGTTAATGTATAGAGCTGAAAAATCAGTACAGAATTGCGTGTTGATGTGTATTTTTAAGTACAATTTATTAAATTGTGCGCAGTAATTGCATATTTAATTGCTTGGTGTTTTTTTCTTTACTCTTGATTAAAATATCAGAAGAATGCGCTTGTGTTTTGTGTTTTCTACTATTTGTTCTTTCTTTTTATTTCACAATATGGGTTATAAGAAACAAAATGAATATAGTGTCCTTATAACCGAAGTTCGGTTACAAGGAAAGCCACTTATAAGGAACAAACAATTTGGCTCCTTTCGAGTTCCTTATAAGCGGAGTGTACTGTAGACTGAATCTAGTTATAAGTTGCTTGTCTCATATATGGGAGTTAACCGTCAAAATAAAATAGAGAATGCTAAAATGTGTTACTTCCCCTGTATATTGATCAACATGAGCACCCATATATGTACACATAATGTAAATGAAGATGAATCAGTCACTCTTTCAGGAAGCTGCCCGGCAACATCACACACAAGGCGCTGGAATGGAACCCTCAGGGCAAGCGACCAAAGACAACGTGGAAGTGGTCCTGTAAGGAAGAAATGAAGTTCAGTTTGTTCTGGGGGAACTCGAGAAAGCTGCCCACCAACCTCTTTATAGTATTGTGAATAAAACAAGGTACATGTCAATTATGTCACATTAGCCATGCCCAATAACATACATGTGAACTCCTGACAAATGCAACCTGCTGCTACTGTTTGTACAATATTAAATGGTTTATCTTAGTGACTTTCATATCACTTGATCAATGGAAAACAGCCATTGCTTTGTTGGAGTGAATGGTTACAGTGCAGCCTCCCTTATAAGACCTCTCATTATAAGACTCCCTCCCATATATGACCTACTTCTCTGAGACATTGCCCTTCTTTGTGAATATTAAGATTACCTCCCTTATACGACCCCTCCCTTAATATAATATAATGAATCAATCCATAATTACATAACATGAATAATATAAAATATTATTCTGCAAATTCCTAATACATTGGAACCTCCCTTATAAGACCTCATTTTGGATGATGTTTGAAGGTCTTATAAGGGAGGTTCCACTGTATTAGGAATTTGCAGAATAATAGTTATATTATTCATGTTATGTAATTATGGATTTATTCATTATATTATATTATTAATACATTGTATTCTTTAATTCTAAGTATATTAATAAATTATTAAAGTGTATGTCTTTTTAATGCACTTATAAATAATGAATTAACATTGTCATTGTCATAATAATGATGTTCAGACATTTGATTAGCTTGTATCTCATATATCTGTGTATAAATCAAAATAATTTTACACACAAAACTATATCACTTATTGTTTATTATTACACTGTTGTGATGTGTGTTATATGACTGAATATATAGAAGACGCATAAGGCTTTATACTGAACATGTTCTGCCCTGGTCTTGTGCACTGTAGTGTGTGCGCCACCTACATGAAATTATTGCTTTTTCCTGACACGAAGTAAAAGTATGCACTCTGCCCCTGACTTGTCATTGTGTGGCGTGGTCGATTCAGTCTTAAAATGATCGCCCTTTCGTGTCAGGAAGAAGTAATATAAAGCTCCATTAACACTTCGTCAGGTGATAAAAAGTAAACAACTTGTTCTTAGTAGCACTAGTACATTGTTTTAGGCGAAGGGCTTTTTCATTGACATATTGTAATAGGCAGGTGCCTGTCGTAAATGACTTACTGGTTTTCTTATGGCTTACTAAAATTTACTTTACATAATATTTGGAATTAACAAATCTCTGTTCTTTATAATAACAGGTGATGTGGCAAACTTTAAGCTCCACCACACAGGATAAACAGGAGACTTTCACAGGTGAGGACTATGCAGCGTTTGCAGTTCATACCCACAAAGGAGCGGTTTTTTGTCTTAGATAATTGTTATGTTACATTTCCTTTGGTTATGTACATTTTATTTACTCAACCAGAGTATGGCAGTAAATCCTTGAATTTTAAAATGCAGGGCATGAAATATTAATCAGACTTTTTTTGGGGGGGACATTGCTAATCCATAGACACTATTCTGTCATTGTTCATAACAGCACATACACTGACATTACTAATTCACACACTTTACTGTCATTGCTCATAACAACACAGCCACTGACATTACTAATCCACACACATTTACTGTCATTGTTCATAACAACACAGACACTGACATTACTAATCCACACACTTTACTGTCATTGCTCATAACAACACATACACTGACATTACTAATCCACACACTTTACTTTCATTGCTCATAACAACACACACTGACATTACTAATCCACACACTTTACTGTCATTGCTCATAACAACACATACACTGACATTACTAATCCACACACTTTACTTTCATTGCTCATAACAACACAGCCACTGACATTACTAATCCACACACATTACTGTCATTGTTCATAACAACACAGACACTGACATTACTAATCCACACACTTTACTGTCATTGCTCATAACAACAAATACACTGACATTACTAATCCACACACTTTACTTTCATTGTTCATAACAACACAGACACTGACATTACTAATCCACACACTTTACTTTCATTGCTCATAACAACACATACACTGACATTACTAATCCACACACTTTACTGTCATTGTTCATAACAACACATACACTGACATTACTAATCCACACACTTTACTTTCATTGCTCATAACAACACATACACTGACATTACTAATCCACACACTTTACTGTCATTGTTCATAACAACACATACACTGACATTACTAATCCACACACTTTACTTTCATTGCTCATAACAACACATACACTGACATTACTAATCCACACACTTTACTTTCATTGCTCATAACAACACAGACACTGACATTACTAATCCACACACTTTACTTTCATTGCTCATAACAACACATACACTGACATTATTAATCCACACACTTTATTTTCATTGCTCATAACAACACATACACTGACATTATTAATCCACACACTTTACTTTCATTGCTCATAACGACACATACACTGACATTATTAATCCACACACTTTATTTTCATTGCTCATAACAACCAACACATACACTGACATTACTAATCCACACACTTTAATTACTGGACTGTTTATTTACCGGGTAGTTTGTTTATTTATTTTAGTAGAGAGT
>CM065690.1:10054100-10056600 GCA_017654935.2 Phymorhynchus buccinoides
GGACCTAAAATGTGCACCCAATACATACATTCAAAAGTCGTCTGGATAATCATTAAAATTTTATAAATATATTTAGCAGCAGTGATTAAAATTGCATGATAGGAAAATTCAACCGTATTACACCTTGATCAAAGAAACGTTCAAGTTTGATGAAACGATGGGACTGCCAAAAAGCTTGACGGCTTATTCAGTCCCTACTCTACTACTACTACACGGACCATCACTGTCCTTAGATAACTTACGGGAAAAAATGACGTTCATTGAAAAACATAACGTCACTGCTACCTAGACGAGGTACCTACGAAACAAAGTGACGTCATTTTAAAAATAAATCTAAACCTAAGGTCACTGATAATAATAGGGTCTACACTGACTACAGGCATAGTCTAAATCTAGATCTTTTTCGAATTCGTGTGTCTTGAAATCGTGGACTTACCTATAATAGCACCAACTAAAATGAAAAGCATAGTGAATGTTGCTCTGAAAGTAACAATCTTTACAATGGTTAACGTATGTGCCAACTCATGTCCTTTACAAACGGATACTACTTCATTACCCTTTATCCACATTTCCCCATCCCCGGTTATTGTTCAGGATGGTGTGCAGAATAATGTGTCGATTTCGTGTGTAGTAGAACACTTTTTTTGTGGCAAACGTTTTCAGAAGATGTCCATTGGAGTAACATCTAAAACCGGTACCGTTGTAAATGCAGTTACAATGAATCTAAACAACCAAACCTATCCTCTTAGTAGCAAAGATTTCATCGACGGCACGGTATCAGTTTCCACAGGCCATTCGTTGGCCTGTAGGCCTGATCCTATTCTCACAATAGAAAACCCTAGTTTAAAAGACTTAAGCTACAACTGGACTTGCACAATAGAGTATTTAGACCTACCTAATCTAGTGACCTGTTTTGATTCCACATTCATCACGCTTATTCCACAACCCAGAAACACCGAGCTCACCATCTCGCCACATAAAGACTTTTACGATGACGACAACATCATCAGTCTGGAATGCAAAGTGGACAGCATGTCCCTGAACGTTTCCAACAGTTCTGTGAAAGTGGCCTTCCAGTACCAGTCCTCGGATGGCTGGGTCACGATCGATGAAAACGACGACAAGCAGCACGCCGGGGTGTTCCTTGGTGAGGCCATAAAGGACGGAGGGTTTTATGGGAGAACTACAACCATGAGACTGCGGGTGTCCTCTGTCCGATCGTGCAACATGACCTTTAGGTGTCTCCCGTGGTTTGACCAGGTCACCTTTGACGAGGTCACCTCTGAGGTGAACATCAGTATTCTGCCTGGTACCCCTCACTGTCAGCCGGCAGCTGAACCGCCTGAGAGCAAGGTTACTGCTCTCCTGATTGGATCATCAGTCGCCGGGATCATCGTCTTCGTCATCGTCATCGTCATCATGGTCATCCGAAAATGTCAACAGCCGGCGAGTACACCTGCTGCTACAACAACTGCAACTGAGAATGAGACGGTGGTTTCAGATACATCTGAGTCAGAAATGTCAATGTCGTCACTAACTGGCAGTGAAGTGGCTGGAGATCCGGAAGAAGAACAGTGATTCTAGAATTGACCTACTGCCACCTTTTTCCTTTGAACTGTTGACAAACATGGCCGAACAGTCCCAGAATGGATGATTATTACCCCCCCCCCCCCAATCTCCTCATGTCTCCCCCCCCCTTCCCTTTTCCACGTTTCTTTTGAACTACTTGACATTTAGGTGCACCCCCCCCCCCCCTCACGCCCCCTCCCATTCAGTTCAATTTCCACCCCCACCCCCCTGCATCCTTTCCCTCATTTTATTTTAACTTTTTTATAGTATGGTAAATAAACAACCCAAGAATTGACGTTTACTGCCCCCCCCCCCCCCCCCCCCCCCCCCCCTTATTGTCTGTATCTGTCTTTTGGTGTTTTTAAACTCCCCCCCACCCCCTCTCTCTCTCCCCTCTCTCTTCCCCCCCCCCCTCTCTCTCTCTCTCTCTCTCTCTGTATCTATCTATCTATCTCTTTTGGATTACATACTATTATCATTCTTCCCCTCAGGTAAGAATACTTTAGTTACCATTTTATTTTAAAAATGAAAACGTCTGCGTTATTTGTAAGTACATAAGTTTTTCTTGCCCAAGGCAATGCGTTGTGGTTATATTACTACCATTATTTTACTCAATAAACTTATTTATATTTTCTCTCTGTGTAATGTTTGCTGAGTGGCATTGTGTCGTTGGTCTTTTCACAAACCTTCACTGACTAATTTAAATTTTAGCTAAAAACAAATTTCGGTAAAGGTCCAAGATGTGCCCCCCCCCCCCTTACATCCCCCTCCTTCCCTTACATTTCTCGGCTCTAACCCGCATTTTCGCACTTGCCTTTCTTTTTACCCAACATTAAGCAGGAAAGCATGTTTTATCATCTCTTTATCAAGATTCAGCCAATTCGTGACACGAGAACAGCAGTCTTCTATGTACTAAGCTTCTTCTTGTACA
>CM065690.1:10061600-10076600 GCA_017654935.2 Phymorhynchus buccinoides
ATTGAACAGTCACCATTTTAATGGAAATTCCCCATGGTTTATGGCAACACTGATTGGCGACGCTGAATTTACAGGGTTTGCGTTATTGATTTTCCTGGCTGATATTTTTTTTTTCAAACTTTCGGTGGCGTGAAAATAATCCCAAGCTGATTCCAACCCTACCCCTTACCCAATGAAGTCCAAAAGTTGGGCGAAAAGGCTCCTGGAATGTCGGATACGCTGGTGGGAATTAAACGAAACAGAGACAGAGAGAGAGGGTCAGAAGTATACGTCTCTGGTGCTCTGTCTGTCTGTCTGTTTGAAAAGGCCGTTTCCACGCAGTTGTGAAACAACTAAAATTAAAAATAGTCTAGCACTCTGTCCGAAATTCCCCTATCTGTATGAAATAGTGTCAGAAATATCCTGTTCTCACCTGCTTTGATTAGATATTCCTAAAGCATGACTAAAATGACGTTAATTGAAAAACATTACGTCACTGTTACTAACAAAGTGAGGTCATTTAAAAAAATCAAAACATAAAGTCACTGATGACTAGACGCATTGTCTACAGGGCTTCACAGTCAAATTCGAATTCGTGTGCGTTGAAGTCGTTGTCTTACCTACACCAACTGAAATGAAAAGTATGCACCTTGTGGGGGTGATTTTAGCTTTGTTGGTTACAACAGGCCTTGTGAGCTATGTATCATGTGGTGACGATGCAAAAGCGTGTTTTTTAAACCAAGTTAATGGAATTATACGCATTTCCCCATCCCCCGTTATTGTGCAGAATGGTGTGCAGAACAATGTGTCGATCTCGTGTGTAGCGGGAGATTTGTATTGTGACAGTGGTTTTCAGAACATGCAGATTGGAGTAACATTTAAAAACGGTACTGTTGCAAACAGAGTGGCAATGGTTCGAAGCCACCAAACTTTATTTGTGACCCGAGCTGGGAAGAGTAAATTCATCGACGGCAAGGAATCAATTTCCACAGGGCATCCATTGGCCTGCAATCCAATTCTCACAATAGAAAACCCAAGTTTAAGAGACTTATCGCGTAACTGGACTTGTACGATGGTGTATATTGCACTGGGCATGTTCACACATTTTTATGATTTCACTCTCATCCCTTTAATTCCACATCCCCAAAGCACCACGTTCACGGTCTTACCCAAGAAAGACCTATACAATTACAAGGACATCATCAACTTAACATGCAAAGTGGACAGAATGTCCCTGAACGTTTCCAACAGTTCTGTGAAAGTGGCCTTCCAGTACCAGTCCTCGGATGGCTGGGTCACGATCGATGAAAACGACGACAAGCAGCACGCCGGGGTGTTCCTTGGTGAGGCCATAAAGGACGGAGGGTTTTATGGGAGAACTACAACCATGAGACTGCGGGTGTCCTCTGTCCGATCGTGCAACATGACCTTTAGGTGTCTCCCGTGGTTTGACCAGGTCACCTTTGACGAGGTCACCTCTGAGGTGAACATCAGTATTCTGCCTGGTACCCCTCACTGTCAGCTGGCAGCTGAACCGCCTGAGAGCAAGGTTACTGCTCTCCTGATTGGATCATCAGTCGCCGGGATCGTCGTCTTCGTCATCGTCATCGGCGTCGTCATCATGGTCATCCGAAAATGTCAACAGCCGGCGAGTACACCTGCTGCTACAACAACTGCAACTGCTCCTTCTGCTGATGCTGATGCTGATGCTCCCCACAGCCCTACAGAGTCTGAGGCTGAGAATCAGACGGTGGTTTCAGAGACATCTGAGTCAGAAATGTCAATGTCGTCACTAACTGGCAGTGAAGTGGCTGGAGATCCGGAAGAAGAACAGTGATTCTAGAATTGACCTACTGCCACCTTTTTCCTTTGAACTGTTGACAAACATGGCCGAACAGTCCCAGAATGGACGATTATTACCCCCCCCCCCCCCCCCCCCCCCCCAATCTCCTCATGCCTCCCCCCCCCCCTTCCCTTTTCCACGTTTCTTTTGAACTACTTGACATTTAGTGCCCCCCCCCCCCCTCACGCCCCCTCCCATTCAGTTCAATTTCCACCCCCACCCCCCTGCATCCTTTCCCTCATTTTATTTTAAACTTTTTTATAGTATGGTAAATAAACAACCCAAGAATTGACGTGTACTGCCCCCCCCCCCCCCCCCCCCCCCCCCCCCCCCCCACCCCCCCCCCCCACCCCCCCCCCCCCCCCCCCCCACCCCCCCCCCCTCCCCCCCCCCCCCCTATTGTCTGTATCTGTCTTTTGGTGTTTTTTAACTCCCCCCCCTCTCTCCCTCTCTCCCCCCCTCTCTCTCTCTCTCTGTATCTATCTATCTCTTTTGGATTACATACTATTATCATTCTTCCCCTCAGGTAAGAATACTTTAGTTACCATTTTATTTTAAAAATGAAAACGTCTGCGTTATTTGTAAGTACATAAGTTTTTTCTTGCCCAAGGCAATGCGTTGTGGTTATATTACTACCATTATTTTACTCAATACACTTATTTATATTTTCTCTCTGTGGAATGTTTGCTGAGTGGCATTGTGTCGTTGGTCTTTTCACAAACCTTCACTGACTAATTTAAATTTTAGCTAAAAACAAATTTCGGTAAAGGTCCAAGATGTGCCCCCCCCCCTCCTTCCCTTACATTTCTCGGCTCTAACCCGCATTTTCGCACTTGCCTTTCTTTTTACCCAACATTAAGCAGGAAAGCATGTTTTATCATCTCTTTATCTTCAGCCAATTCGTGACACGAGAACAGCAGTCTTCTATGTACTAAGCTTCTTCTTGTACAGCACAGTATCTATCTCTGTCTCTGTCTCTGTCGCTGTCTATCTCTCTGTCTCTCTCTGTCTATGTCTCTCTCTCTCTCTCTCTCTCTCTCTCTCTCTCTCTCTCTCTCTCTCTCTCTCTCTCTCTCTCTCTCTTTTTCTCTCTCTGTCTCTCTGTCTCTCTCTCTCTCTCTCTCTCTCTCTCTCTCTTCTCTCTCTCCATTCACGCAGTAACGCACACACGCACACGCTCGCACGCACGCACACTCACACACACACACACACACAGGCGCGCGCGCGCGCGCGCACACATATCATATCATGTTCTGTTTTACATTAACTTTTTGTGCTTTACGTACAAACAATTAATTTACTAAAAAGGTTCTGAAGAAAGAAAATAAAAAGAACATCACGTTTAAGGTCTCCGTACACGTGAATATTTGTCACCCTTTTCCCATGGCAACACAGTGACATTCAAGTGATCTTATGACTGACTATCCCTGTGTTGCCATGGAGAAACAGTAAGAAATGTTGACGTGTGCTGAGACCTCCACCAAAGTCCCAATACAATTTGAGACACGGACGCTTGGTGAGAAAATACCAATGGGAATTTGAAGAAACAGATGTGATTCTGTTCAACACTTTCCAAAGATTAGAATGCTGTGTGTGTATGTGGGAGAAGGGAGGGGGGAGGGGAGATGCTGGAAAAAGAGAGTGAAAATGTTGAAAACGAAATAACATGTGGCATTTGTTTGTTTGTTGCTTTTCAAGTCAGGCTTACTCAAAACATCGTTGCTTTTTATATGTAGAATATCAGTATAATTTCTCTTTTTGTTGATTCACTATCAGGCGCAGATCCGACATATAAAATGTCTTCACTTTAGATGGACTTTGATTATGTAGAAAAAGGTAACTCCCAAAAAGAAGAACTGCGATATGTTTTCAACTCTCCCTCTCTCTCTCTCTCTCTCCCTCTCTCTCTCTATCTCTCTCTCTCTCTCTCTCTCTCTCTCTCTCTCTCTCTCTCTCTCTCTCTCTCTCAGATTGGAAGACTAGGCATTGCCTAAAGTCTATAACCTTGGAAAATAAAGTTTAAGTTTCCAAGGTTTCTCTCTCTCTCTGTCTCTCTCTCTCTCTCTCTCTCTCACTCTTTCTCTCTCTCTCTCTCTCTCTCTCTCTCTCTCTCTCTCTCTCTCTCTCTCTCTCTCTCTCTCTCTCTCTCTCTCTCTCTCTCTCTCTCTCTCTCTCAGTCTTCTATTCAAAGCAAGCCACTACAGAAAGGTCTTCGCTTTACCAGAAACGTGCTCTCACATACTACCTGCCCTCAGAAGTTTCCTTCCACGAGAGTGTCATATACACCTACACATATACACACGCACACACACTCACCCGCGCGCCCACATACACACACACACACACAAGCATCATACACTCATACACACACGCAAACGCACTCACACATTTGCGCGCGCGCAAATGCACACACATACACATAAAAGACACACCAGCGCACATTATACTCACGTGCGCACAAACACAGAAAGAGAGTCATGGGCACAGATCTAGAGAAATAGGGAGAGAGAGAGAGAGAGAGAGAGAGAGAGAGAGAGAGAGAGAGAGAGAGAGAGAGAGAGAGAGAGAGAGAGAGAGAGAGAGAGAGAGAGAGAGAGAGAGAGAGAGAGTTCAGACTTCAGATACTTTATTTAACAAAGATATGAATTTAGGCTGGGCCTATTCTTCCATTCGGTGCACATGGGCAAAAGCACAGAAAGAGACGGTGACAGAGAGAGAGAGAGAGAGAGAGAGAGAGAGAGAGAGAGAGAGAGAGAGAGAGCGAGAGAGAGAGGGGGAGGGGGGTAGATACAAACAGACATTCACTCAGACAGACAAAGCAAAGCACAGACAGAGACAGACGGAGAATGCGTTTGATCACTGAATTCATAATACAAGGGGGTGTCAAAACCGATACTCCCTTCCCACACTCACTATCTCTGTAGGAATCATCGATCCCCATTGTTTCCTCTCTCTCTCTCTCTCTCTCTCTCTCTCTCTCTCTCTCTCTCTCTCTCTCTCTCTCTCTCTCTCTCTCTCTCTCTCTCTCTCTCTCGGGTTTTCTTGCTCGTTCCTGTTGGGTGAAATGGGTATGCCGAAAAAAAAAAATTGGGCAGTCTTGTAATTTACACCCCCTCCCTATCCATCCCTCACATTTTTGCAATTGATATTTTCGATGAGAAGCATGCGACATGCCGCCATTCTCGGAAAAGGGATGGGGTTTTACTTAGGACCAGCCTATGATTATTTTCATGTTGCTGTTGGCTTACCCTGACTAAAGGACTCCAGGGTTCTTCCCAACAGCTGAATCGCTTGAACAGTGTGGCACAAACGTATCAGCTGCAGATGAGAACATTTACGTGTGTGATTGAGTGTTTTTGATTACCCCGCCACGTGTGCAGCCGCACTCCGTCTTCGGGGGATTTTGGAGACTGATGGTGTTGCGCTGGGAGCTTGTCATGGCTAAAGACTATCCCCGCATAACAGCATTTTGATGTAGCCTTGGTGTTCAATTGGTCTGACACAGCCTTAACCCTCTCGTCACCAGCCATTATTCAGCCAAAATATACCATTAAGCTTAACTGGGTAGAGAAAAAAATTATCTGCAATATTGTGAATTCCTCTGTGACATGCATAGCATTAGGCCTGTCCTTACCTCCCAAAATTAATTAAACCATTATTGTGCTAAAATGCGACATTGGCGGTGAAATCAAGGCGAATTATTTTCTTAAGAAACAACAAGTGAAAGAAGCGGAGTTTGAGGTTGAGGGTCGTGAACATGAAGAGGGTATCTAAGGGGAGGAGGGATGGGGAGGGGGTGTAAATCACAAGATTGCCCAAAACATTTTGTGTGCATACCCATTTCACCCAACAGGAACGAGCAGGAAAACCCAAAAGAGAGAGAGAGAGAGAGAGAGAGAGAGAGAGAGAGAGAGAGAGAGAGAGAGAGAGAGAGAGAGAGAGAGAGAGAGATTTTTTTGTGTGTGTGTGTGTGTGTGTGTGTGTGTGTGTGTGTGTGTGTGTGTGTGTGTGTGTGTGTGTGTGTGTGTGTGTGTGAGAGAGAGAGAGAGAGAGAGAGAGAGAGAGAGAGAGAGAGAGAGAGAGAGAGAGAGAGAGAGAGAGAGAGAGAGAGAGAGAGAGAGAGAGAAAAGAGATAGAGTATGAAGGAGAGAGAGCGAGAAAGAACACAAGAAAAAAGAAAGAGAGAGAGAGAGAGAGAGAGAGAGAGAGAGAGAGAGAGAGAGAGAGAGAGAGAGAGAGAGAGAGAAATGCAGAGGCGAGGGTTGGCGTGAGTGGCCAAATATACTAGAGTTTCAAGTAAGGGTGTTGGTATCAGGGATAAGGGAAAGGTGTGGTAGGTTAGGCAAAGGGGAGTCCTGAAACAAAAATATGCTTAGATATACCAGACTTATATTATTCTTACCTTTAAACACACACGCATGTGCGCACGCACGCACACGCACGCACGCGCACGCGCACGCACGCACGCGCACGCACGCACGCACACGCACGCACACACACACACACACACACACACACACACACACACACACACACACACACACACACACACACAGCACTGTTCGCTGTTATGCCAAAAGCATTTGTGTGTAGTTCTGTTTCTGATACCGATAACTGACCTTTTGGGGATTGTATTTAAGCTTATTTATCTGTTCGCCAGGGACAGTTATGATGACTAAACGGCCGTCGAGTTACCTTTTGTTACCATCGTAACCTTCTGTTCTGGCTCTGAGAGAGAGAGAGAGAGAGAGAGAGAGAGAGAGAGAGAGAGAGAGAGAGAGAGAGAGAGAGAGAGAGAGAGAGAGAGAGAGAGAGAGAGAGAGAGAGAGAGAGAGAGAGAGAGAGAGAGAGAGGTATAGAGATAGACAGACAGAGAGAGACAGAGAGAGACAGAGAGACTCAAAATCTCAAAACATGTTTAATGATTAGGCCATCTGCCCGCATCAAGAATGGGAGGTGAGGGGAAGGGGTGTCAGTGTAGATACAATGATCATTAGAGAGACAGAGAGAGACAGGGAGAGAGACAGAGAGTGGGAAAGAGAAGGAGAAGAGACTTATATTATTCTTACTTAAAAGAAAAAAACAACCAACCAAAAAAAGCAGCACTGTTCGCTTCTTTACCAAAAGCTTTTGTGTGTAGTTCTTGTTTCTGATGCCGATAACTGACCTTTTGGGGATTGTATTTAAACTTATTTATCTGTTCGCCAGGGACAGTTCATACTGGCGGTACCATTGCCGATGAGGTTTAACCGAGCCGTGGTTACCGCTACACCTATCTGTATTGTTAAAAAATCGAAACTTTACTGGTGTTGCACTGCCTCCGGGCATTACCGCCAGTACTGTTCCCACCATCTTTGTATTTACAAATGTCCCATATGTGTCTGTTCCAGACCGAGAGGACGTAAAACACAATTTTTCGTTCGTTCGTTCGTTCGCCAGAGACAGTTATAAACAATGACTAAACAGCCCTCAAGGTGCATATTGTTACCATCATAACCTTCTCTTCTGGCTCTGAGAGAGAGAGAGAGAGAGAGAGAGAGAGAGAGAGAGAGAGAGAGAGAGAGAGAGAGAGAGAGAGAGAGAGAGAGAGAGAGGAGAGAGAGAGAGAGAGACAATGAGAGAAAGAGACAAAGAGATAAACAGAGGTTAATTCCCACCAGCGTATCCGCAATTCCATTAGCCTTTTTTTCGCCCAACTTTTGGACTTCAAGGGGTAAGGGATAGGGTTAGAATCAGTTTAGGATTATTTTCGTCAGAATGAAAGACTTATTGGCCTGCAATGAAAGATAATGTAAGAAACTAAACAACTGCTTGAAGCGTTACCGTAATGCGAACTCGGCATTGAACAGTCACCATTTTAATGGAAATTCCCCATGGTTTATGGCAACACTGATTGGCGACGCTGAATTTACAGGGTTTGCGTTATTGATTTTCCTGGCTGATATTTTTTTTTTCAAACTTTCGGTGGCGTGAAAATAATCCCAAGCTGATTCCAACCCTACCCCTTACCCAATGAAGTCCAAAAGTTGGGCGAAAAGGCTCCTGGAATGTCGGATACGCTGGTGGGAATTAAACGAAACAGAGACAGAGAGAGAGGGTCAGAAGTATACGTCTCTGGTGCTCTGTCTGTCTGTCTGTTTGAAAAGGCCGTTTCCACGCAGTTGTGAAACAACTAACATTAAAAATAGTCTAGCACTCTGTCCGAAATTCCCCTATCT
The DNA here is from genome assembly GCA_017654935.2 of Phymorhynchus buccinoides. Classification (NCBI taxonomy): domain Eukaryota; kingdom Metazoa; phylum Mollusca; class Gastropoda; order Neogastropoda; family Raphitomidae; genus Phymorhynchus; species Phymorhynchus buccinoides. The sequence continues at coordinate 10,069,641 of CM065690.1, forward strand.
GTATGAAATAGTGTCAGAAATATCCTGTTCTCACCTGCTTTGATTAGATATTCCTAAAGCATGACTAAAATGACGTTAATTGAAAAACATTACGTCACTGTTACTAACAAAGTGGGGTCATTTAAAAAAATCAAAACATAAAGTCACTGATGACTAGAAGCATTGTCTACAGGGCTTCACAGTCAAATTCGAATTCGTGTGCGTTGAAGTCGTTGTCTTACCTACACCAACTGAAATTAAAAGTATGCACCTTGTGGGGGTGATTTTAGCTTTGTTGGTTACAACAGGCCTTGTGAGCTATGTATCATGTGGTGACGATGCAAAAGCGTGTTTTTTAAACCAAGTTAATGGAATTATACGCATTTCCCCATCCCCCGTTATTGTGCAGAATGGTGTGCAGAACAATGTGTCGATCTCGTGTGTAGCGGGAGATTTGTATTGTGACAGTGATTTTCAGAACATGCAGATTGGAGTAACATTTAAAAACGGTACTGTTGCAAACAGAGTGGCAATGGTTCGAAGCAACCAAACTTTATTTGTGACCCGAGCTGGGAAGAGTAAATTCATCGACGGCAAGGAATCAATTTCCACAGGGCATCCATTGGCCTGCAATCCAATTCTCACAATAGAAAACCCAAGTTTAAGAGACTTATCGCGTAACTGGACTTGTACGATGGTGTATATTGCACTGGGCGTGTTCACACAATTTTATGATTTCACTCTCATCCCTTTAATTCCACATCCCCAAAGCACCACGTTCACGGTCTTACCCAAGAAAGACCTATACAATTACAAGGACATCATCAACTTAACATGCAAAGTGGACAGAATGTCCCTGAACGTTTCCAACAGTTCTGTGAAAGTGGCCTTCCAGTACCAGTCCTCGGATGGCTGGGTCACGATCGATGAAAACGACGACAAGCAGCACGCCGGGGTGTTCCTTGGTGAGGCCATAAAGGACGGAGGGTTTTATGGGAGAACTACAACCATGAGACTGCGGGTGTCCTCTGTCCGATCGTGCAACATGACCTTTAGGTGTCTCCCGTGGTTTGACCAGGTCACCTTTGACGAGGTCACCTCTGAGGTGAACATCAGTATTCTGCCTGGTACCCCTCACTGTCAGCTGGCAGCTGAACCGCCTGAGAGCAAGGTTACTGCTCTCCTGATTGGATCATCAGTCGCCGGGATCATCGTCTTCGTCATCGTCATCGGCGTCGTCATCATGGTCATCCGAAAATGTCAACAGCCGGCGAGTACACCTGCTGCTACAACAACTGCAACTGCTCCTTCTGCTGATGCTGATGCTGATGCTCCCCACAGCCCTACAGAGTCTGAGGCTGAGAATCAGACGGTGGTTTCAGATACATCTGAGTCAGAAATGTCAATGTCGTCACTAACTGGCAGTGAAGTGGCTGGAGATCCGGAAGAAGAACAGTGATTCTAGAATTGACCTACTGCCACCTTTTTCCTTTGAACTGTTGACAAACATGGCTGAACAGTCCCAGAATGGACGATTATTACTCCCCCCCCCCCCCCCCCCCCCAATCTCCTCATGCCTCCCCCCCCCCTTCCCTTTTCCCCGTTTATTTTGAGTTACTTGACATTTAGTGCCCCCTCCCCCCCCCCCCTCACGCCCCCTCCCATTCAGTTCAGTTTCCACCCCACCCCCCTGCATCATTTCCCTCATTTTCTTTTAACTTTTTTATAGTTTGGTAAATAAACAACCCAAGAATTGATGTTTACGCCCCCCCCCCCCCCCCCCCCCCTTCTTGTCTGTATCTGTCTTTTGGTGTTTTTAACCCCCCCCCCTCTCTCCCTCTCCCTCTCTCCCCCTCTCTCTCTCTCTCTCTCCCCCCTCTCTCTCTCTCTCTCTCTTAGATTACATAGTATTATCATTCTTCCCTTCAGGTAAGAATACTTTAGTTATGATTGTCATGCTTACCATTTTATTTTAAAATGAAAACGTCTGCGTGATTTGTAAGTACATAAGTTTTTCTTGCCCAAGGCAATGCGTTGTGGTTATATTACTACCATTATTTTACTCAATAAACTTACGATTATTTTCTCTTCTGTGGAATGTCTGCTGAGTGGCATTGTGTCGTGCATCGTTGGTGTTCTTTTCACAAACCGTTACTGACTAATGCAAATTTTAACTATGCTGAAAGAAAATTTCGGTAAAGGTCAAGATGTAGAACATAAGTATAATTGCTCTTTTTGTTGATGCAATATCAGGTGCAGATCCAACATAATCATAGAATTTATACACTGTAGATGGACTTTGATTAGGTAGAAAAAACGTAACTCCCAAAAAGAACTGCGATATGTTTTCAACTCCCCCCCCCCCTCTCTTCTCTCTCTCTCTCTCTCTCCCTCTCTCTCTCTCTCTCTCTCTCTCTCTCACTATCTCTCTCTCTCTCTCTCCCTCCCCATCTCTCTCTCTCTCACTATCTCTCTCTCTCTCTCTCCCTCCCCATCTCTCTCTCTCTCTCTCTGATTTGAAGCCTGTGTTCAGATTACGTTATTATTATTATTATTATTATAACATTTAGGACGCCTAATCAATTTAATGCCCTAGGCGTTTACAATATAAAAATATAATATACACATATAACACCACATATAATAATATTTAACATATAGCATAAAGAATGGGAAATAAAAATTACACAAACACACAAAGACGGTCAGACAAACAAACCACACACCCACACACGCGGACACCCACAAATAATTATATGCGCTCACAAAGCACAGACGTTCACTCTCAGACATTCACACACCAAGTCATGAAGGAAGGGATTAGTAGTTATTTAGGAAACAGATGAGTTTTGAGATGGCGTTTGAATGTGGGCAGAGAGGATGAGTATCAGAGAGCGAGGCAACTGATTCCAAGTAACAGGAGCTTGATAGGAGAAAGAGCGTTGACCATAGGTTTTAGTGCGGACAGTGGGGATACAATAGAGACGGGTGTCAGATGAGGAACGCAGAGCTCGAGACGGTGTGTAGAGAAGTAGCAGATCAGTGAGGTATTCAGGACAGGAAGACTCGACAGATTTGTAGCAGAGCGAGGCAATCTTGTAGGATATTCTTTGCTGAACAGGGAGCCAGTGGAGAGAACAGAGTAATGGAGTTATATGGTCATATTTAGAAGAGCGGAAGATGAGACGGGCAGCATGATTTTGAACTTTTTGAGGTTTGTTGATGAGATGAGAGGGGGAGCCAGACAAGAGAGCATTACAATAATCAAGGCGGGATAGTACACATGCGCAGACAAGAGTTTTTGTGGTATCTTCTAAGAGGAGATGGCGGATAGAAGCAATTCGGCGGAGTTCAAGAAAGCAAGTACGACAGATATTGGTGACATGCTGTTGAAAGGAGAGGTTTTGATCAAGAGTTACACCAAGGTTGCGGGCAGAAGGAGAGAGAGTGATAGACGATTCAATTAGTTTGATGGAGGATGGAAGAGAGGGGTGATTTTGAAGTTTTGGTGGGGTGATCAAGATCAGTTCAGATTTGTCTTCATTAAGTTTCAGTTTGTTTTCTGTCATCCAGTCCTTCAGGCTGGTTACACAGGACTGGGTGCTTTGGATCATGGTGGGAAGGTTCGAAAGTGGTCCAGAGATGTACAGCTGATTATCGTCAGAGAAAGAATGACGATGAAGCAGGTATTGTTGAACAATACAGGAGACTGATAGGTGTAGAGAATGAAAAGTAGAGGGCCCAGGACAGAACCTTGTGGTACCCCATAGACCAAGGAAGAAGGTTTAGAAGAAAGACCATTAACAGAGACTACCTGTTGACGATCAGTGATGTAGGAATGTAACCAGCTGTGAACAGTGTCAGAAAGCCCAAACGAGTGATGCAGACGGGAAAGAAGGATAGAATGGTCAATAGTGTCAAAAGCAGCAGAGAGGTCTAAGAGGGTCAGGAGTGAGATATTGTTAGTCAAGAGCAGTCAGTACTATGTCGTTGCAGATTTTGAGAAGAGCAGTCTCAGTACTATGGCCAGAGCGGTAAGCAGATTGAAGGGGATAGACAGGAAGAGGGCTTACTGTGTGGGTTTTCACTTGAAACGAGGGGGGAGACTGTCACGATCGCGAGTGGAAACAAGCACTGGAATGGGCTCACCTTTCTTGAGTTTCCTGCGGCCACCACGAAATGGTCGCCGTCTTTTCTTTTTTGACAAACCCTGTGCATTGCTGAGAAGTCCAAATCGACGACGCGTGTCATAAACTGATGGGGCGAGTTCAGAGTGTTCATTCTTGAGGGATAGTAGCTCTTCACGACTGTAGTAAACACTGGCGGGCGGCGGGGCAACAGAAACACTGTATTGACTTGCACGTGCCAACTCACGGGTCAATGGGCGATAGCCGAACGACACAGCGTGAAGGAAGAAAAACAAAAATGTCAGAAATACAAACTGGGTGGCAGCACCTCTGTCCTTGGACAGAAAGAGACAAAAAAAGATACCAAAATGACGGGCGTTCCATGACGAAGACGATGATCGCAATAATCCACACGATTACAGCACTAGACAATCACAAATTCCACTTTCATTCCAGAGCGGTTCCCTCAAGCCTGCAAAGCGATGGCGAACACAACTCACTGACAGGTTCTGACAGGTAACCTAAAAGATGGAAAGTATGGGGGAAAATAAAATTACTAACATTACTACGCTGTTGGCCACTGCAACGACCACCTTTTGCAAGAGTGAATGCCCTTGGTAGATGCTTGTGTACTGACCATACAAGGGAGTAACTCTCACCAATAACAATATTTGAGGCCACTAAATGGCTGCCTTTTGCAAGAGCGAATGCCCTTTTGGATACTGACCAACAAGGGCTTAACTCTCGCTGTCAAGGGCGTTAATAACCATAGTTCTCAGATTGGAAGAATAGGCATTGCCTAAAGTCTATAACCTTGGAAAATAAAGCGTTCTCTCTCTCTCTCTCTCTCTCTCTCTCTCTCTCTCTCTCTCTCTCTCTCTCTCTCTCTCTCAGTCTTGAGTTCAAAGCAAGCCACTACAGAAAGGTCTTCGGATGACCAGAAACGTGCTATCACATAGACCTACCCTCAGAAGTTTCCTTACTCACAAGAGTGTCATAGAGACAAATAGTACTACGCACACTTTGGGGTCGATGATTTCTGAGAAGAAAAAACCCTCAAGGAATATCTAAAAACCATAACACCCTGGCAAATCTATAATCCAAGTCATACTTCTTCTTCTGTATTCCGAGTTCATATGGCCATGATGGGTGAAGTACGAAGGCCTGTGTGTCCGGTTTTCAGTTTTGACTGGTCTCCCCGCTGCATTCAGCCGACACAATCCGATTTCGGAGAAGCTCAAAGGAGAAAATTTGGAAGATTAAAATAAAGGGCAGGAGAGTGGGCCAGTGAGTCAGAAAGATAGTAGATGACAGTAAGCAATGTTGAAAAGGCAGAGTCAAAGAGAGGGACATATTAGAGGAAGTTACCAGCACAGAACTTCCAGAAGATAGGGGAACTATCTTCTATATATGGGAACTATATTATTTCAGAATGACACCCCCCCCCCCACACACACACACACACACACACACACGCACACCGGGTATCCACACGGGAAGAGACTCGTGGAGAACGGGGTCGTCCAGCTCCCCAAATGGTGGCACGAGGCATCATACAATTCACTGTTGGTGGGGATACCAAGGGTGGAGGGAGGGGGTCCTTCGTACAAATAGTTCCCCCACCTTCTGGAAGTTCTGTGCTTGTAACTTCCTCTGATCTCTCACACTCTTTGACTCTGCCTTTTCCCTTTGTTTACTGTCATCTATCTTTCTGCCTTGCTTACTGGCTGGTCCAGTCTCCCGCCTTTGTTCTAGAAACTCTTACAGAGATTTTCTCCAGCTGAGAACGGACATGCTGGGTTCTAACTATTTCTTATCTTAGACGCATAACGGCAGCATGGCGTATCTGCACTCATATGATAGGAAATCGACATTAAAACACACACATAAAATCAAATCAGAATAGAGGTAATGAATATCGCACAACCTTCTGAATGTTAAGCCTACCCGAGAAGAACGATACTGCTTTCTAGCATTCAGTATTCTAAAATGACAAAAAATAATAGCAGACAAAAGATACGAATTTAGGCTGGGCCTGTTCTTCCATTCGGTGCACAGGCGCACGTGATACTATAGGCTAGTCACACATGATCAGAAACACAGAAAGAGACGGTGACACAGAGAGAGAGAGAGAGAGAGAGAGAGAGAGAGAGAGAGAGAGAGAGAGAGAGAGAGAGAGAGAGAGAGAGAGAGAGAGAGAGAGGGGTAGATACAAACAGACAATCGAGCAGACAGAGACAGCAAAACACAGACAGAGAAAGGCGTTTGATCACTGAATTCATAATACAAGGGGGTGTCAAAACCAATACTCCCTTCCCACACTCACTACCTCTGCAGGAATAATTCATCCCCTATCGCTTCCTCTCTCTCTCTCTCTCTCTCTCTCTCTCTCTCTCTCTCTCTCTCTCTCTCTCTCTCTCTCTCTCTCTCTCTCTCTCTCTCTCTCTCTCTCTCTCTCTCTCTCTCTCTCTCTCTCTCTCTCTCTCTCACACACACGTATTCATGGTTGTTGTTTATTATATTCTTTCATTGGATGTTGTTGTTTTTAATTGTTTCGATATTTTCGTTTACCACAGGGCTGGGTGTAAAAAAAGTATGTATACTTATCTCATTACCCTGTATAAATAAAATTTCGTTCTCTCTCTCTCTCTCTCTCTCTCTCTCTCTCTCTCTCTCTCTCTCTCTCTCTCTCTCTCTCTCTCTCTCTCTTTTGGGTTTTCCTGCTCGTTCCTGTTGGGTGAAATGGGTATGCACACAAAATGTTTTGGGCAATCTTGTAATTTACGCCCCCTCCCCATCCCTCCTCCCCTTAGATACCCTCTTCATGTTCACGACCCTCAACCTCAAACTCCGC